>PKML01043527.1:0-34996 GCA_002933935.1 Eutrema yunnanense | reverse complement strand
TTTTTTCTGCTAACTTTACATTTATGATTAAGTCTATGTTCTATTTTTTTTCTTTTCCTTTTTTTTTGGGCTAACTTTACTTTTAGGATACTCCCTTTTTTTTTTTGCTAAATTTACTTTTAGGATTAAGTGTCTTTTTTTTCCTTTTTCTTAACTTAAACTCTAGTTTTTAATTTTAAGTTAAATTTCCTTAATCTAAAAATAACTTTTATATTAACTCGACACATGTCAAAATCTAATGGATTAGCTCGACACGTGTCGCGATCTTGCGAGTTACTAACTTTGAATCATTCTCTTTTATATATATATAGATTATATAAATTTTTGATTTTATCATTATTTTAAATATTTTTGTAAGGATCTGGATATTTTAATATCTAGCCGGATATCCAAAATCCGGAGGCCACGGATCTGGATATCCGGAAACCATGAATCCGGATCTGTATAATTTCTGGATATCCAGATCCATCCCAATCCCTACTCGTGAATCGTGAATAATGATCATTATTGTTTTTCTATAATTTTCAAAATATAAAATTACTCAAAACGATACAAAGCTTCCTAAAATTGTTCAAAATTACCCGTTATTATCTGAAATGGCCAGAAACATAACTTTACCCGATATAGAGAGAAGTTCATAAAGGGATTTATAAATATCCAAATTACGTGTACTTCACCCGCTAACCACATTGTCTGATATGTTGTTTTTAAGATACATTTCGTATAATAACTTTTGATACATTATATAATTAGCTCAACCCGCTAATACCCTGATCATATATAATATGAAATTAACTTAGCGATGGTTCTAATTCTAACTAATCTTTGCTTCGGACAGAACAAGTCCAACTTCTGTTCAGGTTTGGTCAACATACATTTCACTTTTAAACTGTCTGCTACCACTAACTTTCTGGCTCCGTTACTAATAGTCAACCAATCCACCAATCTCCTCAATGTTTACTAATTGTTGTTCGCATAAGGTACTCCAATTATAGACGGGAAACCACCAAGTGCAATTTATTAGATGTTAGTAGTATAGCCACCATTTCAAATCCTATCTTCAAATGATGAGTAATAAATATATAAATTTATATTCCTATAAAATTTTAAAGAATGTAATAATAGATCTGAGAAATAGCTGAGGACATTTTTTCATAAATTTTTGTTTATTCCTTACAAATGGTAACTATTTTGTAGAATGAATTTATTTTTAATACTCCATCTGTTTCACAAAAAGTGTCATTTTGACACATTTCACACATATTAAAAAAATTATTAAAAGTTCTATATTATCCCTTATTAATACATTAAACAATTTTTCTCTCTCTAATTAATACACTAAGACAATAAGGTTAAATCTAGATTTTCATTCAAAAATATGCATTGAAAACTTAAAACGACAATTTTTGTGAAACAAAAATAAAACTTTAAAACGATACTCTTTGTGAAACGGAGTGAGTACATAAAACAACACAAAACAACACAGTTCCACATCTAAACTTTAAATGGTAACTGATGTTTTTAGATTTAGCTGACCAATAGAAACAAAAAATTAGAAAACACATGGTAGATTAGCTGAAAAGTGAAAACATATACTATTTTGAAAGCTATTTAGTTTCTTAGAGAGATAGCTGAAAGCTATTTTGAATAATTATTCATACTGATTTAAAACAACTAATGAAAAAGAATACGTTATAAACTTAGAAAGCTAATAAAAGACAAGGTCAACCCATTGGTAATTACTAATTACTAGATTTTGTATTAATAAATGGATCAGAGAAGAAGCGTATAAAACCAAGAAGATCCTGCTGATAATTAAACTATACAAAGCAAATAGAATAATTACGAATACAATACACAGACCCACCACACCAATTCGACCGTTGCTCACAACGTTCCAAAATAATCCCCAATTTTTATTTTTTTTCAAAAAGATGATTTTTATTATCTTCCCCTTCCTCTTTCTTCAAGTACTTACTTACCGTTAAAACCCTAAATTCTTCAATCACAGCAATCCAATTCTTCTTATCCGAAACAAATCCAATACAAAAACCCATTTCTTGAATTTTTCATTCTCTGGTCTGAATCACCCAATCTGGATCCTAAACAATGGCGGCTTTAGCACCCGGAATCCTTCAGAAGCTGATCGACGGTATGAAAACCGGAGTTAAACCGACCGGCGAGCACAGAAGCTCTCTATTACAGGTCACCGATATAGTCCCCATCGATCTTGACGAGAAGAATCTTTTGCCCAAACAAGGCTTCTTCATAAAACTCTCCGATTCTTCTCACTCGATCTACGTAAGCCTTCCTTCGGATCAAGACGACGTCGTTCTAAGCAACAAGATGCAGCTTGGTCAGTTCATCTACGTCGATCGGCTCGATCCAGGGACCCCTGTTCCGATCGTCAAAGGCGCTAGGCCGATCCCGGGGCGGCATCCTCTGCTCGGAACTCCTGAGCCATTGATGAGCACACGAGGAAAGACTGAGAAGGAGCCTGGTTCGAGACCGAGGAGAGGCTCTTGGGGTCAAAACGGCGACGTTTCGTCTCCGTTTGTTTTAAAGCCTGCGCCTTTGGATTTCGATCAGTGCACGCCGGCGAAACATAGGCTTGGTGAGAGGAGATTCGCGGCGGCGTCTCCGGTGGTGATGACAAGAGGGAGATCACCAGGTGGTGTTAGGTGTTCTTATGGAGGAGGGATTTTGGGGAAAATGGCTGATTTGAAAGGAGAGAGCCCTGCTGCGATGATGAGGAAGAGCTGTGTTGTTCCGCCGAGTTCCAAGTTTCCGAGAAGCAGGAGTGTTTGCGATAGAGAGACGACGGCCAAGATCTCTGTTTCTTCTCTTCTTCTTAGTCCCTTTAAATCCTCTGTAGGTACATTTTGCTCTGAGTTTCTCTTTTTGGCTTTTGCATAAAGGGTTACTTCGAGAGAGAGAGAGTTTAACAATGCAGATTTTTTCAGGCAAAGAAAAGCAACTCACCGCCGCCTCCGAGTTTACGCACCAGAAGAGCAACCGCAGCTGCTGCTTTGGTGGAAGAAGAAAGAGATGCTCCAAAGTCTACAAAGAAAATGGCTTCTCCGAAGCATGAATCTAAGTATAGTAAGGTTGAAAAACCAGAGAAGAGTTCGAGTCTACCAGGAAGACTCAGCACATTGAGCAAGGTGATTCAATTTTCCTTTGCATAAATCTGGATTTGGTCAGAAGTTTGAACAAATTTGGATGTTAGATTCAATGGTTAAGAGTCTTAAAAGTGGCTAGCTATGGCTGGAGGTCTTTTACATGTATTTAAGAATGTTTTGGTGATACCGAGAGATGTCTTTTGATCTGCACAGGAAGCTATGCAGCAGCGAGAGACAGCTCAGAAGATAGCTCTTCAGGCATTGAGAGAAGCTACAGCCACAGAAACAGTCGTTCGTCATCTCAAGTATACACAACTGAATCTCCTTTTGTCATTTTCATTGTATGATTTATGGGATATTGATAAAGTTCTTGTGAATCTTTATTTGGGGACTGTACAGGACATTCGCCAATCTAAGCAAATCAGCAAAATCTGATTGCCCGGCTGCGTGTTTCGAGAAGTTCCTGGAATTTCATAGCCAGATATCTGAAACCATGAGCGAAGTCGCGTCCATTGAAGCAGCAGTTTCACCAGCTAATGAGAACAAATCCGAGGATGGATCGTCTTTGATACTGCACGAAATCCAGCACAACTCTATTGATCAGGAGAAAACTGCTTCAAAGAGAAGAACTACTGCACTGAAGCAGCAGCAAAATCATAAGCAATTGAGATCAAACGATGAGAACAAGAATCCATTAGCAGCTCCTCCTTCCGGGTTAGGAAGCACAGCGAGGTTGGCAAAAGAGATAGAGAAGGAAGCTGCAAACTGGTTCATGGAGTTTGTAGAAAAGGCTCTAGAGAAAGGGATGAAGAAGTGTAAAGGTACAGGTGATGCAGATGTTAAGAAGGTTCCACAGTCTCTGATTCTCCAAGTTGTAAACTGGGTGGAAGCAGAACATTCTGCTGATAACCCGAGACGGCCGGTCCATCCAAAAGCATCACATATCACTAGAAAGCTCAGAATCAAATTGAAGAATCCTTGAACCACAAGTGCAGATATTGAGATTTTATGTTGTTCCCACTTCCACAGGCTTTTAGTTTCCACTGCTTATAGAGAAATTATTCATGGATTCTATTGTTACTGGCCAAGTTTATAAATAGTGGTTGTTCTCAAATGTCACAGATAAAAAGAAGGGCTATATCAGTCGCAAGAAAAAAGATAAATATATCAAGAAATGTTTTATAAATTACACATTTTTATGTAGCTTTATGTGTAAATGTGCTGAAGATAAATTTATCATCACAATCAAGAAAACCTAGAGATCGTACAACTCCCGGTTTCCCAAAGCAAAAGTGCTAATCCTTTATTAAAAACCTATAAGTCGAGCTAATTAAGGGCGAGATACCTGGTTCGGTTTAGAGCCAGGCCGGGTTCTTGAGGGCAGTGACAACAGCCTTGACTTGCAAGTAATTGTTGAGGCTGTAGATACCTTTCTCTCTTCCAATGCCACTCATCTTATACCCTCCAAATGGAATCGTGGCATCGAATACATCGAAACAGTTTATCCAAACGCTTCCAACCCTGAGCGCTCGCATCAGCCGATTCGCTGTGTCCAGATTTTGTGTGAACACTCCTGCAGCTAAACCGTACCTCGAGTTGTTCGCCCTCGCAATCACCTCATCCAAATCCCTAGGAAACATCAAGAGCCGTTAGTGAAGTTTAATCAGAAAATGTCTAACAAAGAGGAAATATTTGGTTTAACATTAGATTTGTACTTGAATTTTAGTATGGTCTGAACAGGCCCAAAAATCTCGTCTTTTGCTATGAGCATGTCGTCCTGCCAAGTTCGATCCGGGCCCATATAAATCGATTTTCGTAAGAAATTGTAACGGTAATCGAGTTGTTTAAGGGTAATATTCTGTTTACTTACTTTCACGTCTGAGAAGACAGTGGGTTGAATGTAGTAACCTTTGGAACCAAGCCGGTCACCTCCAGCTTGTAAGGTGGCTCCACTTTCAACTCCATATTTAATGTACTTTAGGATTTTCTTGAATTGCTCTTTGTCTACCTGTTTTATTTTTTTGGCCAAACAAGTTAGGAATTTTCAAATGCTGTTTTGACTTTCACTGAGAATTCCATCATGTAAGGATTCTACCTGGGGACCTTGCTCAATGCCTGACTTGAAGGGATCGCCAACAGCGCGGTTGATTGCACGAGCTTTAGCTTTCTCTACAAACTCATCATACACGCGTTCATGTACAAATGTACGCGAGCCAGCACAGCAGCATTGTCCCTGCAAGTTAAGCCAGAAGAGGTTATCAGACAGGGATTGATGTTTAAGACTGTAGATTCATGATATCCATAAAAACCAAGTACAAATGTGTTATTTGAGTGATGTTACCTGGTTAAAGAACAACGCAAAATGAGCAAGCTCAACTGCCTGATCCACATCAGCATCTTCACATACAATGAATGGTGACTTGCCTCCAAGCTCAAGAGTCACTGCCTTAAGGTTGCTTTCTGAAGCCAACTTAAGAATAATCTTTCCGACGTCAGTCGACCCAGTGAAAGCAACCTGTAGAGTACAGAGAAATTATATAGAAGGCGAATATTTTGAACTATCGAATGTTTTGATGTCATGGTCGTGACTGTAGCTTCTCTGCCACAAAATGTTAGAGAACTGGTACGCGTTTAACTTTTTATTATCAGTCATTTCTTGCAGCAGCTTTTCCAAGAAAGTAGGAAATACTCTGTGGAACAAGATATATAACAATTGGAGAAAGCATTGAAATAAGAAAGTTTTTAAAATTTGTCTTTTAAACCTTATCAATGTCCATGTGACTAGCAATGGCTGCACCAGCTGTAGCACCAAATCCAGAAACTATATTTACAACTCCTTCAGGAAGTCCAGCCTGTCATTAATATCATTGACTTGAGCAAAACATAACAGATATTAAAACAGGGAGATACTATTTGAATGGTATTAAAATTCAACTAAAACAGTGTGACAGTAAAATAATAAATCAAGCCTATAAGTTGGAGTAAAGCAAAAAGGTCCAGTGGACAAATGAAAGCAAAACAAGAGTACATGGTTACCTCGTGAAGTAGTTTTCCAACAAGTAGAGCAGATAGAGGAGTTTGTTCAGCCGTCTTGAGGACAATGGTGTTTCCGCAAGCTAAAGCTGGTCCAAGTTTCCAGGAAAGCATGATAAGAGGGAAGTTCCATGGGATGATCTGTCCAGCGACTCCTATGGGCTCATGGAGGGTCTGCACATGGTGTGAACCATCTCCTGGAACCGTCATTCCATGGATCTTGTCTGCCCAACCTGAGAAACTCATCGAAGAACAGAAATCCTTAAAAGGATATCAGGAAAAAAATCACAAGGTACAAATATAAATCAGTGATTGTGTTTGGTTTCACTCACCACCATAGTACCGGAACACCCTAGCAACCATAGGCACTTCAATTTTGGCAGATTGTTCATAAGGTTTGCCATTGTCCCAAGTCTCAAGAGCTGCAATCTCGTCGTTGTGCTTCTCGATCAAGTCAGCGAAACGAAATAGAATCTTTGATCTCTCCTGAAGAAATGAGTCAATCTAGAGAGTCATTTCAAAAGCTCAAGAATAGATGTTGATATATATCTATAAACACAAAGGAAACTTGTTTTACGTAAGCTGTCATTCTAGGCCATGGCCCCTCATCAAAGGCTTTGCGTGCGGCTAAAACCGCGCGGTTCACGTCTTCTACATCGCCCTCAGCCACCTGAGCGATCACTTCTCCAGTCCTTGGATCCAAAGTGGGGAAAGTTTTGCCTGAAACGACGGAAATTAGACCATAACTCAATGAAAATGTAACAATCAGGCCTCGATATATCCATTACTAGTGACCTGAGGCTGCATCAACGAATTTTCCGCCGATAAGGAGCTGTGTGTGCTCGACTTTCACAGGTGGAGTAATCGTGTCTTCGAGAGCAGCAGCAGCAGCAGCGAGGTTGCTGTATCTGCGAGCTCCTCTGTTCAAGTGGGGATTTATGCCTGAATGAAAACAAACGAGAACCAATCGATTCGGAGAAGAGAGAATGAAAAAATCTCGATACAGAATCCCAAAACAAAATCTCGCAGATCATCGATCGGAGAAGAGAAAAGGAAAACAAAAATCAATCAAGCACGAGTTTCAAACAAACAGAACGATTTCGATTCTCGATCAAGATGTACATATGAACACAGGGAAAAATCCCGATCGGATTCAGAGAAGCGATAACTCTAGAAAAACGGATCGCAACAAGGCATCAGGATATAGATACCTCTAAGAGCGAAAAGAGAAGACGAGGAAATGAAGGAGCGAGAGAGCAGCGAAGAGACTCTTCTTGACGCCATGGCAGCTTAGCTTCTCCTCTACAGAGTCACGGTGAGAATCTCTTTTGTATCGTTTAGCTCTGGTAGGCTACAAGAGCAAGAGTATGCTTTCGGTATTTAACAGACATAGAAAGAACTAATTTAAGGAGTAAATATTATCCATATCCACATGTCGACAGTCGTAAATAGAAAACGAGTCAAATCAAAACTCGTGACAACATATTAAAATATAGTCTTTTTTTCAACACTAAAATATACTATAATATCATGGATGATTTACATAATAAACCACATTTTGTCTTTTCATTACACAATAAATTATTTTCAACTATTGTGTACTTATTCCACTGTTCTTTTTTATGAATTATAAGGTCAAGGATAAATTAAAAAATCAAAAATCTGAATAAAATAATTATTACTTCACGTAATTTACTTGCAAATATCAAAAACTATATCTACACATGACTATCTAGACGTAATCATCAATAAATTAAGAAAATATTATTTCCCATTCTATTACAATAGGAAAAAGGGATTTGAGTGGTTCACCTACCACACTAAAAATAGGTCATTATTTTAGTTATATCGTTATTCCCAATATCAGTAGGTTAATCAAATGTGAACATATAAAAATAAATTAGGTGAATTAAGTCAATATTAATAATTGACCAAATAATTAACTTTCTACGATTGTTGACTTCATAATTAATAAACTAACAAAGAGAAAAAAAATTCATACCAAAATCATCCTCCTCCATTTAAATTAATTACAGCAATGCCATTATCCTTTCTCCAATGTTCACGCGTCGGTAACACTGTTCACGCAGCGGTAACACTGTTCATCCGAAGTAATAAAAAGTTGTGTTTTTTGTAGATATCTATTTGATTATCAAGATAACTCATATTTGATTACATATATGTATTTGATTATCAAGATAACACATATATATGATAATTCATATTATCAAGATAACTCGTATTGATAACTTATATTAACATGATAACTCGTAATATCAAGATAACTCGTATTATCAAGATAACTCATATTATCAAGATAACTCGTATTATCAAGATAACTCGTATTGATAACTCATATTTGTTATCAAGATAACTCGTAGAAATAACTCTATTTGATAGCTCGTATTGATAACTCGTATTGATAACTCGTATTAACATGATAACCCGTATTGATAACAATTATATCAAGATAACTATTATATCTAATTTCAAGATATTAACATGATAACTCGCATTAACATGATAACTCGTATAATCAAATTGTTGTTGGGTCGTTACTCGTTACCTTCACCCACCCTCAACCACCATCACCACCACCGTCACCTTCAACCACCCTCTACCACCGACCGTCACCACGACCACCACAAAATTTGATCCCAAAAAATAGAATTACGTGATAGTACTGGATGACTCAAGTTGATTGATCAAATTGAGTTTTTTAACAATCATTTATCTAAGAAACTGACAGAAAGTATCATAAATTTAACACTCAATCGGAGTTTTGAAGTCTCGCCAAAGAATTTCAGCGGTGAATTGTCGAAGCACAACGCTGCTCTGCGAATCGTCTCTTTCACCGGAGCAGCAATAACCGAGTTCGCCGGAGCAGCAATAGAGGAGTATACCGTCTTCGTCTCGTCTTTTTCGGCTTGTTTTTATCATACACAATGAGAGGAATGGGAAGAGAGAGATCGGAAGAAACGCTGGTGAAAACAATTTTATAAGCCGTATATAAGAAAATGAGAGAGAAAGAAACAAAAAATTACAACAGAGGAAAGAGTATAATCGATAGGGAAATGATCTTCCACAAGCTAATTATAATAAAAACTAAAAATCAGAACTTCGCCGGAGACATACAAACACCGATGGAGAGAGAACAGTTATTAAATAAATAAACAAAAGAGAAGAAGGAAGGAGTAGAGGGTAATTTTCTTTACCTAAACACTGTTGAAGATGTGTCAGAATTGGTAGACTTAATTTTCTAGTTATTCATTGCTAGTCATTGGTATTACTCAATAAATTATTGGATATATTATTTTGGTCAGCTTTGTGTGTTGGCATTAAGTTTTGTGTTGGCATTAAGAAAACTAGATAAATTTGGGGAAACTATTGAGATTACGGTTTTAACTGTTTTTTTTTATATAAAAAAAAAACAAATTACGGTATTAACTGTTACTGACATATAAACAATAATCACATATTTAGATAATTAGTCAAGATTCCCCAATAGAGCACTGACATATAAACAAAAAAAAAATTAATAGAAAATCACTTTTGACTTAAAAAAAAGAGACCCCAAAAAAACTAAAGCTTGTGGCAAACGGTTGTCGTCTAATATTGTTTTCGTATAAGATTCGGCCCAACTAGAACCATGACCGTCCCATTGAAATGCTTGGCTAGAACTAGGAACAAACGTATGAAACTACATTATTTTAATATGTTGTCAATATAATTGAAACATTATTTTTTTTTCCTTTTGTTGTCAGACTAATTGACTAAACATATTTAACATAAAAAAAAATTGATTTAATGTGTCTCTAACTCTAGTTAGGTTCTACATTGGGCCTAGTAATATAATGCAAATTGCAATCCAATTCTCTTAGGACGGTATTGATGCAAAATGACAAGGTGGGAGACGATGAGCTCTTGTAGACAGATCCTTGTGGAAGAACATTTACATCTATATAAAATACTTAGACGATTGTTCTGTCTGCTGTTAGTGTGGAACAGTTGAATATTTGGTTAATTTATAGACATGACAAGAATGTCTGACACCATTATTGATTTTCTGCTAAAAAAAACTAGACAATTCTTCCCTCTTTTGCCAACTTTTCACTATCATGCGTCGCACGTGAGATAGCGCGTGGTGTGAACGTGGTTAAAGGCGAGTGAGAATCAGATGCGAATAAAAAAAAACAGACATAAAAAGCTTTAAAAACGATATATTAGAGGCAAAAGCTGTGTCGTATCATCATCACACAATAATTCCACAATTTTATCGTTGGAATTACAACAAATAAAAAAGCAATGAAATTGATATTTTCAGTCTTACATCGAATCTCCACTTCTCCTTCTTCTTATATCTTCCGCTTCACTTCACATCAAAACAAGCCCTACAAAAACCCTAATCCCTCTCTCACTCACTTCGCCTTCTCTCGCAGTTTCTTTGATTCGCTCCCCAAGTTAATCAGCAGAGCAACCATGGATGCTGCCAAAGATGCCTCCGCTACCGATTTGAAGAGACCGAGAGAAGAGGATGATAACAACGCCGCCGCCGCTTCCATGGAGACGGAGAACTCAGCTCCGCCCGCTAACGGCGATCAGACGAAGGAGCCTGCTTGTTTCTCCTCCGTGATTCCTGGGTGGTTCTCCGAAATGAGTCCCATGTGGCCAGGTCGATTCTCGTTTTTGTTTGATTTAAAAAGGGGGAAAACAATTTCCTTTCTTGCTTCTGAGTTTTGGAATTGCCTCTTTCTCAATTCTTCAATTCTTAAATTAAAAAAAGATGGTTTTTTTATGATCTGAGATGCAGGAGAGGCACACTCTTTGAAGGTTGAGAAAGTTTTGTTTCAAGGGAAATCAGATTACCAGGATGTGATTGTTTTCCAGGTAACAAAACAATTACTCTCTCTCTCTCTGCAGCTTAATTGCATCATCTCTCTCTCTGCTTTATCCTTGAAAGTATGTATGATTTATCCTTTTTCTTCTTCTTCTTAGTCTGCGACATATGGAAAGGTTTTGGTTTTGGATGGAGTAATCCAACTTACGGAGCGAGACGAATGCGCCTATCAAGAAATGATCTCTCATCTTCCATTGTGCTCTATCCCTAACCCAAAGAAGGTAAAGTCCTTTTACAACTATTTAAAATCCAATGCAGAGTCTCTATCTGTCTCTACAAATAGTGACATTTCTTGGGAGTGTGCTTTGAATGTAATAAAAGAAGGCTCACATTTTTCTTCTCCGGTAAAGTAGGATGACTACATCATTAGTTATGGAGAAATAGACTCTTTTTTTATGAAATGTAGAAACTAAATGAGCTGGGATAAATGATTACACTCCAGAGTGGTGATAGGATTGTCCACTATAGAAAAGGAAGATTGCTTTTTAAGATGTACTATAACTTTGTTGGCCTCCTGAGAAGAAAAAAAAAGGTACATTGTCCCACGTTCTCTACTGGCAAAGTTAGAGAACTCAAGTAACTTTATTGGGTAATAATAATATGATAGAAAGTGTTTCAACTGGCTTAAATGATTATCCTCTAGCTTGTTAGGGACTTGTTTGAGAAAAGGTAGATAATCAAAGCTTCTTCCATCCAAAATTGCTTTTGCTCCTCCCGAGTATCAGATGCTGTTTTTGCGTTTAGCCAGAGTGTATCTGATCAATGTCCTTCTAGTTCTTCCATAGGTCTTGGTCATTGGAGGAGGAGATGGAGGTGTCCTGCGGGAAGTTGCACGCCATGCTTCTGTTGAGCATATTGACATGTGTGAAATTGATAAAATGGTGGTCGACGTGAGTGGTCACATACTTCTTGCATCTCTGTTTCGATTAATGCCTTGTTATCAGAGTGAACGAACGTGTACAGATGCGTGTTTTAGTTTAATTTGTTTCCACCTTCTGGGAATCTTCAGGTGTCTAAGCAGTTCTTCCCTAATGTAGCAATTGGATACGAGGATCCTCGCGTGAACCTCGTCATTGGCGATGGTACAAACTGCTGCTTTTTATCTCTCTGTAGTTTTCCTTTCTAAAACTATCTTCTTTCAAACTGATGGTTGGAGGGTTATTACTGCAGGTGTTGCTTTCTTGAAGAATGCTGCTGAAGGATCATATGATGCAGTTATTGTTGACTCATCAGATCCAATTGGTACCATCAAATTTTAACCCTTGCTGTTATGTTGAGAAGCAGCCTTTGATTTTGACTACGCGTGCTTGTGTGTGACAGGTCCTGCAAAGGAGCTGTTTGAGAAACCCTTCTTCCAATCTGTGGCTAGAGCTCTTCGTCCTGGTGGAGTTGTGTGTACTCAGGCTGAAAGCATGTGGCTTCACATGGACATCATTGAAGACATTGTTTCCAATTGCCGTGAGATATTCAAGGGTTCTGTGAACTATGCGTGGACCAGCGTTCCAACATACCCGAGGCATGTTTAATGACCTCTAACATTTACTCTTTTTCATTTTTCCGAGATAAGAACTTAAGCTGAATGTGTATCATTTCACGATTTTTTTTTGCAGTGGGGTTATCGGATTCATGCTTTGTTCAACTGAAGGACCTCACGTTGACTTCAAACACCCAGTGAACCCAATTGATGAGAGCTCCAGCAAATCAAATGGACCTTTAAAGTATTACAATGCCGAGGTAAAAAAAATAAAAATCTCTTAATATACCATTTCAGACGTCTAGACACTCGAATTAACGTATTGCTCTCATTTATTCGGGGTTTCAGATTCATTCAGCTGCGTTCTGTTTGCCTTCTTTCGCCAAGAAGGTAATCGAATCAAATGCCAATTGAGAAGGGAAAGAAGTAACATGGATGGTCGTTGCACTTATCAAAATAAAAGCTTTTTACAATTTTTAGAATGTCCTGTTTGTTTCAAGCATGTTTCTGTGACACTGCAACTACTGCAAGCGACAATGTCTTCTTTTAGCATAATAGCACCATTACACATCACATATTAGCAAAGCCTATCTACAAGTTTCTTTCCTTTTGTGTTGAAGCTGGGAAATCCAATAAAAATTCTGCCTTTTAACCATTTATTCAAAGACTCGTACTTTGAATTGATCTCAGCCAAACTATCTAATAAGCAGGAGGTTTAGCTTGTTCTACATCAGCCTTCTTCCTCAAAAACCTACATAGAGACCAGTGTACAACACTCTGTTTCCTCTCGAACTCAGACTGCATTTGGAGTATAAACAGGGCATCCTCGTCGCGAGAGCGAAAACCAAGAACACCAACATCATCCAGAGGTTACGCTTTTCGTGTCCTCTTCGATACCAAGCTGAAAGAGACAAAGCATCGCTTCCATAGATGCCTTTGCCATCTTCTCTGTCTTCTTCTAGGACCGAAACAACAAAACTCATGTTCCATCCTGCGCTCCACTTGGTGAATTTTGCAGTCAGGTACATGAAGAGAGTACCCTGAGTCAGAGCCACCATCGCGTAGATCAGCACCGGTACTTGGTCGAGGAAGCTTTGATGTTGGTGTAAGAGAGGAACAATGATTAAGTGGCTGGTCCAATGAGAAAAGAAACCGAAGAAAAACAAAAGAAAGAAAAAAACGAAAACAGAGGTTAACTAGAGGACATAAAGAGATGTGATTTGGACCACAAGTCAAGTTGAATTATTACACTTCATTTTGTAATTAAATTAGATGGAAATGAGCAAAAACATTGATTGATACAAGCCTTATAGTATAGATATGTCTTAAATTACTTGGCCAAACCCAGATTGAAAAAATCCAAGGCGTTAATTGTTTGTATAATACAATAGGCTGCAAAATGTGGAAAGTGCTACAAGTGGAGGTTCCTTGACTCACAAGAAGAGTATGAGGAGATTAGAAATAAATCATCGAACACCCATGACCAATTATCTAAAACGTCAACTTCAGGTTATGCACAGTTGTTGCATTCAAAAGACTTGTTCGGTGATTTAATTCTAATTTCTCATACTCTTCTTGAAAGTCAAGGAACATGTACTTGTAACACTTTCCACATTTTGCAGTGTATGCGTCAACTAACCTGATCTCGATGGTTTCCGCTACACACATGAAATTAAACACATAGATTACGTAAAAGCAAAAGATCCTAACATAAGAGAATCGAAACTTCATCATGCAAAAGTTTAAAATGATACCTTGCGAGAACTTGTATCTTGAGTTGCCTCCTTCATTTTTAAAATTTGAGATAGGTAGAGATAGTTTTGAGAGAGGAAAAGGTTATGTGCTTTTGCAAGTAGAAGTGAAGAGGTTTTATAATGTCTTTTGAGGTTCGTTTCATTGAACATTCTCTTTCACGTATTAATTAGGGTCAAAGTTAATAAAACTTCTCTGGAACTTTGTGATTCCCACGATTAATATTACTTTTCCCTTTTATAATTCTCTTTTTGCAGCCAGAACAGAGTATTTAATACAGTACTATTTAGTGAAGACACTGAAGAGTCTGAAGACGATGAGAATTTTTTTTTTTTTCGTTTTTAATTTAGTTTTCACAAATATAAATTAAGAATATCAGAAGCCTAAACTATCTAAAGGGCCAAATTAACGAGCTCGACCATCAAACAAACAAGCTTAGCTGCTTTGTCGTTATATGTTCTCACTGAGACTCAATTAACGTTATTAAGATCAGATTAACTAGTAACGTCCACAACAAAGGTTTTGATTTACTAGATTAGCTCTTTTTTTCCCTTTGCATGATCGTACAGTCTTACTAAGACCTAGCCTTGGGCATTTGGATATCCGTTAGGTCGGGTTTTTCGGGTATCGAGTATATCGGGTTTAGGATTTAGGACCATTCGGTTATTTTGTATTTTTTGGGTCGGTTCGGTTCGGTTTCAATCGGGTTCGAGTTGGTTCGGATCTTGTAATCAGGAACCGAAATTTATCCAAGTTTTTCTATAGATCCGAACCCGAACCGAACTATTATGCCCAGGACTACTAAGACCCTTTAAGTTCATGATTCTCTACCACATCAGTCTATGAGTCAAACAGACATTTGACTCTCATATTGATCTACTTTTTGCGATTTTGTTCTTGTTGTTTGGTTTTTCACCTAAAGTCAACAATACTGAAAATTAAGGTCTCAAAATTGTAAATACAAATGCTGAAACAAAGAAAAATAGGAATGCCTCTAAAGTACGAATCAGTCTAATTGTGCCACTTAATTACTATCCCAAATTTCTAATTTTATTATGTCTTATTGGTCATGTTTATAAGAGCTTAGAGATGTGAACCGGATTAAATCAGGTTTGACTTACTTTTTACTATGGACACTGAAGCCACGCCTGAACCTTATGGCTCAGAAGGTTCCAACTTTTGTGTTGAAGCTGGGAAATTCAATAAGATTTCTAACCATTTATTTAAAGACTCGAACATTGAATTGATCTCAGCCAAACTCTCTAGTAAGAAGCAGGAGGTTTAGCTTGTTCTACATCAGCCTTCTTCCTCAAAAACCTAGTTTTACAATCATGGTAACAAACAACACAAGCCAACCATTTAAGCATGTTCCCAACACAAAAGAAACCTACATAGAGACCAGTGTACAACACTCCGTTTCCACTCGAACTCAAACTGCATTTCGAGTATAAACAGGGCATCCTCGCCGCGAGAGCGAAGACCAAGAACACCAACATCATCCAGAGGTCACGCTTTTCATGTCCTCTTCGATACAAAGCTGAAAGAGACAAAGCATTGCTTCCATAGATGCCTTCGCCATCTTCTCCGTCTTCTTCTAAGACCGAAACAACCAAACTCATGTTCCATCCTGCGCTCCACTTGGGGAACTTTGCAGTCACGTACATTAAGAGAGAACCCTGAGTCAGAACCACCATCGCGTAGATAAGCACCGGTACTTGGTCGAGGAAGCTTTGATGTTGGTGTAAGAGAGGAGCAATGATTAAGTAGCTGGTCCAATTAGAGAAGAAACCGAAGAAAAACAAAAGAAAAGAAAGAAAAAAAGGAAAACAGAGGTTGACAAGAGGAGGACATAGAGAGATGTGACCAGACAACCTCTTACTCTGTTTTGACATATTTCGACTGATCTCCGTACCAAAGAAATCAGCCCGATCGGTTCTTCCTCGGACGTGTAAACAATCGAAGATGCTGCAACGATCGTGGTGGTGGTAAGGAGGTCTAGAAAAGTGTAGGGGAAGAAGTAGAGCAGAGATGTATGGATCAGCCATGGAATCAGACCATTCTCCGTCAAGTCCTCGTCAAAATAGAGTTGTTCGGATAGGAATTGGGAAGTGAAAGAGACCGTGGTTTGGAGGGAGAGCTCAAAGAAGATCAAGAAACAAAACAGTGGGAGAGAGCAGAGGAAGAGGAAGAGTGCGAGATTGATGTTACCGAAGAGTAGCTTCGAAGCTCGTTTTAGTAGTTCGATGAAACTTAGCTTCTCGTCCATCTTCATCTCTATTGATTCGGCGCTCTCTTTCTTACAAAATCACAGATCTGTTCTGTCTCTGTAGTAGAACATTAAAGTACTAATTAGGCTTCCATTAAATTAAAGGTCCTTCGTTGACGTTGACTTCTGACTTCATATAAGAGCATCCCATTGGTTAAGACCATGATTAACGCACATACTCTTACGAGTCTCTTAGAATATTTTAATATTTTAATCCACACAACTTTTTCTCTTTTATGAAGAAAGAGACAGAAGAAACGTCTCTTACCACTATATCACCATTTTAATATTAAAAAATAGGTAAGAGATCCAAAATGAGTATGTGCGTTAATCATGCTCTAAGAACCTCTCATGGAGTTCTTAACAATAAAATATTTATACTTTTAATTTAGTTTAATTAGAAAATTAAAATTTAATTTTGAAGAAACGTTGAGCCAATTATATTGTGACACATGTTAGATGGGTATCTCAAAAAAAATTCAAAAGTTCTCAAATGAGAATTCTAAGGTTCTCAAATGAGAACTCAAAAGTTCTCAAAAAAAACTCAAAGGTTCTCAAACGAGAACAATTATATTGTGACACCATATGTAGTGTTCGAATAGTAGAGATGATTTAGTAGATACGCTTCAAATCTATCATACCAACGACCTCTGATTTGATCCACAAGTCAAGTTAAATTATTATATTACACTTCATTTTGTAATTAAATAAGATGGAAATGAGCAAAAAACATTGATTGATATAAGCCTTATAGTATAGATATGTCTTACATTACTTGGCCAAGCTAATGAACATTGATAGGTCATTTGCTTCACGAAGATTTTTCGGCCCTAGTCCTCCTTCTTCCTTAGGCTATGGAGGATTCTTACGGCCAGGCACTCGTTATGGGTAAGGTGGTCTCATAATTATCTTATGAGAGGCAAATCTATTTGGCTAGCCTCGATAAATTCACCGGGAGCCTGGATGTGGAAACAAATTCTGAAAACAAGGCAACAAGCAGAATATTTTCTGCGAGTGGAGATTGGGAATGGTAGATCATCGATATTCTGGTACGATAATTGGTCCTCGTTAGGGAAACTATTGACTCTCATTGAGACTCGGGGTTTCATCGACCTGGGCATAAGCGAAGATTCGACAGTTGAGGACGCGATCATTAGACACCGACGGCGCAGGCACATAAATCCAGATTTGAACAGGGTGGTAGACGAACTTGAAGCGTTTCGACACAGGTACATCGAACATGAGGAAGACATGTTTTTGTGGAGATCGAAAGAAGAAAAATACAAAAGCTTTTTTAGTACCAAAACTACACAAGAACAGCTGCGAACACCGTCTACGCCAGTCAATTGGCATGCTGGAATTTGGTTCAAACACAATTGTCAGAAATTTGGGTTTATGGCGTGGTTAGCACTGCAAAACCGTCTTTCCACGGGAGACCGGATGCAGGCTTGGAACTCAAATGTCTCTACTACTTGCGTTCTCTGTCAGGATCAATGGAAAACACGAAACCATTTATTTTTCTTCTGCCCCTACTCGACACAGGTCTGGACAAACGTAGCTGCGGGGATTTTGCTACAGGATTTCTCGACAGAATGGAACACAGTTGTCAACCTGATATCTCGAGCTCAGCCGAATCGTTTGAAGGGATTCATCATTCGATATGTGTTTCAGATGACAGTACACACGTTGTGGAGGGAACGCAATGCGCGAAGACATGGAAATAAACCAACATCGATGACAAATCTGATAAAGCTCCTCGATAAAGGAGTTCGAAATCGGTTCAGCTCTATTCGAATGTTGGGAGATACTCGCTTTGAAGACGGTATGCAAACCTGGTTTGCATCCCGACCTGTTACTTGAAATGGAGGAGAATATCTATTTGAACTTAGTTTTTAATCTCTTATTGCTAGAATAGTGTTTTTTAACTTACAAGCTCGCAACAAAGAAACGTTATTTTTTCGGGTTTGAATATAATTTAACATTCATCCAAAAAAAGAAAGAAAAAAAACATTGATAGGTCAAACAACAATAAACTAAAATGGAATGACCTTAAGGGCTTATTAAACCGAGCAATCACAAGCTACTATAAGGATAGCAATTACGATCTGACCAAAAGTGTCGGATGAAGCAAATTGGTGGTCTCAAACAATTTCTCTATGTAGCAAAAGCCTTACCTTTTGATCCAATCTCCACATCACCCTTCTTCTCCAGAGCTCTAGTTCTACAATCATAGTAACACAATACATAAGCTACCCATTTGATCACATTCCCAACACAAATCAAACCCACATAGAGACTCGTGTACAACACTCCGTTTCCATTCAAACTCTCACTGCATTTGGAGTATAAACATGGCATCCTCATCGCAAGAGCCAAGACCAAAAACATCAACGTCAACCAGAGGTCACGCTTCTCATGTCCTCTTCCATACCAAGCTGAGATAGACAGAGCATCGGTTCCATAGATGCCTTTACCATCTTCATCCTCCTCTAAGACCGAAACTACCATACCAATGTTCCACCCCGCGCTCCACTTGCTGAACTTTGCAGCCAGTACTATGAAGACAGTACCGTGAATCAGAACCACCACCGCGTGGAACAGCACCGGTGCTTGGTTGTGGAAGCTTTGGTGTTCGCTCGAGAGAGAAGCAATGAATAAGTAGTTAGTGGAATTAGAGAAGATTCCGAAGAAAACAGAGGTTGACAAGAAAAGAACGTAGAGAGATGTGATCAGACAACCTCCTGCTTTGTTCTGACATGTCTTTACAGATCTCCGTACCAAAGAAAGCAGCCCCATCGGTTCTTCCTGGGACGTGTAAACAATCGAAGATGCTGCAACGATTATGGTGGTGGTAAGGAGGTCTAGAAAGGTGTAGGGTAAGAAGTAGAGCAGAGATGTATGGATCAGCCATGGAATCAGATCATTCTCTGACATGTCTTTCTGATCTTGAGGATCAAAGTAACCCCCATAATCGAGTTGTTGGCAGAGGAATTGGTACGCGAGGGAGATGGTTGTTTGGAGGGAGAGCTCAAAGAAGATCAAGAAACAAAAGAGAGGAAGAGAGCAGAGGAATAGGAAGAAAGCGAGATTGATGTTACAGCAGAGTAGCTTCGCATCTCGTTTTAGAAGTCCGATGACACTTAGCTTCTCGTTCACCTTTATCTCCATTGATTCGGTGCTCTCTTTCTCAAAGTAGGAGAAGAAGAAGGGCAATCACAGATCTGCAGTTTGTTATGTGAAGTAGAACATGTGAAGTACTAATTAGTCTTCCATTAAAATTAAAGGTCATCGTCCTTCATTGACGTTGACTTCTTGACTTCATCTATAAGTCACCGTATCTAATGTTCGAATAGTAGTGGGGATTTAGTAGATAAGCTTCAGAGTTCAAATCTATCATATGAACGACTTCTGATTTGGTCCACAAGTCAAGTTGAATTATTACACTTTATTTTGTAATTAAATTAGATGGAAATGCGCAAAAACCTGGATAAATACTTGTCTTATTGTCGGATAGAGTAAAGCAAATTGTGTGACAAAGATTCCAAATTTTACTATAAGGAAAGCAAATACGATCTGATAGAGATATCGATTCCGATCTTTGGTTTGGTCTCAAACAATTTCTCTATGTAGCAAAAGCCTTAGCTTTTGATCCAATTTCCACATCACCTTTCTTCTCCAAAACCCTAGTTCTACAATCATGATAAAACACTACACAAGCCACCCATTTGATCATATTACCAACACAAATCAAACCCACATAGAAACTAGTGTACAAGGCTCCATTTCCACTCGAGCTCTCACTGCATTTGAAGCAAAAACACGGCAACCTGATCGCAAGAGAGAAGACCAAGAACACAAGCATCACCCAAAGACCACGCTTCTCCTGTCCTCTTCCATAGTAAGTAGACAGAGTCAAAGCATCGGTTCCATAGATGCCTTGACCGTCTGCTTCTTCTTCTAACACCGAAACAACCAAACCCATGTTCCATCCCGCGCTCCACTTGCTGAATTTAGCCAACAACCCTATAAAGATAGCACTGTGAAACAGAGCCATTACCGCGTCAATCAAAATCTTTACTGGATCGTTGTAGTTGTATCTTCTGTAATATCCTCTATCATCTTCTTCAATGTTGATATAATAGTAGTATGAGTAGTCACCAATTCCGGTCAAAGAAATGATGTAGAAATAGTTTGTTGCTGCAAAGAAGAAACCGAAGAAAACAGAGGTTGACAAGAGGATGACATAAAGAGAGGTGATCAGACAACCTCCAAGTCTGTTCCGACATATCTCTAGGGTTCTCCAAACCAGTTGACCGAACCCTAACGGTTCCTCCTCAGACGTGTAAACAATCGAAGATGCGGAGACTATGGTCGTGGTTGTGAGGAGGTCTAGAAAGCTGTAAGGGAACAAGTAGAGTAGAAATGTCTGGATAAGCAACGAAATCAGGTTCCTGGACAAGGCATGATCTCGAGGAGGAGCGTAGTAGTAGTGATAATTCCAAAACTTAACTTGTTCAGAGAGGTATTGAGAAGCGAGTGAGACGGTGGTTTGGAGGGAGAGCTCGAAAAAGATCAAGAAACAAAAGAGAGGAAGAGGGCAAAGGAAGAGGAAGAGAACGAGATTGACGTTACCACAAATTAGCTTCGTTGCTCGTTTAAGTACGTTAATGAACCCTAGATTCTCCTGAATCTTCATTTCTTTTTGCAGTTCTCTTCTTTCTCACCGAAGAAGAAGAAGGGCGATCACAGATTTACCAGTTTGTATTGTCATGTGTATATAATGTAGTTGACGTTGACTCCAACGTTGACGTTGACTTGGTCCACAAGTCCGGTATACCCAGAAATTTGATTTCAGACCCGGCTACACTTCATTTTCATGTAAAATTCGATGCAAGTAAACCTTTGAAACAATTGACTCAAACCCAAGTAAAAAAAAACATCACATGAAGGGATGTTGCGGAAGAAGAAGACTCAACACCTTTCACTAGCAATACAAAAAGAAGCATCCACAAAGAGTTACATGTAGATTTGACCTTTAACCAATAGAAGGTTAAAGGTACCAATAGATGTGTGACAAAGATGTAGAAAACTACAATGACCAAAAAGTGAGCAGAGAACCTATGTGATGAGTAAAACGATTGGCGGCCCGAGAGAGGTAGAGAAAGGGGCGGGGTGAAGAAACAACTTCGTCTTTCTCATTAGAAGCTTGGTTGCAGATTGGGGTAAGGGTGTAAAGAGCTAGGCAATCTAAAAAGTAACAAGAAGCAAATCTAGCTGATGATGGTCGAGATGATGATGCAGATTGATGATTGATGACAAAGCTAAGGTGTGGGAGAATAAGATGCAGCGCAGCTGCCAAGAGATCCCAGTGTCTTACCCGATAAATCATACCTCACAAGAAAAAAGAGTGAAAACAGTTGAACCGTTTAGATAGTCACACAGATGAGATGATAAGGAAAGTGCATTCAACAAGACACCAGAAGCGTATATGGATGATATAAGTAATATTGCGGTCAAAGAAAGCATGAAAAACGACCTTGGGGTTCAAGCACGCTAAAGGCAGCAAACCAACGCGGTCTACAGTGGTCCAGGTTAACGAGAAAAAGATAGAGAGCCGTTGGAGAACAGCTTGAAGGAGAAATCCAAATCCAAAGTGTCTAATAAGACGCCACTACACCACGACATGTCCATGCTCAATAACCAATCCTAGAAGAACTAATAGCATAGCAAATATATCCTAGTGGGCGCCACTCAGAGTTCCTTCTTCTTCAGTTACGGTTTCACACCCTGCAAGACGCGAAAAGAATATGACCCACCAACAAAAAATGAGTAAATAAAAGAATTATGATAGAGGAAGTGATGATGCAGCTGTTCAGACTGATGTTTCATCCTTCAAGAAGTTCAGCTGCTCAAGCGTTTGCGACATCCCAAATTCTGATCAACTGTAACTAGCCTAAGACTGAATGTAGCAGAGGTGAAGCTACTGTGTCAGCTTAGATTAACTAACTGAGAGGGGTTTCACAAAATTGTTTAGGCATACAAGATTCTAGAGTTGTTGTTGGTCTTGGGGTCTAGAACTGAGATGTATTGTTGTTAATCAAAGTCTATATTGTAACAAGGCTTAACAAAAATTACTTTACATGTTATTAAGATTGCGGAAGTTGAGAATGTTGCAAATATCAAGCATATTGAAGAAACTGTAAACTTACCCATTGGCATATGGTGAACGTCGGCCATAGGGGGAGTCTCTGCGGCGAGGAGATTCACGGCGTGAACCACGATATGGTGGGGATCTGCTGTAGCTTCGTCCACGGCGAGGTGGAGTTACACTGCGACGCCTTGGAGGAGATCTTCTTCCACGAGGGCTGATACTCCTGAACAAAAACGCATGTCATAAGTGGTTATTCCTTTTTAACAATTCGCGGTACTTAAGAGAACAAGAGATTCTGAAAACAGTCCCATAGCTTTCCTATAAAACTTCCATTGTCAATTGCTCCCCATAAAAGATGCCTCAGCAAAAAGAATTTGACACATTAAAGACTTTCAAAAACTGCACATCAACTAGAGGTATGATTCATCCACCCACGGTTTTTACTTTTAACATTAACAATTTAACCCCTAAGCTTGATTAGGTAAATCCAATCATTTTCATTCTAATCAAATTCCAAAACTACTAGCAGCTATCATTTAAACAACATTTTTGACAGCAACAAAGATGGATACAAAAACAAAAACAAAAACAAAAACAGAACCATATAAGACACACTTCTGCATTCACACCCGAGAACCAAACTCCTACCACAACGGTTACAGGTTCATTATTTTGAGGGAAAAAAAAAAACACGAGATATCATATAGATTCTATCACTATATGATTTAAGCAGCTCGATAAGAATGTTTTAGGGAAACTCACCTGCGTGCATACCCATAATCTGGACTCCTACGACGGCGAGGGCTAGGGCTTCTACGTCTCCCACCGCCTCCTCGACCTCGGCGGCACTCCCGAGCAAAATGTCCAGGTTCGCCACACTCGTAGCACTTGGAGTCCTCAATACCGCCACGACGGCCACCGCCTCCACGACCTCCTTTATCTTTGTGAGAAAGCTCCACACGCCACCCATTCTTTCCTGAAGAACATGCCTCAGTTGGTGACAAATAGTTACAATTTGCAATAACCAAACAGTAATACTAGAAAAATAGCCATGCGCTTGAATAAACGTTACATGAAAATTAAGGCAACAAGATGCAATCCAAACATGGAGACTTAAGATAACAATTGATCAGAGCACATGAGATTAGGATAATCAAAGAGGTGTAATGAGAATAACACTGACCATCCAATGCCCTGATTGCATCCAAAGCATCTCTCTCGTCATCGAACTCAAGGAAAGCGTAGCCGGGAGGCCTACGAGCTACCCAGACACTGCGGTTTTAGTCACGAAACAAAGAGTCAAAATTCGCAGGAGAGGTGTGTCGAGAAACAAAAGTGACTCAGAGATGAAATTACTTGCGAAGAACACCGAAGATCCTGAACTCATCTTCGAGCTCCCTTTCGGTGACCCGTGGATCCAAACTCCCGACATAAACCCTCGTCATGTTGCAAAATCAGCCAAATCTGAACGAACCCAGAAGAAGAAAAAAACGAATTTATCAATTTCAGGAACTTTCTGCGACTCTTGAAGGCGAAATCTCGAATTTTGAAGCAGAGAATCGAATTCTGCGAGGTCTTACCAGTTACCACGAAGCGGGATGTTTTAGGGTTCAGACTTCGGAGAGGAAAAAAAGCAGGAGAGAAATGTTGAGGACTGATAAGTAATTATTAGATAAAAAGTTGATTAACTAATTTTCTTGTTGATTAGCAGTAATTAATAATTAGTTTTAGACTTTTAGTTCGTTACCAAAAGCCCCAAAACCAGATTTTATCAAAATTTCACAAAAAGTCTTGATATTTCCACAAAGGGCAACACCAATCCCACTCTTGGGAATGTTTTCTGTTTTCCCCTATAAGGAATTATTCATTTGTGTATTTTAATTTATTTAGAACCTCATCTAAATTTTTCTTAAAAAATGTAGAATTTACTGATTTTAAAATCTAATGTGTATAATTTAACTAATATTTAGAAATTTATTCGACATAACAAAGCTCATCTTTAGAATTGACATTTTTTAAGTTGAACATATTTTTAAATCTGTCAAAATCCAATATAAATATAAATCTTTCTAAAATCCATAGATAAAACCAACTATTAAATAACATTATATTTTGATAAGTATTTAGAAATTACTAAACAACTTTTGCTAAAAAAAAATTATGAAATGAATAACACGTGAAACTAAAAATAGATTTTTAAACCACTAATCTAACTAGGGATTGATCCCTGTGCTTCGCGCAGGTTTATTTTACGTTCATATTTTATAAATTTGTTTATATGCTATTTTTTAGGGAATATTTTTTTTAAAAAATTTCGAATTTTAGTTTAATAGTCGGATTATTTTTATAGTTGCATTGTGTGTACGTGCATGTGTTTTATTTTTTTCTCCTCATTAGTGTTTGTATATAACAACGGTTTTCTCTTAATTATGTTGTTAACTTATGTTGAAATATTGTTTTTTATGTGTTTATATATTGTATGTGACTACTGTGTGATTCTAATTACAGTTTTATATTTATTTTTATTTAATACCATTTCAAATCTCTCATAAGTTACATATTTAGTTGAACGTATAATATTACATTGTTGTTCCGGAATCTATAGTTCATACTGAGGCCAATTATAACCTCATCAGCCCGTCTACACATTCACTAAACAAACCACTTACATTTGATGATAAATGATTTAAGTACTTGTACATATTTGAGTATTCAAAATTATATCTTTATGTACGTATAGTTTTAGGTTGTTTAGAATTACACCCTCTAATAGGGAATCTTTTCTAATGTTTGAGCATTTATGCTTATATCTATTTTGGCTCAAGTATTGCTTTCTTCGTGAAAGACCGCTGACAAAAGATCTGTGATTTTTTCCTTGTTCCCCATCTCCGAAAAACATATCCTCTCTACCTTCTAAAAATCCAACCAATCCCACTCCCATAAATGTATGCATGGAGCATGTCTATGTATGCATCTTTTATCCAAATATATATACTTTAGCAATTGTTGGTGATATATATAATTAGCTTGATGACTTTATGATATAAAAAGTGTTCGTTACACTTTAGCTAAATCGTGGAAATAGACTATATCTTTTATTAATCTGACTTAATGATATTGTGCATTTTATTACATTTACTATATAGAAGATTGTAGTGATGACGTGGATAGCTAAAATTGAAATAAAATTCTCCCATTATATAATAGAGTAATTCTATGCCCCGCGCGTTGCGCGAGATAACATTTTTAAACAGCTATCAATACGAATCGTTAGATATAAATATAATCATTTGAAGTTTTTAAAATCATTTATGTTAACATTTGTAGAAACAACAAACTTATTTTACCAAATGATATAAAACATAGATATTGCCAAATATAACTTTTTCCTAGAAAAAAAAATAAATTCTTCAGATGAAAACTTCCTAAGAGGAAGAAACGGCATCGACGACCATCTTATGACATATTATCCTAGAGAAAATTTCTTCCAGATTCAGGTCCCGTGAAGATATCTTCTTAGAAGCTTTAATGTTCACTATTAACCTAATCATACATATGATTAAATACCAATGAGAACTTACCACCACCCCGAAATTAATGTAAATAGGCCAAGTTTAAATATCAGTAAATGGAAATGTGTAAGCATAACATTCATAACGTTACAATAAGTTTGGTAAGCATGTTTTACCCACCGAAGAAAGTGCATTGTGCCATATATATAGAAATTGTCGACCAAGTCGTTCTTATCTAATATCACCAATTACGTTGCATGGTCAAACAATTTAATATTTTTATATAAAAAAATTCATTAATTTCACTTGCTAAAAAAGATTAAATTTTTTTTTATTTTAGTTTTGTGCATACATATTTGATATTTCTGAACTTTAGTCAATTTTTCACACTTTTCACTGCCAATTCTTTTGTTATCTTGCACTCGTTCCCTTTCCGGCAGTTATTTCTTTTCACTTTCTCTTCACTCACATATAAAAGATTGGAAAGTGATTTGATTTTCAACTCATTGTAGAACTATTTTCTCCTTTTCATCTTCATACACTATGCTTTCTCTTATCAGTTCATGAACTTTTTGCTGATTTGAGCGTAAAAAAATCTTACTGGTGATACACGTTTTTCGTGGCGAGGATGTTCCCACCTATTGTGATGCACGTCAAATCTTCTTATTAAATATCGATTCTTATCGTTGAACCTGTTTCTATCTACCAGACATCATATATTATTGACACAACTTGCACTCTAACCTTACTATATTTTTTTTTAAAACAAAAATTCTCTCATGATATATTTTTTCATCTATATTATATTATGATTTTAGCTACACATAATTTTTGATTTTGATTTTCTTAAAATGTGTAACTTGTTGCAAAAAAATGTAACTTAAAAACTCATTAAAAANGGTAATAAATCCATTTTGAGTTTCATAGAGTTAAATGTCAAAACTTAATCTTTATACAATCCAACAGTGACCAGCAAGTTAACCATTTAATTTAATTTTCACTCATTTAGCCATATATTATGTTTACCAAATTAAGTCTGTTTAAACGTCGTTCCTAGAACCAGTTATCTTCAGGCTGCTTGTAGTATATGTTCATAAAAAATCTTCTTTGACATTCCTTCATTGCCGTTGCATATCTTGATTGAGTATCTTAACTTGATTTACGGACTCATTGGGTTCTTAGGTGATTCATTGGGTTCTTAGGAATATAGAAAGCAAGATATATATCAATTCTTTTACAAAAAAAAGAAAGAAGATATATATCAATTGCTTTAGTGTAGATATATATCCTCTTGCGTACATCCCCATAGGAGTTTGGTTTGGATTAATAATCTGATGAATTCTCTTGGTTTATATATATATATATATATATATCTTTTAATATAATTTAGGATCAAATATATAATACATCCAGCTTTAGAATACTAATCTTTTAATATAATTTTCCTGTTGTTTTCCACGGTTAAAAGACCAAAGACTCTTCATGTGAAGACTCAACACGAACCTGCTTCTCAACAAACCGTTTGCCTATCGGATACTTTTCAGTTTAACACTTTAGTAGTACCACATATCGCTTAACACTTACTGAACCTCGATTTTCTTATATTCTGAAAAGACCCAAAACTCGATCACAATTTTTATTTTGTAACAACAGTCAAATTTATTAGAGCAAAAGAACAAGAGAAGATAAACTAACATTCAACATCATCTAGATTACACTAGAGCAATTTGAGATCGGGAAAGGTTGTCTTTCTGGGACGCAACAAGAAGACGACACGCAACAGTGACCGGCTCTCTCTCTCCTCTCGCTCGTGTGCCTGTCCTGCAACAGTGACCGCCTTCTCTTCAGTCATCCGGCGTCTCCAACGACGTCGGAATCCCCTCCCGCTCGTCGGCCAAGGCCCTCCCCTCCACATGGGGAAAAACAAAAAACCCAAAAATCTTTACCCTTCGAAAATCGCAATCTCCTCAGCGCGGGTTGCTCCGCAAAGCCCCGCCGTATCCGATGAAGACAGCTCTGCTCCTTCTTCAAAGGTTGCTGGTTCTCCTCCAGGTTCAGCAGGCCTAGCGCTTGTCGTCACGGCGGCTGCAGCCAGTATCGATTCTCCTGTAGCAGATCCAGATCTGAAAGTCAGATCCTTTTTGTCTCAGCCGATTCCCGGGACCGGAATTCCTTCGGCTATGACTCTGAACTCTGCGAAAGCTACTCAGGTAGCGGACCCAGCTTCCCCCACTACTGCGAAAGCTACTATGGTAGCCGACCCAGAAGAGCCTGTGAAACCAGGCATTGGTACTGATGTTGTTAACGCAAATCAGGCTGACGATACTGCGGAAGTCGCCAAAGCGGCTGACCCAGAGAAAATCATCGTTCCTGAAAATTCATGGTGTGACCTCTTTAAAGGAAGATCGAGGAAATTGGAAAAAAAGGGAACGGCTTTCACACTTCCATCTGGTGAAGCTTGTGTGAAGATTCCGAATTCTGTAATTGAGAAGAACAAGAAATCTTGGGAAAGCTTCATCTTGGGGCAATTCTACACTGAGCCTCCTTCGCAAGGGATTGTGCACAACATTGTGAACGGTATTTGGAGTCGTCATTACAGAGATATCTCTGTTTCGAAAGTTGAAGGCCACGCTTACCTCTTCCGCATACCGAACGTAGCAACAAGGAATCGTGTGCTGAACCAGGCATTGTGGAAAATAGATGGACAAACTATGTTCGTCGCTAAATGGGAACCTGGGTTCGTTCCAGTAAAGCCGGAACTTACTTCGGCCCCGATTTGGCTTGAACTTCGTCAGGTACCTCTGCAGTTCTTCAACGATGATGGTCTTGAGCGCATTGCAGGTCTTGTGGGGCATCCAAAATTTCTCCATCCTGATACAGCCAACAAATCAAACCTTGAGGTGGCAAAAGTTTTCACAATCATAGACCCGCGAAAGCAGTTACCTGAGGCAGTAAATGTGCAATTTGAATCTGGAGAGGTGAAGAGGGTTCTCGTTTCCAGCCCTTGGATGCCTCCAATTTGCTCTCACTGTAAGGAAACAGGTCACACAATTAAGCAATGCAGAGATGCTCCTATAACCTGTCCAGACTGCAAATCTTCAGGTCACCTAGCAGAGAATTGCACAAGGTTAAAGGCTAAAATGAAGAAGGGTTTGCGTCGAGAAGATCGAGTTGCCGGGCCAGCTGTTTTGGTCGGTGGGGAAGGTAAGAAATGGGTTGCAATTGAGTCCCCTCAAGTTGGAAAGAAGGAATCAGAGCTGGAGATTATTCTTAAAAATCCACAAGGTTTTTCCCAGAAAGGAGAGGCAAGTAGCTCTGGTTTTGCAGGTAAATCAATGGAAAAAGCCTCTTTTAAGCAAAATCAGCAGAATGGTGGGTCTGAATCTGAATCTAAGTCAAAGTCAAAGCAGAAGCAGGCCATTGATGGGTACTCATCAGTAGAATCTGACTCATCTGATGTTATGTCTTCGGATTCAGAAGGAAAGGCGGAGTGGAAAGAGGAAGATATCCCTTTTGTTGAGGTGCTGTCTAAGAGGCAGAGGAAATTAGTTAGGGACAAGGGTCCCAAAAACAACTAAGTTGTATGTATATAGACTTTTTTGGGTGGAATGTGCGAGGTTTCAATAAGACTAGTCACCGCACAGGATTTAAAAATTGGTGTAAGCGGCTAAGACCATCTTTTGGCTGTCTCTTGGAGACACATGTAAAGAAAACCAAGCAGAGGAAGTTCATCAACAATATTCTTCTTGGCTGGAATTTTGAGGACAATTACGGCTTTTCAGAGTTAGGGAAGATTTGGATCTTGTGGCATCCGAGTGTGCAATTGTCCATTCTTACTAAATCCCTACAGATGGTAACATGCGAGGTCAAGTTGCCGGAATATCAGATCACTTTTGTGGTATCCTTTGTTTATGCTTCAAATGATGTTGCAATGAGGAGATTATTATGGGATGAAATCAACTTTTTGGCGGCTCATCAGTGTCTAATGGAAAAGGCATGGGCTGTTGTTGGTGATTTCAACCAGGTTCTCAACCCAAATGAGAACTCAAACACAGTCAGTCTAAATGTTGATAGAAGCACAAGAGAGTTCAGGGATTGCTTAATGGAAGCATCTCTCTTAGATCTAACTTTCAGAGGCTGCTCTTATACTTGGTGGAACAAGAGAAAGACAAACCCAATTGCAAAGAAATTAGACCGAATTTTGGTAAATGATGAGTGGCAAACCCAGTTTCCATCCTCTCATGGTTTCTTTGGCGAACCAGATTTCTCTGATCACGCATGTGCAGGAGTGACTCTAAATCAGGTTTCGCAGAGGCATAAGAAATCTTTCAAGTTCTACAACTTCCTTCTGCAGCATAAAGATTTCCTTCCTTTGATTGCTGTCAGCTGGTTCTCTATCAACGTGGTAGGATATGAAATGTTTAGATTGTCGCAAAAGCTAAAGGCTTTAAAAAGGGTTATCAGAAGTTTTAGCAGGGATAACTTCTCTGATCTAGAAAAAAGAACTAAAGAGGCGCATGACATTCTTCTCGATCATCAGAAGCAAACTTTAAACGATCCTTCTCCCTTAAATGCTGAAAGGGAGGTAGAAGCTCAGAGAAAATGGCAGATCCTGGCCAATGCAGAAGAAGCTTTTCTGCTCCAAAGATCAAGGATATCGTGGCTGCGTTTTGGTGACAGCAATTCGGCTTATTTCCACAAAATAATGGATGTAAGACAAGCAATGAACCATATACACTATCTCAATGGGGAAATTTATGATTCACAGGTTGAAATTCAGAACCATTGTGTTGAGTATTTTTCTGATCTTTTGGGCGGAGAAGTGAGCAACACTAATTTCCTTCAAGAGGACATCACAAACCTGTTGGAGTTCAGCTGTTCCCAAGAGCAGCGGATGTTGCTTGACAGTGACTTCTCTTCTGAGGATATAAAGCAGGCTTTCTTCTCGCTACCCAGAAATAAGACCAGTGGGCCGGACGGTTTTTCCGCTGAGTTCTTTATTGGGTGTTGGAGTGTTGTTAGCGCAGAAGTAATTTCGGCAGTGAAGGAATTCTTCATATCTGGTACAATTCTCAGGCAGTGGAATGCAACCACCCTTGTATTGATTCCCAAAATCACAAACGCCTCAAAAGCGACTGATTTTAGGCCAATCTCGTGTCTCAACACGGTGTATAAGGTGATCTCTAAACTTCTGAGCTCAAGGTTACAGTCAATCCTCTCTTCAGTGATCTCCCACTCGCAGTCTGCTTTTATGCCGGGAAGGCAGCTTGCTGAAAACGTGCTTCTTGCAACAGAGATTGTGCACGGGTATAACAGACAGAACATTAGCAAGAGAGCAATGCTCAAGGTGGATCTTAGAAAAGCCTTTGACTCTGTCAGGTGGGACTTTGTGCTTTCAACATTAAGGGGGATAAATTGCCCAGAGAAGTTTGTGAACTGGATCTCTCAGTGTATTTCAACTGCTTCTTTCTCAGTCTCGGTAAATGGCATCACAAGTGGTTACTTCAAAAGCTCAAAAGGATTAAGACAAGGAGACCCTTTGTCGCCTTACCTATTTGTTTTGACCATGGAGGTTTTATCAAGGCTGTTGCACTCTCGATTTGCCTCTGGTGAAATCAATTACCACCCAAACACTGCTGATTTGGAGATCTCTCACTTGATGTTTGCTGATGACGTAATGATTTTTTTCGATGGCTGCTCTTCCTCCTTGCACGGTATTAGTGAAACGTTGGATGATTTTGCTTCTTGGTCAGGTCTGCGTATGAACCAGGACAAGACGCAGCTATTCCATGCGGGACTGAACCACTATGAAACCATTGTAATTGATAGCTATGGTTTCCCGACAGGATCCTTTCCCATAAGATACCTTGGTTTGCCTTTGATGCATCGAAAGCTCAAAATCTCAGAGTTTGCTCCGCTTATTGATAAGGTCGCTGCAAGATTTAGAAGTTGGTCTGTTCGGTCTCTTTCTTTTGCGGGAAGATTGCAGTTGATCTCCTCTGTGATCGCAGGAACGGTAAACTTCTGGGTTTCCACTTTTATTCTGCCAAAAGGTTGCATAAGGAAAATTGAATCGATGTGCTCCAGATTTTTATGGGCTGGTAAAATAGAAGGACCTTCTTTAGCAAAAGTAGCCTGGTCAACCGTATGTCTGCCCAAAAGGGAAGGAGGTTTGGGGTTAAGGAGATTCGCAGATTGGAACAAAGCTCTTTGTTTGAGACTCATATGGCTTCTCTTCTCAAAAAGTGGATCATTGTGGGTGGCATGGCAAAGGTACCATCATCTTCAAACTCAAAGTTTTTGGGCTGTTGAAGAAAAAACTCGAGATTCTTGGAACTGGAAATCTTTACTGCACTTGAGAGAGTTGGCGGAGCAATTTATAAATTGCTCAGTTGGAAATGGCTTAAAGGCGAGTTTCTGGTATGATACTTGGACACCGCTAGGGCCTCTCATCAGACTGCTCGGTGAAGATGGCCCGAGAAACACGAGAATTACAGTAAATTCTAAGGTGGCAGATGCTTGCGATAATCACGGTTGGAGATTGGCAAATCCCAGATCAGAGCAGGCTATAGCACTTCACGCTCACTTGACCACCATTAACTTGCCTAGCTCTTCAATGGTGGAGGACTCTTTCTGTTGGACAGTGAATGGTATTAAGTGCAATGGTTTTTCTACAAGGATTACCTGGGAAGAAATCAGACCAAAGGTAGAAGAGAAGGATTGGTTCAGATCAGTTTGGTTTAAAGGAGCAATTCCTAAGGTGGCCTTCACGATGTGGACTGCTCAGCTTGATCGACTTCCTACAAAAACCAGATTGGCATCTTGGGGAATGCAAATGTCAACAGCGTGTAGTCTTTGCTCAAACAGGGAGGAAAGCAGAGAGCACTTATTTCTCCTATGTGAGTACAGCGCTCAGCTTTGGCAGCATGTTCTTCGCAGACTGGGCCAGACTCAAAGCAACTTAATCTCTTGGACTCACCTTATGGCTTGGGTTAAACTCAAGTCACCAAGCTCACCATCAACTTTGAGGAAATTGGTGGCGCAGACACTAATTTACTTCATCTGGAGGGAAAGAAACAACAGGTTATTCAATTTTACCTCGTCTTCTTTTACCCTTCTTTTCAAGGAGATCGACAAGCAAGTTCGTCAATCAATCACATCAAGGAGACAGCGGAAGCAGTTTGACAAACTAATGGCCAAGTGGTTGTGCTAAATGTTATGTTTTTTCATTTCACAATTATTGTTATCATGTTTTTTCTTCTTTTTTGCCGTGGTAACAAATCTGGACTTTTGCTTATGTAAGATTTCCTTTCATTTATATGGTATTTACAATTTGGCAAAAAAAAAGAACAAGAGAATACAACAAAGCCCACTAATCTATGTATCTAGGGTTTTTAGTAAGATAGTCTCTTATATAAGTGTTTGTAATGACATCGAGAGATGTAGCTTTTGTAGAGTTGTTTGAATCAACTTTTTTCCTTGGCATTTATTAAATACTAGATAAGTACCCGCATATATGCGGGTTTGTAATTTAATATTTTATAACCCGTTAAAAAAAATTAAAGACGAAAAATAAAAATCAAAATTAGATCACCCGTGAAAATATATAATACATAAATTTAGCAACACAGTTTACGATGAAATAAATATATACATTGAAAGAAAAATTTGGTGAAAAGAATAAATAGTTTTGGATAAGATTATTGGACTTTTAATTTTTTGGTGTGTAATTGACACACTACCAAATTGTGGTTTATATAAAGTTGAGAAATTATAATTATTTTCCTTTTAAAATTAATTTCTTTAATCTAAATGAAAAAACTAAGAAATATTTTTTCTNTTTTAAGATAAAATTTTCAACTTTGACTTCTCAGAATTTTTAAGTTTTTTTTATTAATCGATTTTAATTTTTTTAATGAATTAGTAAATTTGAAACCAATAAAAGCTAAGAAAATACCTTTCTCGAAACGCAGTAACATAATCAAAATCACGATTTATATAGAATTTAGTTTCAAAAGATGACGACAAACAAAAAGAGTTAATTATATTGAATTATAATAGTATTTTCCTGTATTCAAAAATAATTTAGATTAAAGTTAGATAATAAGTTTATAAAATTTGGATAATATATTTGTTAAAACAATTACAAATATACTGACATTCTCATCAAGCAAGAGTAAATTCATTCCTATGAGCTCATTGTTTTTTTCAAATTTCTTGCCTTACACTTTCTGATTAGACGAACTACGGTACGACGATAAGAGCGCTTTCTGTTTAAGCTATCTAATGTTAAATAGTTTCTATTGTTATTTAGAATTTCAGCATTCATTGTTTCTCTCTTGATATTCCTGTAAAAAATAAAACATTTGCATTAACGTACAACATAAATTGTTTTTTTTTATATACCAATAACATACATGAATTATTTTTGTTTTATACACCACTTCTATATGTAGGTATGTTAAGATATAGACTACAAAAGATTGAGAAACTATAACGTACATCATATTTTTCAGCATAGTAATATAAATAAAAAACTAATATTATACACCATCTCTAAGATATTTGTCTAGATATGGTGTACAACATAATATGGACCCGTGCGTTGCTATTAACATATAGAGGCTTGTAAAATTACACAAAAGATTAGGTCTTAGTAATTTGTTTTGCGTTTGGTTTCTTTATCTCTCTTCTCAATATTTTTTGGGTTGTAAAATTGAAAAACAACAAATTGGTTATATAGAGGTAAGAAATTATAATTCCTTTTCCTTATATGATTGTATTCCTTT
>PKML01043526.1:1435779-1462446 GCA_002933935.1 Eutrema yunnanense | reverse complement strand
TCCTGACTTCAGTTGTGTTTAAGCCAATGAGTGCTGAATCCAAGTAAAATCATATTAAGAAACAGAACATACATGAACAAAATATTCAAAAGAATCTCGATTTCAGGTTGATGGTCTTCTTAACTTTCAAACTCATTGAATCACCAGAAATCACTACATGAACATTCACCGTCTTCAAAATGATGAAACCTGTTTGAATCTCTTAAAATGATCTGTCTCCCTTCGATCTTTGATATATACTTGAAGGCAGAGTGGCAATCACCGCAAACTCTGAGGTTCTTCATTATTCTGATGGGCAGCATAGAGCTCCTCGGGGCCGTGAGAACAAAAGCTACAGCGAGTTTCTCGCTGTGATAGCTCAGAATCTCTTCCTTGTTTTCTTGCTCTAGATCATACAAGGCGAATCCTGTCTGTGGCACATAACCTGCGTCTCTCATCTTTCTGTTGAGCTCCTTGAGCTTCTTGTAAATCAAATCAGCGTCGGGGTGTGACTTATCCCCAGCAACAAACATATGGACTCCATCCTTCATTGTGACCCAACTGTAACCAGCTTCCTTTTTCACATCTGCATCTTTCATCTTCTTTCTCGCCTTTACTAAATCTTCCCATCTTCCTCCAGCAGCATACATGTTACCAAGTAGCACATAATTTACGGCGTTTTCTGGCTCCAATTGAAAAAGCATTTCTGCTGCCTTCCTCCCTAACTCTGCTTTTCGACCATTGGCTCTGCAACAGGCCCCAAGTACAGTCCTCCATATGAGAACATTAGGCTTCATCGGCATTTTAACGATAAATTCTTCCAGCTTATCGAGTTCACCTGCACGGCCTAGCAAGTCAGCCATACATGACAAGTGTTCGATCCTAGGAACTAGGCCGTAAGAATCACTCATAGATTCAAAATGTTTAAACCCTTCTTTAACCAAACCCGTGTGGCTACAAGCTGACAAGACTCCCACGAATGTAACATGGTCAGGTGGTGTTTGGCCATCGAGCTTCATATTTGCAAAAAGCTTTAAAGCTTCTTCTCCTTGCCCATGTCGTGCATAGCCCGAAATCATCGAGTTCCAAGAATATGAATTCTTCACAGGCATTGTGTTGAAAAATCTCAAAGCATAATCTAGTCTTCCACATTTGGAATACATGTCAACGAGTGCACTCCCCACTACCACATCAGATTCTAAACAAGCTCTCACCGAGCAAGCATGCACTTCCATGCCACGCTCTAGCGTTGCAACCGAAGCAAATGCGCTAAGAACCGTCGCATACATGAAATTATCCAATCTCTGACCCGTCTGCAACAAAAAGCACACCAAGTCCAAGGCCTTGGGAAGGAGCTCGTTATGTATATACCCTGAGATCATCGAGTTCCAAGTTACATCATCTCTTCTCTCTGACATTCTAGAAAATATCTTCTCACACTCCTCCATCTCCTCCCACTTCCCATAACAAGCTATAAGCGCATTTTCAATGGTTGCTTCATCAGCAATATTGTACTTTAAAGCTAGCGCGTGTATTTGCTTTCCCAGTTCACCGAATGAAAGGGATGACACAGCTGAAAGAACGCTTGAAAAGGTTATTCTGTTAAGTTTTTGTCCAGCTCGTAGCGCATTCAAAAAACATGCCACGGCTTCTGGTACTGACCCTTCTGAACTAGCTAAAGCTCCTATCATGGAATTCCAAGACACCTGATCATGCTCTGGCATGAAGGAAAATATTTTACGACATTGGTTGAGATAGCCGGTCTCGGCATACAGTGTGATAAGCGCATTTGAAACTGAAACATTCAAATCAAGCCCCAATTTGAGGCTTTCTCCATGAATCTGTCGTCCTACTTTTGCGCACTTCAAGCTCGCGCATGAGCTGAGTGAACTAATCAGTGTGAAACTTCCAGGCAAGATTTCATGTCGTCTCATACTTTGGTAGCGTTCCAAAGCTTTTAAAAAATGGCCGTTTTGGTCAAGACCAGTGATCATGGAGTTCCAAGAGACGGAATCTTTCTCCCTCATGAAACAGAAAACACGTCTAGCATCATCTATTGAGCCGCACTTAGCATACATATTAACAAGGCCATTTCCAATGCCAACCATGAAGTCAACCAAGCCGGTTGTTATTACATGCCCATGAACCTCTCTGCCTTTTCTTAGACCTACTTCCTCAGCTAGAGAATACTCAGGAAATGAGCTCAGGAGATTTACGTATGATTCAGGACTAACATCAATCATGCTGTTCATGTCCATAAAGAGCTTAGTTGCTTCTTCTCCCCGTTTCTGTCGCACGAGACCAACCATGAGACCGTTTAAGGTGACTGCATTTCTTGTTTCCATCTGATTAAAAACCTTTCTAGCATAACTCAATGAGCCAGACTTTGCAAATGCACTCACCAATCCGCTTCCAACAAAAAGATCTGAGAGAAAACCAGATTTCTGGATAGTGCACATGATCTGCTCTAGCAAACTAACATCTGGTTCAGCCAAAGAACAAGCAGTAGTTACAAGACTACCGAAAGTGTACTCAGTTGGTCTAGAATGATCACATTGCATGCTAGAGAACATCTTAAATGCAAATCTCAAATTCCCAGTCCGTGAATATACAGATATGATCGAATTCCATGATACAGAATTTTTAACTTCTATGTCATCGAAAGCACGAAGAGCACAGCTAAGAGACCCTATGCATTTCCAGTACATTGATATAAGGACATTAGAAACTACTGCATCCACTGCATAGGAAAGTTTGAACATCAGGCCATGAATTTGTCTCCCGAAAAGAATGCCGACAGAATTTAACTCCTGACAAGCTCGTAGCGCACTAGCAAAAGCGTATTGATTTGAAAAAACCCCTCCTTTGATCATGTTTCTCAAGAACAATAAAGCTTCCCTATGTTCTCCATTCCGGCTATACCCTGAAACAACACACGCCCATGTAACACAGTTCCTCTGAGGCATTTCTTCAAACACCTTACGTGCAGAGATCGAATCACCCGTTCCAAGATAAGCATTGATGAGGTTGTTGCAAAAGTACACATCTTCCTCTAGCCCATTCTTATACAATCGCGAATGAAATAGTTTAGCTTCTTTGTGTCCAACGCAGCACTAAACAAAAGAAAGAAGATCGACAACATGGCTTAGGAAAACGGAGAAGACTCAAGTTTAAAAACGACATGAGAGAATTGAAAACAATCAAAACCAGAAAACAACTCAATTTCTCTGGGTCGTGTTTTGCAAAAGAAACACTTTGTTTTTGCCTTGTTCTTAACACAGAGAATTAAATCTCAAGATAGAAACAGAAGGAGAGAGATAAACCTGTTCTTGTCTCCAATGTGGGAGAAGTTCATCAAGTGCCACAGGTTCAAAAACATTACCAGATATAATGTGTGCTCCTACAAATCGAAATTCGACAGTTAATGTATATGACAACCAACTTCAAGAATCCAAGAGAGATACATAGACCAGATAATTGCAAAGATTAATACTTTGAGAAAGACAAAGAAAAAAAACTGACCTACTTCTGCTCCTTTTTCAACGAGAACATCGTATTCTATCGACTCTCTTCCCGCTTCACTGCTGATACATCTACTCCCATTTACTCCTAAATTCCTCGAATTTGCGCTTAAATTTCGCGAATTTCGAAAAAACTCGGCGGAATTAGGATACCCAAATCGAGGAACGAATCTATGCATGATCACTAATTGACTCTTAAACCCGAGAAGAACAAGTGAGCCGGTGGTGCTCTGCTCCGGTGTGTCGAGAAAGAAAAAAACAAAACAGAAAGGTCTATTTAGAGTCTCAGACCAAAAGTGTCTTTAGTTACACGAGCTGACCAACATGGGCTTTTAATTATTTTCTAAGTGCATGAAATATTCATATAGTATAAAAGAATGAATGTGATTTAAAAAAATAAAAAATTTGACTGTTCTTAATGATTTTTTATAAAACAAATCCTCCGCATGATGTCAAAATCCTTCAATCACGTAACTCAAGTTTCTTTTTTTTGGTTTTCTTAAATTCACTTTCGAATCTACTTTCTTTCGTCTCTTCCCATTGATGTCAAATGAGAGTTTACAACAACCGAAACACTAATGCTTACATACATTATCTATTAAAAAAAACTCAAGACAAATATGGATTTGTTGACTTGAGTCTCATTTATTTATCGGATATGGTAAAGTGAGAGGTTTGTTGATGAATATTGGGGACTACATGAGGGAATAAGCAGGGCCTCCACCACCTTCAGGCACTGTCCACTCTATGTTCTGCTTTGGATCTTTAATGTCACATGCCTTTTACATAAACAGACCAAAACAACGATTTTAAGCTTCTCTCCAAATTCAAACATTATTATTAGTACACAAAGTCCACGAGTGATGCGTACCTTGCAGTGCAAACAGTTTTGAGCGTTGATCTGCAGTTTCGGCTTACCCTCTTCATCTTCCACATACCTTTTTAATCAATGCACAAAAACGGGGATGAGTATATTGTTCACGAATGTTAATCTATAGCATTTGGATAGAGAGAGGGAAAGGGAAGTTATTACTCGTATACACGGGCTGGGCAGTAACGTGACTCTGGTGCAGCATACTCTGGAAAGTTTACATTTTCTGGAATCTTGGGATCCTTCAAGCGCAAATGAGATGGTTGATCATGATCATGATTGGTATTACTCCTGTTATCATCATCATTCAAGATGCAACCGCTCGTTGTTAATAACGTAGGAGTAATACTTTTACATCGTAAAGATATTGCAGTCTATGTCATGGTACAAACCTGTATAAAGAGGTTGGCACATCAAACGACAAAACACCATCTGGCTTTGGATACTCAATTGGCGTGCATTTCCGAGCAAGCTGCATAAAGATGAAGCCCAACTTTAGTTGTGTTTTTATCAGTGTCAGTGTGTTCAGTGGACTGTTTTTGATCTGATTATAGTTGAAATAATTAAGGTTTGCCTGAGTGCTTGTATACTTACATTTGTCGCTTCATGGTCTGCTTTCCCGTGCTTAAGCGTGAAAGGTACCTTTCCTTTCAGTATATAGCTACATAATCAAACACAAATAGCTCACTTATAACAAAAAGAAATGATCATAAAGAACACAGCCAAATGAAGAGAATCAATGCCGAGTCTTACTGTTCCATAGCACTTACGGCCAAGCCAGGGAGTAGCCCATACTCGAATGCCTGCAAGGATTTGAGATTAAGATCTTATCTTCCAGGAAAGAACAATTAGATAAAACAAAACATATGCACTGATATATGTTCATGATATTACGAACAGGACGGTAGTTTCGAGCTGCGTAGAGCTCCTTCCACACCCATGAATCCCTCAGGTTGTCCCAGTATGTGTTCATGTTTGAACCTTCATGAAGTGCACCAAATGCAGCCTCTGCTGCTAACATCCCTGTAAGATATTGATGAAATTGTAATGAGAATTCTACGATGGGACAATAAAAAAACGTATTTTTTTTTATCAAAGATATATATTGTGACCTGATTTCATTGCGGTATGTGTCCCCTTAATCTTGGGTACATTGAGAAAACCAGCTGAACATCCAATTATTGCTCCTCCAGGAAAAACTGGATAGGGAATGGACTGAAATTTTACTAGCATCAAGTTCAAATATGTTATAACGTGCCAAACAAATTATGTCTATAAAAGGGATTAGATATCTATATATTCACGAAGAAATGTAAATTTTCTCCTGCTTTCAAAGAATCAAAGCACCAATTGTATCTAAGGGGGTGAATTTCAACTCACCTGAAAACCACCTTCATTTAGAGTACGAGCTCCATACTGAAGCACAGTTCCACCTTCCAAGATGCGTTTAATGGCAGGATGGTGTTTTAGTTTCTATTTGGAGGATAAAATTATATAATTCATCAAACTTCTTAATTTTGAATCGGCTTATTAGAAAGGTATTTGTAGTAACCGGTGAAAAGTCGTATGGTTATGAGAAACTGACATACCTGAAATTCCTCGTACGGATTCAAGAAAGGGTTTTGGTAATTCAAGGCAACAACCAAGCCAAGCGCAACCTGTTTGGTTGAAAAGAAAACTCCAAACTGAGCTACCAAAACTGAAAGGTAAGTTCTGTAATTGATTAAGACACCACTGGAAGGAGATAAGACAATATTTTTCTCAACCGTACCAAGGGATCTTCCAAGGGAGAAATGAGTTTGTTACCTGTCTATCGTTCATGTGGTACAAGAAAGAGCCTCCATATGTCTTGGGATCTAAGGGCCAACCCAAAGTGTGAACAACTTCTCCGGGGTTATGCTTGCTTTCATCAATCTCCCAAACCTGTTGAGCTCAAAGTATCAGCAATTAAAAGGATATATGACCAATAGTTATATAGAGAGACAATTTTCCAACCTAATAAAGAATGTATGATCACTTTTTCTATAGAGAGGTTACAAACCTCTGATTCAATTTACAAATCATAAGAGGGGAAGAAAACTCCTATTTAGCAAAGTAACAAGATACTTGTAGAATCAAACATGCATTCGAGTTAGAACTAGAACAAGGATAAAAGTAGTTACCTCCTTAATTCCCAAAGCATATGTCTGATGTTGTGCATTAACCTCTTCTCTTAATTTATACTTTCTGATTATTTTCTGCCCATAATATAGTACAGAGATGGTTAGCTACAGCAGTAGATACATATTAATAACATGAATCTTGTGGCCGGAACGTTTCTGCTGACCTCGGACAATGATCCTCTGCAACCTTCTGCAAATAGTGTCACTCGCCCTGTGTATTGGAAATACATATCTTAGTACAAGGGACTCCTATAGAAGATGAGAGAGAGAGAAGGAGACAAAGCGACCTTTTATGTCTATGCCTGGCTGGAAATTCTCCTTCTTGGAACCATCTTTGGATATTCCCATATCTTTGGTTGCAATCCCAACAACTTTATCGCTTGCATCGTACAAGACCTGATATCAGAACGTTTGCTACGCAATTCATCAAATGGTTTTAATAATAAAAAACACAAGTAGAAACACGAGATTACCTCACTAGCAGAAAAGCCAGGATATATCTCTGTTCCAAGCTCCTCAGCTTTTCCTCCTAGCCAACGCACCAGTTGGCTCAAACTGTATATACAAGCACCACCAAATACTAAACATCTGAAATGAAACTTAAACATGGACATAAACAGTGGCCTAAAGTTCATTCTACATGTACCTAATAACGTAGTTTCCCTTGTTATCAAACGGAGAAGGAAGTGAAATGGCACGGTCTTTCGTCAGAAACCAGAATTTATCGGAAGAAGCAGGGATCTCAATGGGTGCCTAGAAACAGACAGATCAGAAAACAACAAGGCTACGAATAATTTGCCTTTCAGTTTGATTTCCAAAAAAAAAACATTGGTTTCTGCTTAGTTCTTAGCACAGAGCATATAAGAAAATTCTTAGGATAGAAGCAGACAAACCTGTTCTTGTCTCCAATGTGGGAGAAGTTCATCAAGTGCCACAGGTTCAAAAACATTACCAGATATAATGTGTGCTCCTACAAATTTGAAATTCCACATGACAACACCAATAGCAAGAATGCAAGAGATAGATACAGAGAGCAGATAACAGCAAAGATTAATACTTTGAGAGAGAGAAAGAGAAAACTAACCTACTTCTGCTCCTTTCTCAACGACACACACTGATAGATCGGTGTTTTTCTCCTGACACAGTTGTTTCAATCGTATAGCAGCAGATAGACCGGCCGGCCCAGCTCCGACAATCAGAACATCATACTCTATCGACTCTCTTCCCGCTTCACTGCTGAGATATCTACTACTCCAATTTACTCCTAAACTCGTTGAATTTGAGCTTAAAGTTGGCGAATTTGGAAACAAATCGGCGGAACAAGGATACCGAAATCGAGGAAGGAATCGATTAGTAGGGTTCGAGGGGCTTGGAGGAGACCCAGAGGCGGTAAAAGGATTTGACGTGATTGATGAAGGCAATAGAGGGAGAATCAAACGCTGATTAGAAGAAGAAGAAGACAGCTTTACAAGGAATCTATGCATGATCCTGATCGATCACTGGAGTAAATAGGATGATCGAAAGAGGATTAGGAACAAAGATTCATTCATATAGCTTCGAAATGAATCGGCAATGATGTGGCAACCTTCATTAATCTCTCTTATCTGCGATTATTCTGAATCTCTCTAATGTGTAAACTAATAATTCTTTTTTTTTTCAGTGAATTTCTCGGGTCATGATTCTATTTAGAAAGAGTAAAAATAGGAAAGTACAAACAAAACAAAAAAAAAGTCAAAACTTCTAGTTAGTTTGTGTAAAGAACAAACACCATGAAAGAAGAGGCTGTTCAAATATTATCCAGAGTCAGGCCAACTCCAAAGCCTCTCTCCAGACATTCGTGTTATGTCGAGGTAGCTCCTCTTCCAAATATTTTAACTACACTGATCCTGCAGAACCATGTATGGTTTTTGATCATGCGGTTTGTTATTTGTTTGAACCCTAACAGATCTAGTCGCTTTCCTATGGAGGAACAAAATCAAATCGCTTGCTCATTTTTTGATTGCCTATTTCCTGTGTTGCTGCTTCTGCACTGCCAATACCGTGTTTTGGACAGCTTTTCTAATACTTTTCTGGTGGTCATACTTTTGTTCTCATTGTCGTGGCGGCTTATATCTTACAATTGTCCCTCGCTAATCATGTGAATTCCTTAATTTGTTTGTCCTCTGCTTTCGCTGCAGTTCTGATACTAGCTCCCGTATGGTTCTTTTCTGCAATAATATTTGATCTAATGTATTCCTCCTATTCTATTCTACGGATACTATATAATGTATTCCTCATCTTCTATAATATTTTATGAATTGATAAGAGTTCAAATTTGCATAAAACTTTCCAACATGTTCTTTGGGAAGGAAGTTTTCTTGATAAGAGTTAATTATAAATCTCTTCTTTTTTTTTCTCTCTTCACAGTAACATTTAAACTGATGCAATTGGTTTCCTATCCATGGCTGTATAAAGAGGTTGGCACATCAAAGGTTCAAACACCATCTGGCTGGGGTTACTATATATTAGTCGTTGGAACATGAACATTATATCATATCAAACATTCCAAACACAGAAATATGGGCCCGGCCCATAAATGCCGTCGTTCTTTCTTGTTGTCAAAATTTAGGGGAAAGTTACTGGGAGTTGGATTTATAAAAGTTAAAAAATTTGTTAAATTTGCGTAGAGTTTTGTTGAATTTGTAAAGGTTTTTTAAACTTGCATAGAATTTTGTGTATTTAAACAATTCATAAGAAAATTCTATTATAACAAATTTTGATAATCCAATAGATATATATATATATAGTATTTTGAAAGTTATTTTGTGTGAATTAAATTGTTAAAAATCTATATCACAATAACACTAAATTTTAACAGAATCATTAAAATTTAATTTTTTGAATAACAATGTATTTTGATTAGAATTTAAAAATCATCAAACCAATAACAATGGATTTATAAAAGACTGTTATTATAATCATAAACGAATAAAAGTATAATTCATTAAGAATGTAAGAATCCACAAACCAATAGAATCTTAAATTTTAAAAATCTTGAAAAATCAACCTCCCAATAACTTATGTATACTTTAATCATTTTGATAAAAAAAAATATATATATCCAACCACTTATAATCGTTTTCTTTAATGGGTTTGATGATTTTATTCATTTTTTAATCATTTGACAAATGACCATATAATAAGTAGTGTATGAAATTCCATATTTGGTGCAACACAGTCACCAACTACTATCAAACACAATTTCATAATTGTTCAACCGAAATCTCACCCAACTCTCCGTCTCGTACATATATACATACTACTAGTCTACTAACATATGGTACGAGGAGCTTGAGCAAACTAAATTGATTTTTCTTACGTTGTTTTATATAGATAATGTCGGAACAAACGTACATATATGCGTATGTAAAGCTGCCTCGCCATGACCAGAGTGAATGGTACTCTCGGAAATGTTATCGGGACGGAAGACGGCTGGTGTTGGCAAACTACGACTTGATGGGATCAAAGAGTTTCAGTTTTAAAGAGAAGCTTAGGAAGTCGGTGAAAGGAATAAACGAGGCAGCCGAGCAGTGGGTTTTGGAAGTGCGGCAAGGTACGACCAAAAGACGTTTCGCGATTAGAGTTTTGAGGACAAAACTTGGTTTCTATTCTTGCTTGCTTCGTAGTATTGGACGTTTTACTTCTTGTTTGGGCCATAGAGATCATTTGCCATAGAGATCATTTCATCAAGTAATTAAGCAAATCATAAATTATTTATCGATATGTTGCTTTACATACATCTATCTATACATGTAAATATATAACTAATTATATATATGTGTGTGTGTGTGTGTGTTTCATGGGAATACGTCAATATCACATATTGAGGGTTGAACTTGAATACTTTATCGAGTGATTTAAAGGTCTCGATTAATTGTCTTACAATTTCTTGTATTTATGTATATACTGTTACTTTTTTATATTTCATAAAAAGGAAAAATTAAGACAATACAGATGTACGTGCATGTGGACAGTTTATCTATCCACAACTGTATAGTTTATTACATAAAAATAACACATTTGGTTCATATATATTGCTAATCAGTATTATGTTCAATGGTCAACTTATTTGAATATATATTTAGATAGTTAATAAATCCTCCTTAGAAAAGAGAAAAAGATCACATGGATTTACGAGGTGCTAATATAAGTATATAATTAAAAGTCATTAAGTTAATGTTTAGGAAAACAACAAGAATGAATTAACACGTTGCAGCAAGCTCCACCAAAATCATTTAAGCTCCGTCGGATAATAATTCGGCCATCAACTTCGGTCGCAGTCATTGCAACTATCATTACAATTACGGCGATTGACACAATCGCAGTTTTCCTTTCAAACGCCATTTTTTGTTTTTAGTATTTTTTTTTTTATTAAAACAAAATTATTGTTGCTGATTATGGGTTTAGCTATCAATGTATTTATATGCTAAGCCAAGCTTCCAAATATAGTAAAATACTAATTTAGACAACTTTTTCAATGATTCTTGTGGATGGTATTTGAGTGAATATTATTCCTAATTCTTGTGGATGGTATTTTGTGTGAATCTTGTGGATGGTATTTTGTGTGAATCTTATTCCTAATTCTATAACATTTCCGATGCCGAGCGGTGGGTTTTGGAAATGCGGCAAAGTACAAGTAAAAGACGTTTGATTAGAGTTTCAAGGACACAAACTTGGCTTATGTTCTTGCTTCCTTCGTAGTGTCAGATGTTTTACTTTTTGTTGGAGCCATAGAGATTAGAGATAACTTCATCAAGTGTTTTTTTCTCATGAAGTAATAAATTAAACCCTAAAGTATTTATCTATGTTGTTCTACATATACATATCTATCCATGTAAAATAATTAATTTCGTATATATATAATATACACGCACATGTGTTTTCATGAGAGAGTTCGTGTGGATACTTCAATATTCCACATTAAGATTGAACTTGGAGACTTTGTGGAGTAATTTAAGGTTTGGATAGTCTTGCGATTTATTGTATGTATGTAATCAGAGAGTTAAATTTTCAGCTGATGCTGACAAAGTTTACATAACGTTTAATATTTTGTAGCTAATTTGAAGGTTCAAAATCATGAAGGGTTTTCTATATATGGACGGGTGATTTTGTATTATAAATCCTGCTAATATAGCATGTATATACAATACGAAATGCTAATGGGAAGATCAATAAATATTAATTAGCATCGATAAGAAACACAAACATCACGATATAAATAAAGTATTTTTCTAATACAACAACAAGGTATTGAGAGAATTCAGAATTTCTTTTTTACCTTCACTACACTTCCAACCCAAGCATTATGTGCAACAATGTTCAAAAAAGACAACTCCGCAAGGCATTGAAGTGCAGTAGCATAGTCATGCTATGAGAAGCACAGTAGCATAGTCATATGTTATTCCAATCCGGTAAGCTAGACGTCTTAGAGAAAGCTCAAGTTGAGCATACATCTCTTGAAAATTAGACAATGAGTTCCTCAAGGTTATACTAAAACAAAGCAAATACATAGTTGAGAAATTCAGAAACTGAAAATTGTGAAAGATGACTAGCATATATGTATTTGAGTGTATTTTTATGAAGTGCAAAAAAAAATTCGGTTTTGTAAAAGATACCAGTGTCATATCATGTTAATCACATCGATATGTAAAATTGTCTTGACCCACGACTAAAATTTCAAAACCAAGTGCTAGAATCAAAGTATGTTCTACGTTATATGTTTTCACACATGCATACTAAAAAAACCTTATTTTTTTACCTAAAGTTTTTTTGGGTAAAAACCTTTAAAAAAATCATCAGCCGCGGCAAAGAGACTGTATGCTACAAGTATCTTGTAGAGTAAACCAAAGACTATTACCTGATGAATTTTAGAAATTAGAAAACATGAAGAACATATAAACACCCTATTAAGGAGAGAAGAAAGATTTTAACGTTTGCAATGGTAACCCAACAATCAAAACGGGCTGAAACATTGATTTGGGGAAGATCTTTCTGGGATCATTCGGTGGATTCTTCTGGGAGCTGGTTATGGAAGAGGCTACTAAAACTCCGACCTCTTGCGAGACCGTTTCTGTGTTGCACTGTGGGTTCGGGAGAAGAAGCAAAGTTCTGGCTCGACGATTGGACGGGTCTAGGGCCATTAATTGAGTTGGTTGGTTCAAATGGCCCTAGAATATTGGGTCTTCAGCGATCGTTCACAGTTAGTCAAGCGGTTTCAGATGGTTCATGGCTCTTACCGAGAGGTAGACATCCCATTTCGGTGCTCATAAGGGCTGTTCTTCCCTCTGTTGAGTGCATTCATCCCTCTCGACCAAATATTTTCAAGTGGAAATTGGATCAGGTCAGCGAGCCGGGTATGTTTTCGGCATCAAAAACGTGGAATGCTCTTCATCCCTCAGGTCCTCCTGTTTCCTGGGTCAACGCGGTTTGGTTCTCCCAAGGTATACCCAAGCATGCTTTTCTTCATTGGGTTATTTGCAGGGATAGATTGCCCACCAGAGATAGGCTTCGAAGCTGGGGTCTTCTTGTCCCTTCAGATTGTCTCCTTTGTGGTTTATGTTCAGAGGATCGTTCCCATCTTTTCTTCGATTGCGTTTACTCATCTCAGGTGTGGAACTCTTTTTTCTCTCATCAATCGCTATCTCCTCCTACCTCTTTGGACGATATAGTTGATTGGTTAAGATCTCCTTGCATGTTTGTAAGCTGATCCTCCAAGCATGTTTGTATGATCTATGGAAAGAGCGAAATTCAAGACTACACGGCTCGGTGTCCAAGCCATCGGATCAAGTAGCTCGTGAGATTCGTTCTTTAATATGTGCCAAGTTGGTAGGATTAGATAGGACAGCTATAACTCGGAATCAAGCTCGTTCCTCCGTGGATTCTTTTTTGTCTATTTGGTTTGGGTTTGTTCAATTTTAGCTTTTCTATCTCTTCTATCTCATCGTGTTTTTCTGGCTTCGTACTAGTTCTTTTTATTTGGTCACCCATTGCCTTCCTGTAGGCATGGGCTCAGATGTATAACTCCAAATGGTATCCCGTCAAGGGGGGAAACCAAAATGAAATGGAAAAGTATTTGGTAAAAAAAAAAAAAAAAACATTGATTAGTGTGAGTGTAAAAAAGTAACAGTGTAAGTGTGCTAGTACATTGGAATGAGCCTTTATCAAAAACACGGTAGATCAACATATATTATCTTGTTGCTCAATAGGTTTAGTGAAAATTTATTTTTTAAAATTAAAGGTAATTAGAAAAATAAACTTATTTAATGTATTTTTTTTTTTTAATCGTCTGGATGTTATTGATGTAAACTTGAAACACTTTGAGAAATACATAGGATTACAAGGATAACTAGCATCAAAGCCTAATAATAAGGTCTAAAAAATGCTAAAATTCAATCCAGATGAACCCAAATGAAACACTGATTGTAAAGACCGACTCGTCTATGTTCCAATCATGGAACTTATAGCCGTTTCCGTGCATCACTTATTTAATTTATTAATAAAAGATATAAGAGACTTTTTTATATATTTTAAATATATATGACAAATGATATAAACCTTACGAGTTACCACCGTCATTTGAGTGGTGAGATGGGTCAGACGACTTATATGATTACTAGTTTTGACCCAAATAATGGGCTTATATTGGGCCCAGTAAAGACAATTAAAAAGTTTTGTGTAATGGGGTTATATTCTCTCGAGTTGAATAGTGACCATTCCGGTAATTTCACAAGTGGGTGAATGCTAGGGTTCCCTACATTCTATATAACCACAGCTCTCTCCGTCTGTATAATTTCATAATTCAATAATCTCTTTTTGCGTTTCTGTGGTTTATGATCTGTGAGTTGTTTCGAATGTATATGTGAAAAAGGGGCTCCATTTTTAATGAGTCAACAGCAGGCGCCACTTTAATGGCGACCTGGCTGCCGCTTGGAGCCCAGATCAAATGCCAGAGGAAGACCCATGAAACTAATTTATCTCTGTTTTCATGATTCAATACTCTTGGCTACATTTATTTTACTACAATTTTGATGGCATTAAGTCAGACACGGGTGCTTGTTGGGTTTATAAGAAACAGCAGAGCAACCTTTTGCATGGTGCCTATATCAATTCATCTTTTTAAGCTTCTCATCACGATTGGAGTCAGTCTTGATCTGATGTCTTCTCATGGCTTCCTCCAAATTTAAAGCAGCTACATCTCTTTGGTTTTTTTTTTATTATTGTTAATCTAGAAATACCAATAAGATCGGATATATAGACTTAGATATAAAATGAAGGAGATCTGTTCACTTTCGAACTAACAAAACAAGATGAGATTATCGATTTCAATACATATAGATATACTACTATTAACTAATTAAATCCACAAGGCTCCAAGGTTATCACAAAATACTCAAGATTAAGGCTAAGCAAGAGATACTTTGAATGTAAGTATTGAAATATGTACACCTATGAGGAAACTACTAAGCAGACTCAAATTTAAGAACATAAAAACGGCAAGAAACATGTTCTCAAGTGATTTGATGATCCATAATGGACGTTAGGGAGAGATGATTTCTCTCACCAGACATAGAAAAGATAAAGAGAGAACGTTTTTTTTTTGTAATCTTATTGAATAATTCGGTTACAGCTCCTCTATATACGTACGCAGAATCATTGAAAAACAAAAATCCTCGCATGAAAAATATTAATTATTCAATTTTTTTTATGACGTTTGTGAGAGCGTTCTTCTTCTGTGTCGTGTGATCTTCTACTACTACTACCAGAAACTTGTTCCTTATTGTCACCATATCGATCTGCCTTCCCTCGTGATCTCTCTTTTCTATCAGACCCAGACTCTATCTTCGAACGCTCCTCTCTGTCTTTTATGCGGTTTCTATGGGAACTTTGTTTGTGTGAGCTGTGATAAGACCTTTTAGGCTCTTCTTCCCTTTCTACGTAACTCTTTTCTTCATAATATCCGTCCTCTCTGTCCGACACACTACCTTTTCTCCTAGGAGGTGACGGGATCTGCATACACACAAACAAGTTATGGTGCTGAGGTTTTTAGTTTCCGACACATTTGAACAATCCATCAATGATACCACTTCTAGCAGAAGAACATGAACAAAAGACCTAATATAAATAGCACCAGAGACGAAGCAGGGGAAATATTCAAAGAGATGTAGAGTGGTGGTAAAGTTAAAGACATGGTAGACCTGAGTACGCGACATATATCTTCCCTCAGGCGGAAGTTGAATGCCGAGCTTTTTCAAATCTTCATGAGGGATTGGCCGCCTGATATTAACAAAAGAGAATACGACAGTCAGAAGGTCCATGACCACTATCTTCTACTGCTAAAAGGAAAAGTAAAGCAAAACCATACAAGGGAGCTCGGAATGGTCTTTCTCGTCCTCCGAAACGAAGTTGTCCAGATTCTTTTCTGCCACCGAGTCCACCTCCTGTTTCGAGAGAAGAAGGGTTAAGCTAAGGGATGAAGAAGATCTAACTCCTATGGGGAACCTAGTATTACACACTAGAGTAAAAGAACGGCAAACCTAATCTTCTTGGTATCCACCCAGGCATCAATTGCTGCCTATTATAATCAACAATAATCTCCCGATCCTCGATGAAGGAATGATGAGCATCCTGTAAAAAAAACACCAGAAACATTCCATTCCGACAATCAAACTCCACTAGTTTCCGGAAGCAGCATGTATCTAGAGATGCTAACGAAACAAAAACGTGTAGGTTTCACTCATATAGTATCGCACACTGCGGTGCCTTAGTAAAGATTTCAGACAGCGTTACAGAACAAAGCAAGAGATAGAAAATGAAATTTTAGAATCACAGAACCTCATAAGCACGGCGCATCTCCTTTTCAGTCTCATACTCCACAAAACCATATCCTCGTGAAGCACCTGTCACTGAAAAGGAAACAAGAACGGAAAATCTATAATCAGACAGACAGATCTACAGAATGTGGGCATTAAAGGGTAATCTGGCAACACAATTCTGCTAAGAAAATATTTTGGTAGAAGCAACAAGCCATCAGAAACAGAAAAGATCATAGATTTCTTAAAGATAAAGCTAAGTGGTGTCTTAAGCAGAACAATTGCAAAAACTTACCAATGTGCCTGACCAAGCGCAAGCTCTTAATCCTACCATACTTACTCATGGCCTGAAAATAATTAACAATCATAGTCAAACACACAGTAACGCGAAAAATCAAACTAAGTGAAGTTCCAAGCTTGTAGTTCATCCAACACAAACCCTTACCTCTCGAAGAGTATCCTCCGTAGTAAGATTTGAGAGTCGACCCACGAAGAGAGTACAGTAAGGATCTCCGACGGCTTTCGAATCACCAGAAGGATCATCTTCCACATCCGAATCAATGAATTTTGCAATTCAGAACCAAAAAGCAATAAACTTGGAAAGAGCAATAGACAGAAAGAGAGTTTACATAGACCGGCGTTGTAACAGAGGAGAGCTCGACGGACGCCGTTATCGTGTGGCGCAACATCGGTTCCGTCTATACTTCCGGCTTGAATCGGATGATACGACGTCGCGTAGAACACTCTGTTCACGACGTTGTTTCCTCCGCCGCTCATTATTTCTTCCTCCTCTTCTCTCACGGCGGCCCCGGCTAGTATAGAGAGAGAGAGAGAGAGAGAGAGAGAGAAACGACCTTAAGGAGATAAAAAAAAGAAACGCCGTCGTTTCGATAATTACTATATTCGGCCCAACAGAGGCCCATTAAAATGAACACACCCGAGGCGGAAACTCCAACGGTGGCTTTTGGTGTTAGGTGACTGAAGTGGAAGATTATCATCGCATAAACACACCAAATCTCATTCTTCTCTCTCTGAGGAGTGTCGTAGATCAAAGAGGGAAATGATGCTTGCTCGATTTGTATTTCGATCTCATTTGAGAGCGTCTGTCTCAGCTCGGCAATCTGCTTCTTGTTGTTCTTACTCTTCTTCATCCGCAGCTTCAGCTGAAGCTGAAAGGACGATTCGGGAAGGTCACAGAAATGACTGGAGTAGAGATGAAATCAAGGCCGTCTATGATTCTCCTGTTCTTGACCTCCTTTTCCATGGAGTAATCTCACTCACTCCCTTTGTTGTTCTAGTTTCTCTAATAGCTTTGGGTTTCTGTAAAACTACAATAAAATCGGAGCAAAGTATCGATTTTTAGTTTTAGTTTGACCCGGAACATGTTTGTTTGTAACATTTGGCTTAAATTCCAGGAATCTGGTCTGAGGTTTTTAGTGTAGTCCGATATATTGTCTCTTTTTTTTTTTTGATGTCTCTTGGTTTGTTTACTTGGGAATGATATTGTGTGGGCTCTTTTGGGTTTCAGGCTCAGGTTCATAGACATGTTCATAACTTCAGGGAAGTACAGCAATGTACTCTCCTCTCCATAAAGACTGGTGGGTGCAGTGAGGACTGTTCGTATTGTCCTCAATCCTCGAGATATAGCACTGGAGTCAAGGCCCAAAGACTCATGTCCAAGGACGCTGTCATTGATGCAGCAAAGAAGGTTAGCTGTCGATTCCTTTTCTCTATGTATCAGTAAGAAACATGAGGAATATTTACTTTGGCTGGGAGTTTCATCATCTGATCCCACTATTGGCCTTTGCTTTCATCGGTTGGTTAGTATATTTTATCAATATTGAGCTTTATCCAAAAAAGTCTGAGATGCATCATTTCCTAGTTGTACTTTTTCTCTACAAATCTTCAAGCTTGCGGATGATGATGACAACTAAAAATTTAGGATCCTGGGATTGTTTTAATGAAGCATTTTAAGAATGTAATGAGCTCTTCTGATCTGAGTAACATGTTTACTGTGTTGTTAGGCAAAAGAAGCTGGTAGCACACGTTTCTGCATGGGTGCTGCGTGGCGAGATACAATAGGGCGGAAAACCAATTTCAACCAGATACTTGACTACATCAAAGAAATAAGGTACCCATATTCTTAAATTGCTGGCAATCTCTGAGAACTTTTAACACTTTTTAAGAGGGGCTTCATTTTGAATTTCCGTGTTTGTACTATATGTGATCCCCTTTGCAGTTGCTTTCTAAATCTAAAAGATGACCCACGGGTGACAACCATTAAAATGTGTTTTGGAATCCTTAATGTTCTTGAGTTAGGTAGATTTTACTCTACTGTGGATGATATATCTGAAGTGATCCTTTCAAATTGAATTTGGTTTATCCGGGAGAAGAATGAACATGATGTTTAATATGGTCTCTTGGCTGTAACATCTTTATAATTATTTTTCTGTGCTCTCTCTCTCTCTACACAACAGAGGCATGGGGATGGAGGTTTGCTGCACATTGGGCATGATTGAGAAGCAACAAGCATTAGAGCTAAAGAAGGCTGGCCTCACTGCTTATAACCACAACCTTGATACTTCGAGAGAGTACTACCCAAACATCATCACTACTAGAAGTTATGACGAACGCCTTGAAACTCTTGAGCATGTTCGTGAAGCTGGAATCAACGTCTGTTCAGGTAACTTCGATATGAAACAAAGACATTCTAAATCTTTCTGATTCTTGTATGCCTCAATTCTAGCAAAATAAAGGACATAAACCTGTCTTCATCTTGTCATTAGAGTCACAATTCCCTAATATTCATTGATTTGATAGGTCAACAAACATGTTCTCAATTGTAATCTTTTTATTGATAAACAGGAGGAATAATAGGGCTTGGAGAGGCAGAAGAGGACAGAGTAGGCTTATTACACACACTGGCAACACTTCCTTCTCACCCTGAGAGTGTTCCCATAAATGCTCTGCTTGCAGTGAAAGGCACTCCTCTTGAAGACCAGAAGGTATCTCCATAATCTAAAAACATAAAATGCACATCATAGCTGCTTAATGGTAAAAAAAGGGTCTTGAAAACCTTTGATGTTTTTGCAGCCGGTTGAAATATGGGAGATGATCAGGATGATTGGAACAGCAAGGATTGTAATGCCAAAAGCAATGGTGAGGCTATCTGCTGGTAGAGTTCGGTTCTCAATGCCCGAGCAGGCCCTGTGTTTCCTTGCCGGTGCAAACTCTATCTTCACTGGAGAGAAGCTGTTAACAACACCCAACAATGATTTTGACGCCGACCAGCTCATGTTCAAGACGTTGGGACTCACTCCTAAACCCCCAAGTTTCTCTGAAGATGATTCTGAATCAGAAAATTGTGAGAAAGTTGCTTCAGCTTCTCACTAAGAAGTTGCCACCTTTTACTTTGTAGCATCATTGGAAGATTTAGTGAAACCACTGTTCGTTTATCGTTATTCAAATATGCCTCTTGAAGTAAACTTATTATTCCAGTTCCGAATGTATGAAAATTGGAGGGGAAAATGCAAAACAAAATCACTCAGACCATCTATATATATCTAATTTATGCAAGATTAATTTCCTTTTAAAGAAACTGCAAATAAATCTTCCATCATGTTAGCCAAAAATGTGATTGTGACCCATTTAAAGCCCATTAAGTTATAAAATCGGCGAGACTGTTAAGTCAACAAGCTTTGTTGTGTTTGTGTTGGAACTTGGAACCTTGTGTTCGTCCTCGTCGTCGTCATTCAACATAGACAGAATTTGTCTCGATGCCTAAATCAAGCACTTGGGTCTCTATTCTCTTCTTGCCTCTAGCCTTCCTCTTCTACCTCTACAGGTACCCTTATTCTCCAGCCATCGTGGAACATTCATCCAGCTCCATCTACGACATCTCCGTTAAGGTATTATCAGCTTAAACTACCAAATTTAGCAGCTAATTGCTCGCCCTATTTGTTGATTCGCGGTTATGTTTAGTTCTGATTCGTAAAGAAACTTGATTGAGTTTTCTTATTGCTTTCGTTTCCAATCTCTTGTTTTGAATTCTAATCCGCTACGAACGAAGACGTATTCTTTTTAAGAGGAAATCAAAAGGAATGAATGATTGCTAATTTCTTGAAAACTAGACCTACGTATTAATCTTAGTGTTAGATGAGGAAGTGAATATTTCAAGGAATCTATGCTGCATCTCTATAGTTCTGCAAGCTTATTCATATCATAAGTTACATAGTATCAAATTATCTAATTGAAAATGCAGGACATCGAAGGGAATGATGTGAGTTTGAGCCAGTTCACCGGAAAAGTGCTTCTTATTGTGAATGTGGCTTCTAAGTGGTACGCTACTAAGTATTGACTTCTTTCTTATTTCTCTCTTCACACCAACTCTTTTTATTCAGAAATGCTTTTTTCCAACTCCTAAAGGCTAAATCCTCACAAATACCATTGTCCTACTCCAAACCGTTTCGTGAGGACGGATTCTATCGCGTCGTTTATACTTTATGTTAGGAATAGCAGAACCCATCAAATGATGCTAATCTGAAGTGACCAATATAAGCTTTGCATATAATTAATTTTTGTAGTGGCGAACTTTTTACATCTGTAATCTTGTTGTGATGAATGGGCAGTGGTCTAACACATGGAAACTACAAAGAGTTGAACATTTTGTATGCCAAGTACAAAGCTAAGGGTATGTCTCTTAATCTCGCTGTGGCTTTCTTAGGCTAATAACTAATGAAACATATATATAAGTGTTGAGGGAAGCATCGTTTCATACAGGGTTTGAGATCTTAGCGTTCCCCTGCAACCAATTTGGCAGTCAAGAGCCAGGTAGCAACGAGGAGATTAAGAAAACTGTTTGCACAATGTTCAAAGCGGAATTCCCCATCTTTGACAAGGTCTGATGAAATTTTTAACTGGTCTCAATTTTCTATCATCACAGTGGCATATCCTCTTAGTTGTTACTTGTTTTTTTCTCTGATGCAAGATTGAAGTGAATGGGTAGAATGCTGCTCCCCTTTACAAGTTCTTAAAAGAACAAAAAGGTGGATTGTTTGGGGATTCTATCAAGTGGAATTTTGCAAAGTTTCTGGTAGACAAACAAGGAAATGTTGTGGATCGATATGCTCCAACAACATCACCTCTTGAAATAGAGGTTAGTAGAAATCTCCCCCCGCAAACTGATGTTCGTATCTCTAACCACTAAAGGATCTTACCATGTAGTTTTGTGGTACTTCTTTTTCGCAGAAAGACATAGAGAAGCTATTGGCATCTGCTTGAACATAAAGTTTGAAGGTGAGTTTTTGTGGTAGCCCCCAAAGAGATATATATACCTCTATCAAATAATATAATTTTCCCTCTCTGGATTAAGACAAGAAACTAATGTATAGGTTGAAAGTAATAGAGAATAGATAAAGTGCTCTCTGGGGTCTGGAATGTGAACATATATCTGTAGTGGAATGCAACTTTTGCCAAACTCTTAGGAGCAGTTAGGTTGTAATTACTCCTCCAAACTCATGGGTGGGAACATAGAAGCAACAGAATCTTATGAAATTGGTATTACACTCATGGAGATAGCAAGGAATTTAATGTGGACCGATTTGGGTGCAGGACAGGACAGCAGAAGCATCGAACATGTCCTGAGACTGAGAATGATTGCCATGTATGTTTATCTAAACCCATCATTCATGGAAAAGAAAAAAAGCTTGTCTGAATTCTGTGAATCTCATTTTTCTTGTAAACAAGGTGTTCTTGATAAAAAAGAAATAAAATTTTATTTATTTGCTCTTTATAAATCTGCAATACAACAAATTTCCTAGCAAAATCTTCTTGGTCACTAGCCATTTTTTACAGACCTGAGCAACAATGCTCTACAACAATGGGGGTGTTTGAAGCAGGTCAGTCTCAAAAGCTGAACAGAACAGCATATTAGAGATATCACTCCTGAAATTTGGTTGTTCATCGTCTTCTTTCCCACCATTGGTTGCTCAACTTTTGATTGATCAAATCCAAATTTTTCATTTCCGCTCAAGAAGCTCTTATCAACTGCATAATCTGACGGTGCATGCCACAGCTTGTGCCCAGAATTTCAACCTTGCTTTTACATCATCAGGATTGTCGCCTGTTTTCACATATTTCAACCAGAAGATTATCAGAAAATCTGAAAGGAAAACAACAACAACAACAACAACAAAACAAAATTTGGAAGATTGAGCTTACCGGGACTAGAGATCTTCCAGCTAGCAATCGGGCTGACGGGAGATTCAAGCATCGCCGGCGAAGTATGGTGATGATCATGATCCATAAACTTCTGACTCATCGAGTAGCAAAGCTCGAGAGCTGGTAAAGTGTTGCAAAGCTCAGGAATCTCCTCGTAATTGAAGCCAAACCCTAGATCTACACAACCTTTAAGCTCCTCGAGATCATCGTCCGTTAAACTCTTGGTCCTCTTCAAATCATCATGAACCGCCGAATCTAAAACGTAACCTTCTAACAACACATTGCTCTTCTTCTTCTCCAGTTTCTTCGTCTCCTTGGACACACCACCGAAGCCATTGTCGATCTCTTCCTCAGATTCACTGTGCGAGGAGAGAGAGCTGAAGGAGCTCGAGATCTCGGAGTCTGAATCAACGTCGGCCTCGTAAGACGAACAACGACAGAGAAAATCTGAGTCGCACATTGTGAATGTTCTGTTGAATGGTGAAAAGTTTTGCAGAGAAAAAGAGGTTAAAAGGGAGAGAAAGTGAAGAGAGAAAGAAGGTGAAGAGGTGCTTATAAAGCTACCAAACGGGCGGGCAATTATTTGTTGTCTCTTTCTAATCTAATCATGTGGTTACTAATCAATGTATATGTATGTATAATGTATGGTATGTATGTGATTGTTTATATTCATACCATGAATGTATCGAAATTGGAGCCCACCATGTGCGCGTAGAATCTAGATCCTCGAATCGTCGTCAGAGAGCACATTTTCGCCAATTATTCCCACCGCTTTTCTAGCCGTAAAACATAAAATTTACAAATTATGTGTGTTGTAAAATTATGTGATTCGATCTCTAATGTTTGTAGGTAGCATCATATTATTATTTGTTATGGTTTAGTGGCATTGGTTCAATGAATACTAGATAAAATTCCAAGGTTGTCTTTTCATGATTTTTGTATTTGTGTTGTCTTTATGTCGCGATTCGGGTTTGAACCACATATAGTGTGAAAGCTATTTTACTACAATTAGTCTACAACCAGTCCAAGTAACTACCACCAATCGAATACGTAATATTTTATAATGTATGGAAATATCATAACTGATTTAACACGTAATTTACAGACTTGCCCTCATTTTTTTTTATTACATAATACATATATTTATCCCATTTCTATTATTTAAAATATGGATTCATCTCACCGTATCTATTTAATTTACATATAACGAATTACGAATCTAACACTATAACTCCCACGAAATAAATAACTAAAAGATAAATTTATGGAAATCTAAAGTGTCGAATCTCGAGAACTTCTTGGCTCAATTTATCTCTATAATATTATTTAAGAAGACATTTTTAAAAATGAACTTTGTTTTGTAAGTTATTACATGAAATGTCATTACAAATAACAAAGAATAATTGAAATAGGAAATGATATAATAGTCTTTTAAAATTATTGATTAGAATATGGAAAGTATATATTTTGCATTGCATTAAAGAGGTTATTTATTATTTAATTTCTTAATTATTTTAAAATACTATATATTTTTAAATAATAATCAATTCTCATTCAAAATTTTGCTATTACAAATGAATTCAAAAAAAATATATATATTCAAAATCTTGCTAAACTTTTCACTATAATTTATTATATTTTATTTGAATTATATCAAAACAAAAGTTGAAAAATATTTTACTAATTTTATAAAAAGTTAGACACAAGAAAACTATATATTTTTAAGAATTTGTAAACTAATCACAAAAATTAGAGTCATTAATGGTGCATATTAGAGTTATGTTTTTAATATTATAAATTTTTTGCGGGTTAATCCGAATAATATTTTAATTCAGTGCAAAACGGGTTATATAGACAAATTGACACACTTATCTATAAAAATTAGTTAGCTATATTTTAAATTTTAAGTAAAAGCAATTTTATTAAATTTCAAACAAAATTTTCTAAAAAATATTACTCCGCGCTATAATTAACGCGGGTTAAATTCTAGTTCATTCTAAAAATGAAATATATGTAGGTTATGGCCGTCCATGCAACATTTAAAAAAAAAAACGTGTAGATCCTTACCTGTAGAATCAACCCACGAAATTATGCTTGTATATATATATTACATGTGTTAGCTATAGTTTTATTATATATGCATACAATCTCCAATTTCATATATATCTAACTTCTCGCGGCCGCAACAAGAAGTCGTTGCTCCAAACTCGTTAGGTTGCTTCAATTATTTTACTGAAAAGATTATTTTACATTTGTACTCAACAACTAAAGAAACATATAAATATATATGTATTTAATCTAATAGAGAACTGTGTAGGTGAAAGACTAAGCTAGTTAGTATTAGATAATTTAATTATTACAAATCTCATTATAAACAATTCACCTTCGGCCTGCCAATAAGTCGTTGGCCTCGAGATGCGCCACGTCGGTTTTACATTTCCCTACGACTTAAAAATCATTTTTTAATACGACAAGTAACTTTAGATTCCACAACAACATTTGTTTTTTTCATCTTATTTCTGTAGATATTGCCAAGCAAATAAAAAAGTGTGATTCTTTAAGGGATCTTCTTTATCCTGATTGACAAATGCTAATGATATGAAGCAAATTAATGGAATGACTGTTACGGTCGGTTACCAAAGCGAGACAAAATCATTTGCATCCGTCGATNCTGATTGACAAATGCTAATGATATGAAGCAAATTAATGGAATGACTGTTACGGTCGGTTACATGTATGTATGTTGAATTTACAAAAGAAAGAAGATTAGATGAGTATATATCTATTTGAACTATTGTTAGATGTTGTGATTTATAACGAGTTTTCTAATACCATTATGGATTAGTTACCGTGTTTCTTAAGCAAATATACAAAGTAGAGAAACATTTACACTACAAGAAATCTGTTATTTAGCCACGAATTTGTCACAATTGGCTACAATTTTATTAAGTTGTTTTGGAGAAAATAATTAAGTTTCAATTATATATATGAATAAGATGTGAATATGTAGTCTATATAATCGACTATCACACTAGGTATTTGTTTTTTAACTATCACATTATGTATTGAATGGTTTATCAAGTCCTAATTAGCTTCTTTTTTTTAACTAACCATGTATATATTATATAGTATATAATATATACATGGTTAACCAATCTTAATAGGTTTTTTGATGTGAACAGCTAAATATAAAATTATAAATCATAAAGAAGAAAAAATTGTAGAAGCCGAAACAAGATTGCTTCTCGAAATTTCTAATGGAAAAATAAAATATGAAAGAAAACGATCGTGGTCCAGCTTTTGATGAGCTAATTGGCTTCATTGACAAATTAACATGACTTTGATATATGGTCCGCCGGCGTCAAATGGAGACAAACGTGTCATGTTCATACATGATGTCATTCATGTCATAGTGATGATCATGGTTAGGTGATGGTGACATGATATTGTAAGACCAAAATTTTACACTACAGACAGGAAAGATTTAATCACGATAATATATAAATAAACATTAAGGAATAGACGATTTATAAACGATAAGCAATAAACAAGATCTAAGGAGGCGAGATAAATATTTTTCCTTAACTCTAAGAATCTCCCGTAGTGTGACGAGTTTTTATAGATCCATGAGTCCCAGGATACAACCAAAGTTTAACTGAATCATCAACACCATGATTCAGATCTATCGACCATTATTCTACGATACTCTCGAATAGAAACTTACTCTAGACAGTAGGGAATTGAAGAAACGATTGCTAGAACTTTTAGAATGTGTTTATTGTGTATCAGAGGATGATTTTTTAGGTGAAAATCGTGTTGTATATATAGGAGAGAGGCTAGGGTTTTTCTCTGACAGAAAAGGAATATTTTCAGAATATTCTGGCGGCTGCGATTTTTTAAGTCGGTCTGTTGAGTATCGATCGATACCAAGGGGTATCGATCGATACCTCAAAAAAGTCCACGAGCCCAACAAGGCCCAAGACGCGGTCGATACGCGTGTGGTATTTTCTTCTCTCATGTTGTTCATTATTTAACTTAATGACACAACCATACCAAATATATACACG
>PKML01043526.1:1413527-1433758 GCA_002933935.1 Eutrema yunnanense | reverse complement strand
CCCCCCACATGTTCTGGGCTAACCCAGATTCCTGCAACATTGCATTCATCATTTCCTTGAGAGTTCTGTTTTTCCTTTCAGCAACTCCATTGGATTCAGGTGAATAGGGGGCAGTTGTTTGATGAATAATGCCATGTGCTCTACAGAATGCATCAAATGGTTCACTGTATTCACCACCCCTATCACTTCTTACCTTTTTTATGGTCTTGCCGAGTTGGTTTTCAACTTCCAGCTTGTATTCTTTGAATTTGTCCAAGGCTTCATCTTTACTTCGCAGTAGAAAGATGTAACAATATCTCGTACAATCATCTATGAAAGTCACGAAATATTTCTTGCCTCCTCTAGTTTGAATATATTTTAAATCACATAAGTCTGTGTGAATTAAACCTAGAGGTTCTGTTGTTCTTTGAACGCTGGGTGATGGCGTTTTAGTGAGTTTTGCTTGGACACAAACTTCACATTTATCTTTGCTTAATTTTCATTTAGGAATCATGTTCATGTTCATTAATCTACTCATAGACTTATAATTAACATGTCCTAATCTTTCATGCCAAATATTAAAAGACTCAGCGAGATAAGCAATTGATTTCTTATCATTAATCTTAGGGTTCTTCGAGGTGGAAGCCTCGGTTACATTATCCTTTCGGATTACTGCCTCAATAGACAACTTAAAAAGATTACCACAAACAAAACCCTTACTCAAATACATCCCATTCTTCGTTAGGATTAGCTTATCACCTTCCAGCTTCACAAAGAATCCATGCTTACTTATAAGCGATCCAAAGATCAGATTCTTGCGAATATATGGTACATGGGCGACGTTCGTAAGAACCAGCTCCTGTCCAGAGGTGAGCTTCAGAACAACCTTCCCGTGACCATCAATAGTCGACGAGGCAGAATTACCCATTAAGAGTTTTTCACCATTCTTGGTCTTTGTGTATGTGGAGAACATCTCTCGATCCATACAGATGTGTCTGGTTGCACCAGTATCGAACCACCAAATCTTTGGATGGCTTTCAGCAACATTGGCCTCAGTGACCACAGCACACATGTCAGCTTCAGTCAAGTTAGCTTGAGCCTTCTTGCTGCGACAATCTACGGATTTGTGCCCTTGCTTCCCACAGAAGTTGCACAATCCTAAGAACCTTTGAGAAGTCTGACCATTCTTGTTCTTGAACTTTTGGAATTTCTTTGGTGGCATCTTCCCTTTGCCTTTGTTTAGGCGTGCTTTGTTCTGCCACTTGGGGTTTTGGTGTTCAACCATGTTCGCATTGTGTTCGCGAATTTTCACACCTACATTGATCCGTTGTTCCCGATTTGTAGACTCTACACGGAGCTTCACAATCAGATCTTCAAGACTCATCTTCTTTTTCTTCAGCCTGAGGTAGTTCTTGAAGTCCGTCCAACCAGGAGGTAGCTTCTCAATGATGCAGCAACCTTGGTAGGTCTCACACAGCCGCATTCCCTCAACATGGATGTCAAGTAGGAGCCTCTGCACCTCATCGACTTGTTCCATTAGTGGTCTTGAATCCACCATCTTGTAATGCTCGAACTTCGCCACAGTGAATTTCTGAGTACCAGAATCTTCAACGCGATACTTCTTGTCTAACGAATCCCACAGATCCTTAGAGGTCTCAGCATTTTCGTACACCCCATACAGAGAGTCCGATAGGCTATTCTGGATGTAGCCCTTGCACAAGAAGTCAGCATGTTCCCAAGCGTTAACACTCGCAAGCGCACGTGGGTCAGTGTTATCTTCTGGGAGAACATGTTTCACCTCACTTGTGTATTTCTGTAGATTCAGTGTAGTCAGATAGAAGAACATCTTCCTCTTCCACATCTTGAATGATGTCCCATCAAACTTGACTGGAGGAGCGACATGGTTCCCAGGAGGAACTTTCACCGTCTCGATCTGACTTGCAGTCGTCTCAACCTTCTCACCGGTTTTCTCCACCATTCCAGAGTTGTTATCCATCTCAGTTATCATTTTTTCTATTAAGACAAGGAAACAACTTTTAGTTAGTATCGATATATCAACTTAAAGAATCGCAATTCTAATATCGAACTAAATCGCATTGGTGTCGATCGATACTCCTTGGTATCGATCGATACACACTCAATGTCTATCGATGCACCCATATGGTGTCGATCGATGCTCGATGCACATACTGTGTCAATCGAAGCATCCTGGTGTCGATCGATACACACTTAGTATCGATCGATACACCTTGGGTGTCGATCGATGCTCGATGCACTTACTGTGTCAATCGAAACATCCTGGTGTCGATCGATACACACTTTAGTGTCGATCGATACACCCTGGGTGTCGATCGATGCAAGTGAATTTCACAGGATCGATCATAGCACCACAGTGTCGATCGATACATGTGTCTTATACACATTATCGATCGACATAGACCCAACTTGGTCGATGCAAAGTATCGATCGATACACTGAGGTGCCGACCGATACAACTGTTTGCATAGTATCGATCGATACACTTGAGTGTCGACCGATACAATTTAGTCCAGTATCGATCGATACCATAGGGTGTCGATCGATACTCACAAGGCCTCGATCTGAATCGAACCTATCAAGATGTGTGTTCGTTGATTAAAGCGTTCTTTAATCGCAATTAAAGACGGTTTTAGAAGATGTTTAAAGCAGATCTGCTTCTACTACGCGTTTCAAGTTGCTAAATAGCTTTTTGATAACGTTTGAGTATCACTAGCAGAAGAACATCTTCTAAAAAAAATAGAGAGATAAGGATTGCCTCTACTACACGTTTCAATTTGCTAAAAGCTTTTTGACAACGTTTGACTATCATCAACAGTAGAAGAATCTTTTAAAAAACCGTTTGAAAACGTTTATTTACTCATGATTAAAGATCCAATTTAAGTTATAAACAGAATTTGGATCTTCTTAGAGTTAAGATTGTAGGACCAAAATTTTACACTACAGACAGGAAAGATTTAATCACGATAATATATAAATAAACATTAAGGAATAGACGATTTATAAACGATAAGCAATAAACAAGATCTAAGGAGGCGAGATAAATCTCTTTCCTTAACTCTAAGAATCTCCCGTAGTGTGACGGGTTTTTATAGATCCATGAGTCCCAGGATACAACCAAAGTTTAACTGAATCATCAACACCATGATTCAGATCTGTCGACCATTATTCTACGATACTCTCGAATAGAAACTTATTCTAGACAGTAGGGAATTGAAGAAACGATTGCTAGAACTTTTAAAATGTGTTTATTGTGTATCAGAGGATGATTTTTTAGGTGAAAATCGTGTTGTATATCTAGGAGAGAGGCTAGGATTTTTCCCTGACAGAAAAGGAATATTTACAGAATATTCTGGCGGCTGCGATTTTTTAAGTCGGCCTGTTGAGTATCGATCGATACCTCAAAAAAGTCCACGAGCCCAACAAGGCCCAAGACGCGGTCGATACGCGTGTGGTATTTTCTTCTCTCATGTTGTTCATTATTTAACTTAATGACACAACCATACCAAATATATACACGAGAAAACATTTCTCGGTTAATGAAAACATTTAATTAGAAAGAGCTCAGCTCATTTCTTTTCACACTAACACAATTTTATCAAGTCCTCGAGTTTTGACAAAAAATTAGTTCCAACAATGGTATAGATGTCATACCATTATGTTTCTTCAATGGATGTGGGTTATATAATCAATATAAAAGCACGAGAAGACGACAATGGTTTAGTTTCGCATGTTATAGTCCATATAGAACGAAAGGCTCCAAATGATTGTGGTGGTTATGGCGCTGCGAACAATGTAAAATAAATGCGAATTATATTGCTCAATGAATAAACGATGTTGATCTTTGAATTGGTAGAAACTATTACAAGTTCATTTAATTTGAAATTCTCGATAGTAACTAGTCTGAGATCAGTAAATGTTGTTGAGATTAATCACGATTAGATATATACACAACTGTTTTCTAAAAAACAAAATCACGAAGACCATTCAAATGCGTTATATAACACAATTGTCTTAGACGTTTGTTTTCAAATGATTGACTCGTTTAATATTTTTAGACCCAGTCGAACAAAATGAACGTCAACCATCGAAAACTAAATTAATAATTTCGAATGTCGACACATTCGTTTTGAAAGTGCAAGAGTAATTACCTTATGATTATTAATTACTGACCAGTAATTTTCATGCACACACACATATATAGTATATACGTAAGTCTTTTTATACACACACACACATATGATATGTGACATATATCTATATATTAAAAGGTAATTTACAGTTGAAATGAACGCGAATTATGTCCACTAATGTAACTCAATATCCAAAAGGAGAAGGATCACGAGATACATACCAAATAAGATTTCACTTTTTTTCTTTAGTTTATGATAACCATCAAATAAGTTTTGTTTCGTAAATTAATGTAAAAAAGCAAGTTAATTATTAATACTTTTTGTTTTAATTTTTTTAAAATAGTGAATTCAATAATTGTGTGATGGAAACAATTAACAAACGCATGTGGAAGGGTAGGGGGAGATTATAATAAATGTAGAAATGGAAGAGAGTCACATGTGATGGAAACAATAAGACAGAAGGCAGGGGAGGTGCCACGTGTACAATTACGATAAGAAATTAAAGGGGCTTAGGGCTTTAAGAGGGGCCCATTAAAAAAAAGACAAGAAAAGACCCAACAACAACTCACGTGTCCCCCCCATTTTCCTTTCTTTCTTTTTCCTTCTTCAGCTCAACTAATCAATCAGCACCACATTTCACACCCACTCTCTCTCTGGTCTTCACGACATTCATGTTCACCTGGGTCCCACTTCCATCATTATCATTTGTCCATTTACCACATACTACTATTCTCTTACCCTTTATTTTTTTATAAAAAAATTACTTTTTATTTATCACGGGATTGATACTGAAACTATAAATAAAATAAAAAAAAAGTAATAGCTGTTAATTTTTATATATTAGATTGGTAAAGTGTGATTTTTATTTTGGGTAATAAGGAAATTTTAGGTCAAACCTCAAACTTATTTTTGAGAGTGGATATAAAATTATTTTTAGATTAGATTATATACGACAAAAAAAAATATTTACATTCAACTTTTATCGAGAAAATTCTATTTATATCATAGAAACTTTGACTACAAAAGAAATATAATGGAACCCATTGCAGCAAGATAACCATATCTAAAAGCGGATAGAATATTTCAGATAAGTACAAAAAAAATGAAGACAGCTAATTTTAAAGTAATAAATCACAAATGTCACAAAAAGTACTCCATTCGTTTTATATTAATTATCATTTTATAGTTTAAATTTTGTTTCATATTAGTTGTAATTTCAATGTAAATGTTTGATAATATTTCTAATTTTATCCCTATTTTTTTAGTTTATTAATTAGTGTAATCATAATATATAATACATTAATGAAGAGTAAAATAGAAAATTAAATTATGTTTTTAATCTACATAAAACAACGTTAACTAGTATAAAACAGAGTGAATATTAAATTACCAAAACACGAGAACCTACATTTTGTATAGTGACACACATAAGACAACACAAAGGATACGTTATACAATCATACATTTTGGTGGGCCTTTTATGTCCCTAATTTTATTGCCGTGTCCAATATAAATAAATGTTGATGTTTCATCTCCCTTTGTTTTCCTCAAATCAATTAATGTTGTCACAAATTATACTCCTCTTTAACGGAAAAATAAAATAAATGGAACACAGTTCGTAAGACAAGTCTTATGTTTGTGAATAATCATGTATTCAATGCTCTCGTCGACTTTTCTCTGCTCGTCTTTACTTGCAAAACGCATCGTTTTTTTTTTTATCATAGACACATGCATCGTAGAGAAGATTTGCCGACAAGAAATCTCTAGAACATAAGACATATAAACTATTGGAATCCAAAGTGGACCCTAATTGTTGTATTTATTTACAAACACAGTTCCTAACACATCACAGAGCTAAACCGGAACCAATCCTCCGGTTTACTCCGTGATTCCACAATACACGAGCATGAACCACTCAAGATCCTTCAGATCGAGATTCCTGCTCGAGTAACCCCTCCAGGTTGTTGCTATCGCTGCTACTGCCCCAACCGCTGTTATGTCCCCACGCTCTTTCTTTCCAAATCTCTTCAACTTCCGAAAATGTTAGCCCCTGCGTCTCGGGGACAAACACAATCACAAATATAACCGCTAGCACCGCAATTCCCGCCAAAATCAAGAAAGTCATTCCTGTACCAGCAGCTTCCGCTATCGACAAGAACGTTTGTGCCACAATCAAATTGCTGATCCAGTTGACTGTAGCGGACATGCCTCCGCATATGCCTCGGTACTGTTGTGGGTATATCTCTGAGTTTACCGTCCATGGGACCGGTCCCATTCCCGGTGCAAAGAAAGCAATGTATAGAGCTAAGCCAAGCACAGCGAGCCAACCGTATACCCCTCCATCAGATGATGCATCGGATTGTTTGAAGAACGAGACTGAGAGGATTAAGAGAGACATAATGACACCGCATAAGCTTGACAGAGCAAGCTTTTTCCGTCCACAATGATCGATGAAGTAAATCCCCACGACTGTTCCAGCAGCGTTCATAGCAGCAATGATGAGAGAAAGCAACAGAGCGAGCTGGTTTGAATGAAATCCAGCCATTTGGACTATCGTAGGGCTATAGTACATAACAGTATTGATACCAGTGAATTGCTGAAATGCCTGCAAAATTCCAACATTTTATCTTTCTTCAAATCTTAAGTCCTATAAATTTCTCAGTCAAACCTGCAAAATTCGACATTTACTTTACCTGAAGTCCTGCTCCGGCGAAAAATGCGAGTCTCATTTCTTTGGATCTAAATACATTCAGGTAGCTAACAGTGTCTTTCCTTAGTTTTTCTTCCTCTTCAGCCGCGGAAAGATGATCAATCTCGTCCTCTAACCGAGAGATGTCATAGATTCTCACAAGCACTTGAATGGCTTCCGATTTACGATTCTTCATGAAAAGCCATCGAGGGGATTCCGGCATGAAAAGCATTAGGCCGAATTGAACAACAGCGGGAACACCTGAAACCCCAAGCATCCATCTCCATGTTCCTGGAACCTGCCAACAATAATCTCATGAATTCACAAGCTACCAATAAAATGCCAAGAGTTTTACTTTCTCTCTATAGTTTCTTAGACATGAAAAACTGGTCTGGCTTTTTTTTCAAGTACCAAGCTACACTAGCAAAAAATCTATACCAACCTTACATTTTCATATGATCAATTTCACTTGGTTTTATTTTTTGCAGAAAAATAGTTTCAAATTCAAAACTGGATTAATGTAAAGGACCACCAAATAGTGACCTTTGCTGGAACTCAGGATAGACTTATTTTCTCGTCATGGTGAAAGGACAGATAAGCTGCCTTAGCTGGGACATGAAGAACTGCAACAAAGTAAACATGTGCATGGAGATCAACCAATATCAGGGTCACAATATGAATTAAATGATGCGGCATTCGCAATGCGGCTGTAGCATGATTTTGTTAACTACATCAATATGAGACATAAACGACCTAAGACGTCAACAGAAATAAAAAGCAAACAGTGCTCACTTTCTCAATGTCTAGCTCAGTTTCAATTTATAAAAACAATTTAGGTAATACTATATGCAAACAATTTACTACTGAATTCACGATGATCAAATATCTTGGTTCCTGATCCTCTAATCATTAAACATTTCTGAATTCACTGACAGCTATGGGGATTCCTAGAATGCTTACAATGCACATAACAGGAAGATAATACACTGTTGCTCCTTGTGGAAGTAACAGAATTTTCCAAAAATCAAAACTTTATGTGATAAGGGATGATATGTCTAACTAACTAACCTCTGTGAAAGCAGAATTAACGAGGTATGAAAGAAACTGTCCACCGGTTATCATCAATACGTTGGTGCTTACAAGTCCACCTCTCACTTCTGATGGAGATGCTTCCGCTATATAAACCGGTGCAGTCACAGAAGCAACACCAACTCCTAAACCAACCAAGAGACGACCAGATATTAAGACATACGGATCGGGCGCAGCAGCCATAACGATTGCTCCAGCTGCAAAGACAATATCAGCAAACATAGTGGCCTTTTTACGTCCGTAATAGTCATTGATCCAACCTCCTGATGCAGCACCGATAATAGCACCAACTAAAGCCATACTTACAATAGTTTCCTACAAGAAGATCATATTCTTCATGAATCACTACCAACACTGAAAGTTAGCAGGTTGGAACAGATAAAGCAAGAAACATATATACCTGTAAGAAACTGCTCTGTTTAACGACTTCGAAATCATCCTTAATGTACAAAAGGGCACCGGAAATTACACCTGTAAAAGCAACAATTCTTAAAACGCTTACACAAAATGAGGCAAAATCAGACACAACCAAGTTCAACGAGATAAACTAAAACACAAACACAAACACACCAAACCAATTCTCAGAATCTGATAAGTTAAGAGGTCTAATGAGGGTAGTGATGCAGAATAGAAGAGCCGTTCGATTCAATTAACAAAATATCATAATTCGTGAAGAAATAAAATCCAACGCATAAAACATCTTAATTCGTGAGTGTCGGGAATAAGAGAGAGACCTGTGTCATAACCGAAGAGAAGACCACCGATTCCGGCAGTGACAGTCAAACCGAGAATGTAAGAATTCCCAAAATACGACATCCTCCTCTCCGGGAACATATCCAAGTACCCGGAGCTCCCAGGTGCGGTTGGGATCGTCAATGTCATCTTCTTAATATACTATTCTCGCTATTCTCCGGAAGTTCAACGAATTGCGATTTGTAGAAATTCCGAGACTCGAGGAGAATAATTGGGAAATGATAAGGAATTCCTGCGTGACGCACAAAATTTTACCGAGAAGATTCCAATTATGGATTTTCCTTTTTCAAACTGGGAGGGATACTAAGAGGATTTGGGATTAAGAATCGGCACAAACGAAGCCGTGAAAAAAAAAAAGAGAGAAACATAAGAGACAGAGAGGATTATCTTGGAGTTACAGGACGGTGACTAACAGACAATAATGTTTTTTTTTTTTATCAACTTAACGTGGTGAGCTACTCTGGATAAGCTTGTCTTATTATTACCAACCAACATGTTACCAACTAACAAATTAAATAATCCACTCGCGCGGTTCTATAATACTCGCTTTCTCAACCTCCTCTATCATCTTTGTATGTACACGTGTAAGAAGGTTAGAATATCATTCTGACAATTTTCGCATAAATTAAGAAAACTAAAAAAAATTCTATTTTAACCTTTATTAATACACTAAAAAAATNTTAATAAAAATTTTGTATTGAAAATATAAAATGACACTTTTTATGTAACAAAAAAAAAATGTTAGAATGACATTTTTTTTGAAACGGAGAGACTAACATTTTTTTTGAAACGGAGAGAGTAATAAGCGATAACTAATGGGTCTTGTTTTGTGTGCGTGCGTAGCCGCGTGTAACCACGCTCTCCTCGAACCATCTGTATCTACTACTATCTACAACGACCCGTTTTGGATAAAACCTTTTTTTGTTTTTTGTAAAGTGTAAACCTTGATTACAAGAGTTACAGTTACTATTATTGATTACTACCATCAGCATAATTACGTGCGAACTGATGAATGAGTTCTTGAGATAATAATAAAAACATACAACCACAAGTAGGCAAAAAAAGATTATTTGTTTTCAAACTGTTTTTTGTTTTTTTTTTTTAATCAATTTGATTTTATCCTCAAATAAAGATAGGAAATTTAATATATGCCCCGGAGGCCCATGCAATAGAGGGCTTTTTATGGCCCATATCATTTGTGTCAAAAAGTACTGTTCATAGAGAGACCAATGTATGTATGTCTGAAGTCAGACGACGAGCAAAATGGTCAGTTCCTGAATTTGCAAAGAATAAAAGGGACTAGAATTATTATAAATAGTGTGGACAGATGTACAAAAGCGGACCAGCGGGTCTGAACAGAAGCTTCGATTTGTTGGCCAAACTCCCTCTTTCCTTTTTAGATTTTATTTTATTTTATTATATTTCTACTTTAAACGTGTGAGAGATTTCTTTGCTCTGAAATTTCAACCTTGTTGCTGTTGATCCCTAGATTTTCGCCGTGTTAGAGAAGAATCTCATCTCTTTTCGTCTGAATCGAATTTTCGTGTCTACAACTCCTCCGCTTATCGCTTTTGCCTTTCTTAATTTTATTTCCTCTACAAGCAAAATCTTTCTGTAAGTAATCTTCAATGTCTGTTTCTTGATGCTCCATTGATCCGGTAATCGGTCGTTTAGAAATGAAATCAAGTAGAAATTTTTGACTTCATTTTGGCTACAACAACTCATGTCCATTGATGGTTTCTGGTTCTGATTTTGATCCTTGTTGGTTGGGTTTTTACGGTAGGGACTTGGAATTTGAAGAGTCGCGTAGATCTCGCAATTGGGCTTGTATTGAATCTGTAAAGTTCTTATTTTGACTTTTGTTTGTCCTCCGCAAAGTTGCTGTCGGATTCATGTCTTTATCACGTGAATCATGTGATTGCATCGGCGTTAGGTGAAATCATGATGTCTAGGGTTTTGAGTTAAAGATGCTCCCATTGCTAAAGATTACATCTTTTTGATAATTTGTAGATTGTTACCATTGGAGCAATATTGAGGACTCTGAAGATAAAGAATGCGTGCACCATCTTTGCTTGCGCAATGCTTGCCTGGTTTGCTGCCTCAGGACCGTGGCGGTGTGGCTGCACTATCAGAGAAGGATTCGCAGCTTCCCACACCAGCTGTTGAGATCATACCTTCTAAGGTTGTTTGCTCATTGTTGGTTTCATAATCATAATTTTTTTCCCTGAAAAGCACAGTTTTTCATGACTTTAATTTCCCAGGACATCTTTGGGCTCGCCTTTGTATTATACCTTCTGCTGAAAAAAAATTAAATTGGAGAAAAATGAAGGATGGCCTTCATTTTGAGAGTGAAATAGACTTATTTATCACTGAGTACATCCAAAAGAATGCAATTGTAATTCTTTTCTTTTTTTTCTCGTTTCTTTCTTCTGTAGACAGCAGCTCATCACAGGTATTCAGGGGAGAACATAGATATGCTCGGATTACAAGTTTTCAAGGTACTGAAAATGCAGTTCATTAGGATACTCAAACATGTCTAAAATTTAAGGCAGTAGAAAACACTGATCTGTCCAATTTTGGCTTTTGAGAGCCTCTCAAGAAACTTTACTTGTCAAACCTTTATTCAAGATTTAACCTGAAGAAGTGATTGCTAGAAAGACCAATGACGCGGTAGGATGATATTCTAATGCTGGTTTTCTCAGTGGATATACTATACTTTTCTTGGCTAAAATGTGAAACAGGAAGTAACCAGACTGTTTTTCTTGAAGAGCCTTGTAAACATGTCTGATATATGTTAGAATCAAGAAGTGCACGGTTTGCTTGATATTTTATCTATTCTCAGTGAAAAGTAAAAAAAAATAATCGTTTTTGTGATTGGCTCTATATGCGCTTGTTTTGTTGCTGTTACGGTGAATTTTATGTTTTGCTTCATTATTTAGAAAGACCACGACACACTTCTTTGAACATAAAACAAAGGATAGGGTTAAGGATATATAGAGGATCCTAAATCTTTGCATTTAAACAATCAATTTCTTGCAGGGAAAAGTAAGTGTTGCTGATATCATCGGGCTCTCTGGTTCAGAAACTGCTCCTCTAAAATACGAAGGTATGTGCTTCACATGCACTTGCATTTGATGTTTTCCTCTCTTTATGTACCCTAATAAACTGAGTTGTCAAAAAAAAAAAGTAACATAATAAACTGTATCTAGTAAAATATATTGTGTAGGTTCTCTGAAAAGTTGGGAAAGTGCTATTATTCTTGTTGATATCCTTAAAAACGAAATCCGCGATGGACAGCTTAGCTTCAGGGGCAAAAGGGTCCTCGAGGTACTTCCTCCTAATTTGTACCCTCTGTTTGGGAAAGCAATAGTAATCTCACTGAACGGTCTTTTATCAGTAATTCAGTATGCATGGCACAAAAAATGTAGCGTGTCAGTTATATATATCAATATCCTGCAATTGAGCAACTTGTATCCAGATAAGGAGTAATCTACAAATTATATATAGCTTTGAAAAATTTGTTTACAAACTCAGTCAAACCTTTTACTTTCATTTTCCATTTCCACAGAATAGTTAGGTGGCTTAATACATTTTTAGCAACAAAGCTTTTGACATCTAGTTCTTTTTCTAGTTGAATGGTTTATCTGAATTTGTACTATGGATGTTCCATTTTGAGAACAAACTTGCCAATTCCTTGTGTTCTGACTTATACCTTTTTTTTTTCCTTTGTATGGCGACTTGAGCAGCTAGGTTGCAATTACGGAGTTCCTGGGATATTTGCCTGCTTGAAAGTAAGTAAACCGAGACTGCAAGATAGCTGGTACTGTCACATTTCTCATAGTCTAATCTTCTTTTGCATCTTTTAAAGGGTGCTTCCTCAGTCCACTTTCAAGACTTAAGCGCAGAAACAATAAGATGTACAACCATCCCAAATGTACTTGCAAACCTCGATCAAGCTCGGGAAAGGCAAAGCCGTCAGCCAGAAAGCCCGCTCACACCATCAAGACAAGCCGTCTCTGCATCTGTCCGTTTCTATGCAGGAGAATGGGAAGAGCTCCCGACCGTTCTATCCATCATAAGAACCGATGTCCTTGAACCAGCTAATCCTGGAATGAGCTTGAGTTTCTCAGAGGAAGATTTCATGGACGGATGTAGCAGCCAAGACGGAAGCATTACAGGGCAACAAGATTTCTCCTCAAGGCGATCAAGGAAGCTCTCGGGAAGCAGAGCGTGGGAAAGAGCAAACGAGACGGATCAAGGAGGAGAATGTGGGTATGATGTTATACTAATGACTGAAATTCCTTACTCGATAACTTCTCTGAAGAAACTATACTCTCTCATTAAGAAGGTTGGTTTTTGATCCTTGTCTCTATAGTTCTTGAGTTGGTGGTTGTTTCCTTGTTATTAGTGATGGTAATGTTGTGGTTTCTTGTGTGGAAACAGTGCCTGAGACCACCATACGGTGTGGTGTATTTGGCGGCAAAGAAGCAGTATGTGGGATTCAACAGTGGAGCGAGACATTTGAGGAACTTGGTGGATGAGGAAACAATCTTAGGAGCTCATCTGATTAAGGAAACTACGGACAGAGATATTTGGAAGTTCTTCCTCAAGTAAGGTGTAGTAGAAGAAGTCACTCATGACCAAATATTCTGCAGCTGCATCAGTTGAAAAGAATTCAAATACAAAACACTTTTCTTACTGTATAATGTAATGCAATATCATTGAAGTGATCATCATCATGTCTTATTGTTTTTTTTTAATTATTAATCTGGTAGTTCCTTCAGTTTATTTTTTTGGTTTTACTGTGGAGTATTTGTTTTGAGTAACTGGAATTCATTTGTATATAGAAGTGAACATTGATACTAGCATTGTTAAAAAAAGAAATAAATAATATCTTTGCTTTAAAGTTATCCACTTTTGAAATGCATTAAAAAAAAAACAGAAAGGTATGAATGAAACCAAAGTGTTATTATATGTCTAAATCTCTCACTCATACAAGAAACTGTAGGGACACAAAATAAGCCCCAAATTCGTAAACCCTAATTTCTGGGGATGGTATCGTTCAACTGCTCAGTCCCGTCGACTCTGATTCCGGTGCGACGGACGGAGTCAAACAACGGACGAACCCTTTTACGGAGGTGAATGGGTCGTGAGGTCTCTTCGTCCGGATCAATGGAGACAGCGTCGACACCAAGATCCCTGAGGCGCAGCCCAAGCTTCTCGCCGACGCGTGAAGCGGTCTTGGAGTCCCAGAAATTGTTGGAACGAGGGAATCGGTAGAGATTGGCGCGGCTCTGGGCTAGGAATTCGTGCTCGGAGGATGAAGCCATGGCTACGATCGTGGAGGTTCCTGGCTGAGTCACTTGCGCCGTGATCTTACGGCACGATAAGACCAGCTGAAGGAGATGGTGACGCTGGCTCCCATTCATCGCTTTCTCGATCGATTTGATTCCCAAGAATGATTGATTTTTTTTGGTCGTCTTTAAACGAGAACAAATTATTATATTTTTGTTTTTACTTCCTTTCCAAGCTCGTCTTTTTATCTCCATTATATAAAATAAAAATCATATTTTTATATTTCAATTTAAGCCTAGATTTTGGTCGGAAAAATGAATCTTTTTCTTCGATGGGATATGTAATCAACAAGGAAAAATGAAAAGACTTGGAAGAGTTTTTGTTGCAGGCTAGGACATGTGTGTGAGGTGAGGCTCTGTTAATGGATTCACGAACCCTATTGTTTTTGTCCTTGGAAAGGAGAAATATTCTCTTCTCAGCTTAATCACTAATTTAAGAGCACAGCCTTTAATCAAGGGCTTTCTGGTTTTGTTAGACACATGTGTTTTTATACAACTTACAAAGCTTATAGTATATTATTCTCATCAATCCTATTGATTTTCACAGTTTAACCCTATTGATTTTCAAATTGTTTCCAGGCTACAAATGTTTCAAGACTCTTCTCGATGCAATGCAACACTCCTTCTCGTTATCATTGGAAAGTCAAAACAAAACACCCTTCACCGCCTTGTTTTACCTTGTAATGATAACGACAAAAAGGTTGCATTGGCATCGAGAAGAGTCTTGAAACATTTGTAACACATTTGTAGCCTGAAGACGATTTGAAAATCAACCAAGTAGAATATGTTATTAGCATCTATGTCAGTGTCTTCCTCTCATTTACAGTTATGAATGAATGACTTCTTGTCTCATTATTATTTTATGAACATTTCCCAACTCAGAAACGAAACCGAATTCAAAAATTTTAGAAATTAACACCAAAGCTCTTCTATTGGGAAACAGAAAATGTAAAACCCGACCTTCTACTCTTCAGGTGCATCAATCAACTACTAAATGAGGATCTGAGTTAATTATTATCATATTTTATTACGGAGATATTGTGAAGCAAAGGCCCGTATAGCTCAGTGGTAGAGCGTCAGTCTTGTAAACTGAAGGTCCGTAGTTCGATCCTGCGTGTGGGCACTTTTTGATCACCGAATTACTACTTTTATAACTTTTATTTTATTAATAATGAAGTGTAAAAATCCTCATATCTCGGGGCAGACGAATTTCTGCGATCAAACCACAGTAGTTATCGCCACTTCGTGGTTGCTACTTCCGAGTTTATCGACCAATGGTTCGATCATTCTTGTCACTCTTGCAGGGAATGTCCTAATCTCTTAGCGAATGATCCAATGCAAATATAATGATGATACAATACGTATTTCCTCGATCAACGTAACAAAAGTAATGAATTACTAGTAATTTTCTTTTCGTACATGCAATAGTCTCATGACCATCTCAAAATTTTTTTTTGCCAAAGACCATTTCAAAATATGAAACAAAAAAGTAAAACTACGTCTAAAACAAACTATAAGTTATAGAAAAAGTAGGAATGTCCTAGCCAATGATCCGATCGATTGAATCGCTAGAATTTCAGAATCGGGCTATCAGCTTCTTTGATAATCTATAAGAACCGGTCAATAATAGCTTTAGCAGCCGGACTAGGGCTGGGCAAAATAACGGGAACCAAAATACCAGAACCGGAATCGAATTGAAATATTCGAACCGGAATCGAACCGAAATTGTCAAAATACTCATTGGATCCTACACATTGATACCCATGGGTATCAGGTAGAACCGGAACCGAACCGAAAATATTTCGGGTACCCGAATACCCGAAATATAATTATATATCCAAAAATATTAAATATATATCAGGTTTTTGGGTATATTTTTTTGTATTATGGGTATATTGTTTTTAGTTTTTTTTGTTTTTAGAGTATATTTTCGGGTTTTCGGAAATAATTTCGGGTTTTCAGGTATATTTTTGGTATTTCAGGTATATGTTCCTTAAAACTTTTTTCGGGTTTTCGAGTTTTCGGATATATTTCGGATATATTTTTGGCGGATCTAGAACCTATTTTCACCCGGAGCAATAGTACATAAAATCATATATCAAGAGGGGCAAAAAAAAAAACTTTAAGCAATTACACATAAAAAAAAAATCATGGTGGGCAACTGCCCCTGGAGGTCTTCACCTGCCTCCGTCCCTGTTTTAGGTATTTCGGGTAAAAAATACCCGAAACCGAACCGGAACCGATTAAGATCCAAATGGTTCGGGTATATTCCGGTTCCTAAACCTTTCTACCCAAAATACCCGGAACCGAACCGGAACCAAACCGAAATCATTTCGGTACCTATATGGATCCTAAACCTCTCTACCCGAAATATCCAGAACCGACTGGTTCATACCCAAAACCGAACTGGAACCGAAAATGCCCATGCCTAAGCCGGACAATTGGTCTTGAACGTCGTTCGTCTAACGTCAACATTCGGCTCTGCAGCAGCGGTTATCTCCAGTAGAGTCATCAAAAAATTGTATTGCAGTTCTTTAACTTCTTTTTCCACTATCTTTCACCAAAGAAAGCAACCCTTTTGTTTTGGTTATTCTCCTAACTGTTTGTTACATTCCCTCTAGCAGACATCCATAGAGCTTCAGCGCAATTGACCTTAAGCTCGTCTTTCACTTCATGATCTTTCTTGGAATTTTTCCATTCTACTTCCACTACCACCAATATCACGATACACATTCGGCTTAAAACTTCCATACGATTTAGAACACTTACAACTTCGTCGAAGTTGTGTTCTAAGTCTGAATCGTTATATATATATATTTTTTTATAAAGGGTCATTTACATCAGAAGGCACTTTGCCCATATTTTGTTACAAATAAGGCACTTATGACTCTTAAGGCACTTTTTGCCATGTTCATGGGTATGAAAACCGAATTTTGTCCTTATGTTAATTTTCCTTTTGTTACTTTGCTTCTTCTTCATCTCTCTTTTTCTCTTACACCTCTCTCTCTTTTTCTCTCACATCTCTCTCTTTTACATATCGCCTTAAACCAATAAACCATCTCTCTCACATCTCTCTCTTTTACCCCACTTGATTTGTTTTCTATTTTTTTATAATGTGAAAGACATAAGACAATTTTCTGGAAACAATATATGATAATTTATTTTTTCCAACATTTTAAGATCCATTTTGCTATAGTTTTGATGTGAAACAAGAAATCTACTTCTTGTAAATATCAAGAACTACATCTACACATGACCATCCACACATGACCATCAGTAAAGTATTATCCACACATGACCATCCACACTAGAAAATCAAAAATTAGAGTACAATAATTATTACCCCACTTGATTTGTTTTCTATTTTTTTTTATAATGTGAAAGACATAAAACAATTTTCTGGAAACAATATATGATAATTCTGTTTTTTCAACATTTTAAGATCCATTTTGCTATAGTTTTGATGTGAAACAAGAAATCTAATTGTAAATATCAAGAACTACATCTACACATGACCATCCACACATGACCATCCACACATGACCATCAGTAAAGTATTATCCACACATGACCATCCACACTAGAAAATCAAAAATTAGAGTAAAATAAATATTACCCCACTTGATTTGTTTTCTATTTTTTTATAATGTGAAAGACATAAAACAATTTTCTGGAAACAATATATGATAATTCTATTTTACCAACATTTTAAGATCCATTTTGCTATAGTTTTGATGTGAAACAAGAAATCTACTTGTAAATATCAAGAACTATATCTACACATGACCATCCACACATGACCATCAGTAAAGTATTATCCACACATGACCATCCACACTAACAATACGAGATTCCTATATGTCTACACACAATTGTCCACGTCGATCTCGATTTCATATGTTTAGGTTTCTTGTTTTTTTTTTCGAATCAAAACTATAACAAAATAGATCTTAAAATGTATAAGAAAAAAAATTATCATTCATTGTTACCAAATAAATTGTTTTATGTCTTTCACATTATAAAAAAATAGAAAATAAATCAGGTGGGGTAAAAGAAAGAGATGTGAGAAAGATGATTTATTGGTTTAAGGCCAGAGTAATAAAGTGCCTTAAGAGTAAAAAAAAATAGAAAATAAATAAGTGGTTTAAGACGAGAGTAAAAGAGAGAGATGTGAGATGTGAGTTAGACAGAGTAGAATGGTCAATTCAAATAGATAAAGTGCCTTAAGAGTCAAATGTGTCTTATCTTGTAATTGGTAAGTGATAAAGTGTCTTCCAGTGTAATTGTTTCTTTTATAAATTCAAACTTATGAAAATATTGTTTAACGTGAAAATAGTTTTACTATAAAAAAAATTTCGCTAATCGTGTACAGATGGATCTTTGAGCTTGAAAATTGATATCAACTAGACAACTACATATTAACAAGAAAAAACATAAAACACAACAAGGTTATGGTAGATATCTAATTAATTGGTAAAGTCAAATTAATCATATATAAGAGCGGGCATATGCCATCTCTCTTCCTGAATGTAGTCCATTATTTGTGTAACCCCAATGTGTAATAGGTGACAGGTCAATAACTAATTAATTACTTCTAATTGTCTGCTTACCTTAATAGTAATATTTGTTTGACATACTTTTTTTTGTGTGTGATCACATATTTTTGACATAGTATAAGCGAGCCTGTAAGCGAGTAGGCGACTAGGCGTTATATATTGCTATGCTAAAAACTAAAAAGGTAAAGAGAACAGTTTGAAGATGTCTTTGTTTTTTTTTCTTCAGCCGTATATTACGTATAAATGAACGCTATATGTAGACTTTTAGTCTTACACGTTTTTGGTTATGTTTCTGTATTTTCGGATGAAAAGATGAGTTGGGACTTGGGAGAGACATTTAGTAGTATATAAGAGATTTAACCCAATATATGTATTGTTAATTGGTTTTGAGTTAGAAGCTGAAAAAACTTAATATGGTATCAGAATCCGAACATACGCTGCTCAATCCAAACTGAAATTGATCCAGTCCATCGAAAGAGGTCCGATCGATCTTAACCGAAATCGGTTCGATCTGAGTTAGCCCGGCCAATTTAACCCGGAATTAATCTTATGATGAGATATTATCGAGATTAATGAATAGACATGTCATTATCTCGAGAGAGTGTGTGAGAATATCTCACATCGAAAATTGGGAAAGACATTAAATAATATATAAAAGATTGGAGACAATCCATTTATTGTCAATTGATTTTGAGTTAGAAACCTATGAAACTTAAGACATCCCAAATCTATTTATTACTATGATTTAACCCGCGCTAACTATAGCGCGAGATAATTTTTTTTAAAGAAATTGTTTTGAAATTTAAGAAAATTTGCTTTTATTTGAATTTTATAATATGTATGACTCATGATTATAGATAGAGTTGTCAAACGAAATAATTTATCTATTTAATCTGTTTTGCAGTGGACTAAATTATTATTCGGGCTAACCCGTAGAACCTATAATTTTGAAAACATAACTCTATTATGCACCGTTTAATGATTATAGTTTTGTGGTTAGTTCACGAACTCTTAAAAAATCAATTTTTTGTGTCTAACTTTTTTATAAAATTAGTCAAATATTTTTCAACTTTTATTTTGATATAAATTCAAATAAAATATAATAAACTATAGTGAAAATATATCAAGATTTTAAATAGATTTTTTTTGAATATTTATGGATTGATTATTATTTAAAAGTATATAGTAGATTACATTTTTAATGCAAAATAAATAATTTCTATATTCTTATTACTAATTGTAAAAGACAATTACATCTTTTCCTATTTCAATTATTTTTTGTTCTTTGTAATGACATTTCATGTAATAACTTACAAAAAAAAATTTATTTTCAAAAATGTCTTTTTAAATAATATTATAGAGATAGACGTTAGGAAGTTATGATGAATAACAAAGTATAATACGGATTAAAAAAACAAAGCATGTAATAGTCAATATATACAACTATTATCTTCAAACGAACCAAGAAAACACATATTAAAGTGGTATATAAAGGTATGAAATTACGTGGGATGGTTATAAAAATGGAACAAGAGTGGAGTCGCCACTACCAAGAATCATTGGAATTTACATTTAAGAACGACGAAATCAAAGAAGAAGAACAAAAAAATCCTAAAATAAGCGTCTGTGGGGAAAAAAAAAA
>PKML01043526.1:1397517-1411370 GCA_002933935.1 Eutrema yunnanense | reverse complement strand
AGTAGATTTCTCTCTGAAGGGCCACCACACTTTCTATCCCGAAATTGGAATGCTTTCCGACTAATGCCAAAAGTAACTGAATCGCATGTTATCGGATTACAAAGTAAACTGTCTGGGCCGAAGCTCAGACCCATACTTTCTACATGAATGTGAATTTTGTTTCGAGCGAAGATCGAACTTGGGAGAGTGAGATAGCACATTCCCAAGCCTCTCATTACCACTCGGGACAAATTTTTTAATTTCTTTGTAATAATTTTGACATTTCAAAAGTGATATTAATGTTTAATGTATTGTAAAGATGTTATTTATATGATACATTTTTTTTCGTCATATTGTATATTTAACTTAAATTTAAACCGTGACTAATGTTTGAATTGAATAGATAAAGACTATACGAGTCTCTAGAGTTTCAAATATTTTCCTTAAATATGGTTTGTTCAAACTGATTTTTCATTCGCTTTGTATATTTCGCTAATCTTTCTTTTCCACTTTGAATCGTCCCCAATTATATTGACCTCCTCCAAACAACACAAAAAACAAAACAAAACAAAACAAAAAGGAGGGAAAAAGTGAACGTATCTGTTGATTAAAAATAGATTCAACGGTTATATAGGGGTGAAAAAGGAAAAACATATTCCCCAAAAAAACTTTATTTAATTGTCTGGAAAATAAGAAGTATATTAAAGTATTTGGTTATATAATATAAATGAAACACTGTGTCTCTCTCTCTCTCCTCTATAAAGAACAACAATTTCCAAGTTTTTCTGAATCACCAAATCTCTGTTTTGAAGCTCTCCGTTTTCATCAGATTTCGAAAAAATAAGAGTTTGATTCAACAGTTATGGTGAAAATTTTCCTTCTCTACAATCTATTAAACTCGTTTCTTCTCTCTTTAGTTCCAAAAAAGCTACGAAGTCTCTTCCCTCTCTCTTGGTTCGACAAAACTCTCCACAAGACCTCACCGTCGTCGATGTTACCTTCTCCGTCACCGTCTTCTGCGCCGTCGAGAAGAACAGATCCGTCCGAGCTCAAAAGGGTTTTCCAGATGTTCGACAAGAACGGCGACGGTCGAATCACTAAAGAAGAGCTCAACGACTCACTCGAGAATCTAGGAATCTACATACCAGACAAAGATCTGGCTCCGATGATCCATAAGATCGACGCGAACGGCGATGGATGCGTCGATATAGACGAATTCGAGTCGCTGTACAGCTCGATAGTGGATGAGCATCACAACGATGGAGAAACAGAGGAAGAGGACATGAAAGACGCGTTTAACGTGTTTGACCAGGACGGAGATGGGTTTATCACGGTGGAGGAGTTGAAATCGGTGATGGCTTCCTTGGGACTCAAGCAAGGGAAAACCCTAGATGGTTGCAAGAAGATGATTATGCAAGTGGATGCAGATGGTGATGGTAGAGTCAATTACAAAGAGTTCCTTCAGATGATGAAAGGTGGTGGCTTTAGTAGCAGTAATTCATCTTTGATTTGACAGAAGCAAGAGAGTGTGTTTATTCCATTGATTGGTTTGTTTTCTTGTTTTTCCTCTGTAAATAATTCTCTTTTGATGAATCAAAACATCGCAATCAAGGTGTGTAATCTTTTTGTAGGGCTTCTCTTGGCTTGTGTAAGATTCACTTCTCATTTCATCTGGTTTAGTGTTCTTTAGTAGATTGTTAAACTTAAAACGTTTCCTATTAAGATAGTGTGTGTGTGTATATTAGCTTGATTCATGTCCTGAAACCTGATTTGCATGTAAACATTCACGTTCTCTTCTAATCTATGGTTACATACTTTCTCACATTACATGATCCATAAACTACAAGAGTCAATCACATCTATATTACACTAAATCAATTTGAGATCGGGAAAGGCCGTAAAGATAGCTTAACCGATTCAAGGAATATACAGCAGCACACATTTATAGTTGGCTTAGAGGGCATCTTGTTCACTTTGCAATAGCTCGAGCTCTATTATAGGTTCAAATTCCTTCAAATTGCTCACCACACTCTCAACTTTCTTTGCTATCCGATTACTATGTTCTTCAACAATCTTTGCGAACGCAACTAGCTGTTCCTTGTAAGCTGCACATAACCGCTTCTTGTTTCGTAGCTCTAAGGTCAATTCTTGAATTCTTTTATCCTTCTTGTCCTATAACAATTTCCAAAACGGTTTCATACATTTTGTGCTCAAATACTTTGTTACATTGCACAATGGATGGATTACCCTCGATATTGGACAACGATTCTTCATACCGGTTCATTTATTAATTCAAGCCATCGAATGATACCATCCCTGTTGAGGAGATTGCATTCTCATACTCTCCTGAAGAAGGAGAGGGTTTAGCATAACGAATAGTTCGTAACATGAAAGTTGTACATAGCCATGTAAATTTAACACATGATTATAAACGAAAGAATGCATGAATTAGTCTTAATGTAATATAATTGAGAAATATCCATTCTTTAGTGACTTGGCATGCGGACAGTGAGTGATCGCTATCACTCATAATCGTATGGTATGTGAGGTTTAAGACATACACCACGAAAATAAGTTAAGTCAAGTAAAGTCAAGTCAACCGTATGATATATGAAAGTGGCCAAGGCCATTATATAGACAAAAGAGGTTAAGTGAAGGTCTTTGTAGTAAGCAAATCTTTTTATTAAAGCTTTTGCTTGGATAGGAATCCAAAGCAGATACACTTACAGAAACACGATAGATTCAAGCTTTTGCTTGGATAGAATATCCAAGAATTGAGCTGAAAGGATCTTAAGACAACATACTTTTCGCTGAAGCGATGAAAGCATCGACAATGCGGAGCCATGCTCGACGCCAAAGACAATCAAAGCACATAAGTACAACAATGCCAATCAATGCGGTCACATAAACAGAAGCAGCGGTATAATAGAAGACTACCATGTCAATAGCAGCTTCATTTTCTTCTTCTCCTCCTCCATTATTTGCTTCCTCTAAGCTCTTCTTACCGTCACAACTTATATTAATCTGTGGTCCACAAAGAAGAGGATTGCCGAAATAGCTACTCTCCTTGAAGGTGTTAAATTGCTTTCCTTGGGGAATAATTCCTGATAAATTGTTGTGAGACACGTCGAACACACAGCAAGAGAAGTAAGGCTGGTTAGCTGGTAAGGAATGCTTCCATGTAACATGTTGTATGAAAGATCAAGGCTCTCAATATCCTTCAGATTAGAGAAGCTGTATGGTATAGAACTCGACAAGAAATTGTGAGATAGATTCAAGACTTTCACTTTCGAGAGATCTCCAAGCTCTGCTGGGATAACACCACTTAATTCATTGTTTGACAGATCCATCCCAAACATATGATCAAGTATTCCTCTTCTGAAAGATGTTCCTCCAATATAAGATTCATACCTTTGCTTCATTGCAAAATTGATTTCAGTTTTTACATTGGTAACACCTTCTACCACGACCTCCTCTGCCACAAATGTGAATTTGTAAAATTCCAACTGAAAGCGCTCTTGCTTAAAATTTAATGTAAGGAAATAGCCAGGCTGCTCGACTTCTCCAAATGATAAATTAGAGAGGCATGAAGGTATGGAGCCATTGAGCTTGTTATTTGAAAGATCTAAAACTCCGATGTTGCTCAAATCACACAGCTGCCTTGGAATAGATCCTGTTAGATTGTTCCCCCTCAACAAAAGAATTTCTGTTTCGTGGGCATTGACAAACTGCGGGATACTCCCAGAGAGTTTATTGTTCCGCAGAGAAAGTATTGTGACACCTTCCAACAATGTGTCTGGAATTGGCCCCGTGAAGCTGTTGTTGTGGAGGAATACATATGACGCGACCATATGTGACGGTAAGGCTCCTGATAATAGGTTTCCAGAGAGATCCAGAATTGAAAGATTGATGTCTTGGAAAGAAGGTGGTATTGTACCTTGTAAGAAATTGTTTGATAACAATAAAAATTGCAAACTAGATAACTTAGATACCCAACTTGGAATAGCACCTGTGAGACAATTGTTGGACATGTCAAGGTCTGACAACGTTGTGCTGGAGATAAGCAAACCAACTCCGATCTGCCCCGTAAATAAGTTGTTATCCATTCTCAACATGAGCAAGGAAGTGAAGCTTGTTCCTTGTGGAAGAGTATGGCCGATAAATTTGTTGTGAGAAAGCATCAGGTATTTTAGTGAAAAACAACCCGTGAAAAAGCTTCTAGGTAGCTTCCCAGAGAAGTTATTATAAGACAGGTCCAAGAATGAAATGTTCTTCATCTCACCCATAGACGACGGAAATTGGCCTTGGAACCCATTATTCGAGACATCCATACGTAGCAGATTCGGAAGCGCATGACCAATATTATCAGGGAACATCCCACCAATATCATTTGCTGAAAGATCCAAAACCTGCAAATTATGCACTATTGTATTTGTAGGCATCTGAAAGATTGTGAATGAATTATTTTGCAACTGTAAGACTTGAAGTTTTGGATTATTCGCCAACAGCCACGTAGGAATTTCTCCGGATAATCTGTTGCTGGATAGATCAACTAGACGCAAAGTTTTCTGGGACACGAGGAAGGAAGGGATTTTCTCCAAGCTGCAAAATCGTAGTACTGCAAGACTCAGTTGGAATTTTGGCTGCCAAGCACTCTCTGTCTCTTCTTGTACCATATCAGATGTTGATGAAAGTTTGAACACCTTGAGCTTTGTGAGGTTGGCGAGTGGATTGAGCGAGAATAAGCCTGTGAAGTTGTTATCTAACAATGACAGATACTCGAGGGACTCGAGGCTACTAAAACTATATGGTATAAGATTCCCACTTAGTTGGTTGGATGAGAGGTCAAGGACTTGTAGCTTGTTCAAGCTACCTAAACAAAGAGGAAGCTGGCCTACAAAATTATTTCCACTGAGATCGAGCTCCCGTAGATTCTTCATTTCACAAATTACTGCAAAAAAAGATAGTTTGGAAAACATAAAGATAATGAAAATAAAGACTAGTTGTATTCGTCTTGAGAAGTCACGCGACACTTGTCATACATATCTTAGAGGTGTAGAAAACAAAGGTCACCTTCTATTGGTATAGATCCGTTCAAATAGTTTTTAGCAAGACCCAAGACTTCCAAGTTAGTCAAATTCTTTAGATCTGAAATAGGTCACAAAATGATCGTGTCGAAATATAAATAAGCTATATTCATATGTATCCTTTCCAAATAAAAGAAAGTTAAACAAAACCATGCTTGCCTTGCAATTCCATTGAGCTAGAAGATTTACTGGAACTTAGATCCAGAGCTTTCAGCTTTTTCAGATGAGTAAACTCTGCCACAAGACAAACATACACTTCTAGTTTAATATGGAGAAGATGATTTTTGAGATGGCAAATCGACAATTATGTAAAATCTGTTAAAAATTTACCCTATTTATTTAGAAGATAAATGACAGTGACAATTAAAGTGGATGTTACCTCGAATGGAACCGTTAACATAATTTTCACTCAGATCCAGCAGCTCCAAGTTTTCTAGTTCTGAAAAGGAGTCCATGAGAATGGTATCTAAGAACTGCGATTAAGACATATAAAATTACATAAACCAAACATACCTTTAATAGGAAAAGGGAGACTAATGAAGTTATTGCGAAGAAATAGAGTTGTAAGTGATGTAGCGGCATTAAGAAAAGGAACTATACTGTTGTTGAATGCATTTGAAGAGAGATCCAGAATCTCCAGGTATTTTAATTTTCTTAAGCTTTTATAACCTGCATACAATTAGAGTATAAGATAGCCTTTATCACTTCAATAAGTTCAATTATAATTTTTGATTACCATGGAATTAAAGGGTGTCAACTTTGAATAATTAACACAGAGAAATAAGATTTAGCCTATCTAAAATTTTTTTTTTTTTTAAAGCAATGTTTCCAAGTAGAGACCTGGAATTTAGGAGAGAACTCTACACTGAAAAACCTGGAATACCTTGAACATTATCAAAGAAGCCATTGAATGAGGGGTAGTAATTTTCCTCAACTGATAAGTTGAGACTTCGAACCTCTTCAAAGGGATGTAGCAAAGAAAGATTTAGGAAATATCTTTTTTTAAAATACATCTGACCAACGGAAAGCCCGACAACCCGTCTGCTTGTACGATTGCACTCAACACCATTCCACCGGCAGCAATCGCTATTTGTGTCATTAGTCCAAGTAGGGAGAACTATGCCCAAGTCAAGGGAAAAATCTAGACTCCTTGATATCACATATTTCTTGAGCTCCAACAAAGCTTTCCTTTCTTTCACAATGCAACCATGTAGCTGCCCCAACAGTAATATACCCCATATCAAGTATTGGCAAAGGAAAAGCTTCCCTTTCATTGCAAATAAGATTAAAAGGCAAAATGAAAGAAAAAAAAACTCGAAAGCAATTTGGAAGTGTGAGTTCAATGCAAATACCACCACCGTTATATAAGAATTCAACAACAAGTAAAAAACACTTAAAAAATTCACGTGACATGTGTTTATTGTGTTAGATAAGACAAGTCAAGTCAACTGAAGGATACAACCGTAAATGTAAGAGACAAAGCATGTGCTAATGTGTGGTCTTGGTCTTGCCAAAACTACTATATTTTTTTTTTTTGGGTACACCAACCAAAAATTGAATCTCCCATAAAGATCGAACCTTTGAATTGCAATAAACTAATGACCAGCCCACTATAAACTAATGACCAGCCCACTCAACGGTCTTCAGTTGCTGACGAGACTTCTCGATCGGCCACGTCGGAAATATGCTATCTTACCTGCAAAACCAACCACACAAAACGGCGTCGTTTTTGAATCAATCGCACCTTTATAATTTATAACTCAGCGAAAACCATAGATCCCATCGACAATCACCACCGACGGCGACATCATTAAAGAGGTTACAATCGTTGCGGCTCTTCATCGATTGGATGTAAAGAAGTATTTTCCGGCGAGCTCTGGCAAGACGCAGAGTGAGACATAGTGTAGCATTCTCCTAACCGCCTTTCCCGGCCAAAATCCATCTATCCAGATAAACCACCCCTAATCGTCCACTTAGTCACACAACCAACCGCCCCAAGCGACTAAGCACACGAACAGAGGTGGCTCGGATCATTACTCCGCAGCACTTCGGACACTGAACTCACCCTTACAGGTTCTCTATCAGGCCAGTTCACCCATCAGGTAACTGTCGGAGAAACCGACCCCATCCGTCCAGTTTCGCCCTGCCTTGGGCTCTTCAGGGATACGGCCACTGTACATTAGTCGGGATGCGGGTGTTACACATAGGCTCAGTGGAGTTTTTTATTGGGCTGTGTTGGGCCTCAGAGTGAAGCTGTTGGGCAGAGGAAACTAATTATATATATATATTTTTTTAATTTACATATCATATTACAAATTGTAAACTAAATAAAAAAATATTGTGTGATCAAAATAAGCATCTAAACATATTAAAAAATAGAGAAATACCCTCAAATAGCACAAAAAATATTTTTTGTCCCAAAACTAGCACCCTAAATTTAAAATACTAAAAATAGCACAATTAATTATTTTAAAATACTTATTTACCAAAAATAAATTTAAAATAGAATTAAACATTATGTTTGGGTTCACTATTTCCAATTTAGGGTTTAATTTTTTCCCATTAGGAAATGATTATAAGTCATTTTTATATTAAATTTGTGCTAATATTATCAAAATTGGTGCTATATTTGTGATTTTCACCCTTGGGTGCTAAATTTGGGAACTTTTAGTTTTTTTGTGCTATTTTGTAGAATTGCCCTAAAAAATATATAATTAGTTTAATCTCAAAATAAAATTATAAAATTTAATTTTAGTAAACTCATAAAATAAATTCTATCTAAACACAAAAATAAAATTTAAACATGTCATATTACAAAGATTAAATCTACAAAAACAATACTATATCTAAACATAAATATAAAATTGTGTCTCAAAATACAAAAATATCATGGGGACGGATTAGAATCTTGTTTTATTTATTAAAGTACACTTGTGCAATTAAAAAGTGACATGTGGTCAAAATAAATAAAATTGACAAAGCAAACAAAATTAAAGAAAAAATATGGTTTATATTTATGATCAAAATTAGAAGTTACACGTGTAATATTCATTCTCCACGATCCTTGTGGTTACTTCCTTCTCCACGATCCTTGTGGTTAACGGATCCATACTAATCTCCCGAGCGTAAGTGACAGAGCCCACTTATAATACCCCACTTGGCCAAGAGTTAGTTTGATAATTCCACATTCAAAGGGATTCGATCCCTGGCCTGCACCAACATGGCCGAAACTCACCCCGAATATGAACCACCCCACTGCAACTTCTTGGTTTATTTCCATTTTTGTTTCCCTTTTGATTTATGTACAATCTATTACATATTTACTCTCTCATAAGAGTTTCCAGGTAATTTTCTATGTAATACAGATAATAGTATCTAAACATTACTGATTTGACGAAGATCCATGACATCTTCTCTGGGCTATCAAATTATTCCAAGGAGCTCAATTTATTATGCTCATGTGGCAAGAAAACATAGAAATAACATTTTCTTTTGAACAAATGTAACTTAATTTTCATATGTTTGTGGTTAATCAATGATAAGTGACATAATAATGTTTTATTTCCTTTTGATAAGTCAAAATTATTTGATACATGTAATTTTAGTTATGTATATAACTGAAATTTGGTTTTATTGATACGCAAAAGTATTCGGGAGATAATATACATAACTAGCGAAATGGTGTTTTGATGTATCAATAAAACCAAATTTGTTCCTCTAAAAACTCAGGACGGAGATGGAGAAACAGAGGAAGAGGACATGAAAGACGCGTTTAACGTGTTTGACCAGGACGGAGATGGGTTTATCACGGTGGAGGAGTTGAAATCGGTGATGGCTTCCTTGGGATTCAAGCAAGGGAAAACCTTAGATGGTTGCAAGAAGATGATTATGCAAGTGGATGCAGATGGTGATGGTAGAGTCAATTACAAAGAGTTCCTTCAGATGATGAAAGGTGGTGGCTTCAAGTAGCAGTAATTGATCTTTGATTTGACAGAAGCAAAAGAGTGTGTTTATTCCATTGATTGGTTTGTTTTCTTGTTTTTACTCTGTAAATAATTCTCTTTTGATGAATCAAAACATCACAATCAAGGTGTGTAATCTTTTTGTAGGGCTTCTCTTGGCTTGTGTAAGATTCACTTCTCATTTCATCTGGTTTAGTGTTCTTTAGTAGATTGTTAAACTTAAAACGTTTCCTATCAAGATAGTATAGATCCATATGTAATGTAATGTGTGTGTATATTAGCTTGATTCATGTCCTGAAACCTGATTTGCATGTAAACACTCATGTTCTCCTCTAATCTATGGTTACACAGTTTCTCACATTACATGATCCATACTACAAGAGTCATCACATCTATATTACACTAAATCAATTTGAGATCGGGAAAGGCGGTAAAGAAAGCTTAACCGATTCAAGGAATATACAGCACCACACATTTATAGTTGGCTTAGAGGGGATCTTGTTTACTTTGCAATAGCTCGAGCTCTATAGGTTCGAATTCCTTCAAATTGTTCACCACACTCTCAACTTTCTTTGCTATCCGATTACTATGTTCTTCAACAATCTTTGCGAACGCAACTAGCTGTTCCTTGTACGCTGCACATAACCGCTTCTTGTTTCGTAGCTCTATCGTCAATTCTTGAATTCTCTTGTCCTTCTCGTCCTATAACAACGGAATTTACCAAAACGGTTTCACACATTTGTGTTCAAATACGTTGTTACATTGCACAATGGCATAAGCTAAGTTACTCACCAGAGTGTGACGAGCCTCGCGAGGTGCAACCACGAGGGGATGGTTATGTGCTTTGACGAATTTGGTTATGACCCATTTGCCAGAGCGGTCATACTTAACATGAATCATAGCCTTGCAACCTTCTCTTGTGCTCGGTCTTGGTTTCCTGACTGATCCAAACTTACCACGGATACTAACACAATGACCTTCTTTGTTACAACCGAATCTCCGGGCAAGGATTCTTCCATCTTTCTCGGATCTCCGGCAAGACATTACACGCATTACAAACCCTAAACGTCTAGAGTAATCATCGTAGAACATCTTGGCCGCATCCTCGGATTCAAATTCAATCCCCTCACGAGGTTCTATGGTCAAATCATCTTCCACTGCCATAAAATCTCAGAGAATTTCAGCTTTACATTTCTCTGCTAATTTTAGAGTGATTGAAGCTTTTTACTTGAACAAAGTATGAAAACTATGTGAACCGTTAAGTTTAATTAAACTCCAAGAATCTGAGAGCTTTCCAACAAGACAGGGATTCCGATTTGGAAAATCTCAGAAATGTTGGAAAAGTTTCAATTTTTTTTGTTTTTCTGAACAAGAATATTGATCGGAGTTTAAATTTCGCATCTACAATCTGAACAAGAATGAGCCAATTAATAATAAAATTGAAACGTCAGAGACGGAAAAACAATCGAATAAAGGAAGTTAGATAATTAAGACCAAAAAAATAAGATATGAAGCTAACAAATTTTCCTTACTAGATTTGACGACCTGCAGGATCTTCGGCTGCACGAGCGCAGAGTGAGAGAGAGAGAGAGGTGACCTAAATTGATATTTTAGCAATTGAATGTGGCTAAATAGAAAGAACAAATGTTTTTTTTTTTTTTTTTCAAATAAGCTATGTTTCACAAATTAATGTAAAATTAAATGATTTTTAATTATTTTTTACCCTTTATATTTTGCATATTGTTTTTTTATTGGTTGAATTCTGTTTAAATGTACAATAAATGATGTTTTTAATATATAAAAAATAAAAATTAAATGAATCCTTAATTGGTGTGCAAAAACCATAAACATCACTTAATATAGAACAAATGGAGCATAAAACATGATAAATAATGCAATCAATGCATAAATAAACGCGCTTATCTCAGATCATCATGATAGGCTTTTATATCTGAACTACCCAAAACAATACGATTTTAATTTTGGTTTTATCGATCGTTGAGAGGGTTTAGGTTACGGAAAGAAGACACTTGTTGTTAGAGAGATGGTTAGTTGTTAGAGAGAGGGTTAGCCGTTAGTGATGTCTAAAGGCTCAGTTTTGTTTCTAACTCGGTAACAACTTCTTTTTATTTTTCTTCGTTATGATCTTCCTGTTAATCAAATGCTAGTTAGTAATTGTTTCGTAAAGAGCTCAAATCTCTCTAATTTTGGGCCCATCAAGAGCGCTAGATTTTACTTCTAAAGAGAAAGAGATTGTGCAAATTCAAAATACCAAAACATAGCTTTCCTCATCATAGCTTTCCTCATCATAGCGCCATAGTTACTCTACATGAGATGTTTCATGCTTACATCTTGTTTATTTTCATTACTCTACCACTATGATTAGTTTGAATTTTTTTATCAATTAATAACTTGCACTAAATTTGAACACTGATGTGGTTTAGTCTTTGGTTATTCTTTTGTTGATGTTTTTATAATTTTCTAAGAATATAGAGTTGGATATTTTTTTGGGAAAGTAGACTTTACTAATGTAATTTGGGAGAGCAAAGACAAACTATGAAAAACATTATATACAACATGTAAGATTTAGAAGTTTTGCGTTTGGTTTTGGTTTTGTTATTAACATTTGTTGATTTCTTATGTATTAATGTTAAATAAGCAGGGATATATTGGATTGATGACATGTTCTGCTGCTCCCTTTGTGCTTAATAAAGGTGTAGGTAAAGATTTTATCAACTATTGGTTTTTCTGTGATTTATAATAAACTTATTGACATTTTCTGGTATTTTCCGCAAGCAGATTTGACGAGTAATTTGGGAAAATAAGCTTGCATTCATTGTGCTTGTTGGTATTGTAAGCCTAGTGGATATTGTGTGGACAACTTCAAGATTCAACATCTTTCGTAGACAGATGTAAGTGAAAATTTCAATCAGCCTCAATACAAGTTTAACACAACTTTTTAGATACAATTGTTGTTTGGTTCAAAGATTTGGAACGTTTACAGTTTAAGAAACTTTACAATTTGCTTTATGACACAATGGTATTTCAGTGACTTCATGTAGAGATATAATGAAGAAGTAGTGTTTTGCTTTAAAAAAGAATAAAAATAAAGAAGTACTCTATTACAAATTTAACAAAAATCTTATACTAGTATTAATTTTGACATTTACAAAATTACTGTTTATTTTGGATTTATATCACAATAAAAATTTTAATTTTACGAATATTTTTTTAAAGGCATAGTTAAAACGAAAGGCCAAAAAACACTAGACCTATAGAATTCTGTAAGGAGGAATCTTTGTAGAATTGATTAACGAAATTTAAAATGGAGAATTGTAAATTTAGAATAAAAAACGAGAACTATTGTCTTTTTAATACTTAATTGACTTTTACAATTTTTAGATTAAAATATTATTTATTAAATATAAAAATATGCAAAATAAATTTATAGAATTCACTTTGACTGGAGCACAAGAAAATCAATCTACAAATAACGAATTTCTCCACTTGGTTGGATCTAAAAGAAAGACAACATCTCTCCAAAGACCTTGCGGCGGCTTGTTGCTCATGCCATTATCTATGCTATATGATCGAAAAGAAACAACTGAATACACAACAACATCCTCTCATCTCCCTAGGCGATATTCAAGGTTACTAATCGGCTGATCCGTGATACATTTTTTGTCAAAAGGAACCGTAAAACCTTTGGTAAGCTAATACAAATTTGGCTCACTTACACTTGGATAAATTTCTCAAAGTCTGATTTATTCTTAGGCGACTCCTTGTTTTCTATCTTTTTTTTTGGCAAAGTTTACTATGTTTAGCATTTTTGTAATAATTTACAAACACTCTCATTTCTTAATGAAATTCAAATACTTTTATAAAAAAACGGATTTTAACTACTTACTTCGCGATATATCATGTTTTGTTGTTACATAATAGTATTGATCGCTAACTCGTGGTAAGATATTTATGATAACTATGTTGTTATTATGTGATGATTACTTTATGAACTAAACAACATAATTCAGAGATGTTGGGCTTGATTGAAAGGAATTTTAGAGGCTGCACACATCCATATTTATTTCTACAGCTAATTTTTGTTTTCAATCATGATTTCTACAGATTTTTAAACCTACAGCCTTTTATATCCTTTTTTGGCTGTAGAGAGCTATATTTCTACAGCCCATATTTCCTCTCTTTCACTTTTTAAAAAGTCACAACCAAAATTCTACAGCCAAAATCATATAGCTAAAAAACCTACAGCCAAAAACCGAAAGCTACAGCTGTTACCAATCAGGCACGCTGTTTCTCTATTATTAATAAGTTTTCTACGTGACTTTTAGCTGCATGCACTATTCATCGATATTTTTAATTTTGATTTTCTTTAAACTAAATCTATTATAAAATAAAATTGCTTCCAAATTAAACTATAAAAGGTTAATCTATTATTACTAATAAAAGTTGATGTTATAGACTTCTAAGGGCGTCCACATAGGATTTTAAACGACCAGTTAAAATATGTCAAATCAACATTTTAATTAAATTTTAAATGATGTCAAGAATTCCAAAAAATTGTGACTCTTAAAATAAAAATAAATATCAAATTAGCTAAATTAATAAAAGAAAAAAAAATCAAAAATGGAAATAAATATCAAAAGAGTTAAATTAACAAAATTAAAAATCATTTAAAAGAGAATTAACTTGATATCTATGCTAACTCTACGTAAAATCAATATAAAAAGCTTAACAAAAAAAGGAAATTATATGTCAAAATAAAATCGTATACTAATAAAATTTAATGCTATATGCATCTAAGGATATC
>PKML01043526.1:1312841-1391232 GCA_002933935.1 Eutrema yunnanense | reverse complement strand
CAAGAAAACTATCTCACCACCGGTTCTATTGAAGTTCCTAACTCCTCTACTTCATCTAACCTCGAGATCCTTTACCTTGGGAACAACCTTTTTACAGGACAACTATTAGAGCCTATCTCAAAGCTCATCACCCTGACAGATGTTGGCCTATCTTTCCTAAACATCAGCTACCCAATTGACTTAAGGCTCTTCTCCTCTCTCAAATCTTTGTCGTACCTCGATCTTTCCGGTAACAGTATATCTCCGACCAGTTTAAGTTCAGATTCATACATCCCATTGACCTTGGGATCATTGTTCTTGAGGAAGTGCGGCATCAGCGAGTTCCCAACCATCTTAAAGACTCTTGGAAACTTGGAGGATATAATCATATCTAGCAATAGAATCAAAGGGAAAGTCCCCGAGTGGTTATGGAACCTTCCTCGTCTAAGGGCGGTGGATATGTTTGATAATTCTTTCAACGGTTTCCAAGGTTCGGCGGACGTTTTAGTAAATTCTTCAGTGCAGATATTAATTCTGGATTCAAACAACTTTGAAGGAGCACTTCCTCATCTACCACTCTCTATCAACGTCTTGTTTGCGGGTGCTAACAGTTTTACAGGGGAGATACCTCTTTCAATCTGCAACATAAGCTCGCTCTCTATCCTTGATCTATCCTACAACAACTTCACCGGTATAATTCCTCAATGTCTAAGTAACTTCACGGTTGTTGATCTCCGGAAGAACAACTTGGAAGGAAGTATTCCTGACGAGTTCTATGCTGATGCCTCTATACAGACACTCAACGTTGGCTACAATCGACTAGGCGGGAAGCTTCCAAAGTCCCTTCTTAATTGCTCCTCTCTAATGTCTCTTAGCGTTGACAACAACAGAATCGAAGACACATTCCCTTTCTGGCTCAAGGCCTTACCGAATCTGCAAGCCCTTATCCTCGGTTCAAACAAATTTTATGGTCCTATATCTCCTCCTCATCAAGGCGGCCCTCTCGGGTTTTCAGAGCTGCGGATTCTTGAGATATCTGCTAATAATTTTACTGGAAGCTTGCCACCAAGTTACTTTTTCAACTGGAAATCATCATCACTCACGATGAATGAAGATGGGGGTCTATATATGCTATACGAGAAGAGACCTTACGATGTATATTATTGATCAAGTCATTCTAGAAGAGAACATCCTCCTTAAAGTAAGGAAGAGTGGTGACCACTCCTTAGATTAAGGATGCAAACAAGGAATGACACCACCTCCTTAGAATAAGGATGAGTGGTGACATTCACACCTAGATTAAGGATGCACTCTCATTTTGAATTCCATTTATCACTCTATAAATAGAGAATGTAATGACATTGTTCATATCATCAATTAAGAGATTCTTTCTCTCTATTCTCTCTTCTCTCTACTCTTGTTCTTCATTCTTACTCTCTTATTCTACACTTCTTAATCCGCAAATTCTAACATGGTATCAGAGCATGATCTTAATTGAATCTGGTTCTTGAATCTGGTCCTTAATCTCAAAATCGTAAAATCATTCTCCAAATCGCTACGTTCTTATTCTCCCTTCAAATTTTTTTTTTCTTGCAATACATATTTCTAAGTCTTTTCACTCTGAGACTAAGTCCTCAAAATCATTGATTCTTGAGTTGTGAAAGGCTAGATTTGTGTATTTCTTGAACTTCCTTTCACCATGGAAAATTCAAAACCCGTTACGATTCCGATTGTTCTCAAGGGAGCAAACTATTTGTTGTGGTCTAGAACCACAAGGACCGCGCTTTGTGGCCGCGGACTTTGGAGCCATGCCGAACTTGAGATGCTCCGTCCAAGCACCACGGATCCGGCCGTACTCAATGTAAGAAGAGAGCAAGACAAGGTCTTTGGCCTCTTGCTTACCTTAAACCCGACCTACAATGACCTCATCAAACATCTCCTAAGAGCCGACAAACTCCCAAATCTTGATGAAGTATGTTCCCAAGTACAAAAAGAACAAGGGTCTCTCGGCCTCTTTAGCGAAAAAGGGGAACTCCTCATGGCAAATAAGGGGACTTACAAGCGTGAAGAAAGAAAGGTATGGAGCTGCGATCATTGTAAGAAGAAGGGGCATACCAAGGACAAATGCTGGATTCTCCATCCTCATCTTAAGCCAAGCAAGTTCATGACCAATCTCTCTCACAAAACCGCGGATGAACACGGATAAGCCGGTACATCCAAGCAAGGAGAGGAACTGGCCATGGTCGCATTCAACAATGATGTTGTGAGGAAATCAGACTTGGAAGCCCTTATCCGATCCATCGTCTCTTTAAAGGATTCCGGTACCACTCTCTTTGTCTCTAAACCTAGTAAAACACTTGTCATTGATTCAGGTGCTTCTCACCATATGATTAGTAACCCGAATCTCATTGACAATATAAAACCGGCTAAGGGTAATGTTATTATAGCTAATGGTGATCGGATTCCCGTAAAAGGTGTAGGGAACTTAAAATTATTTGATCAAAATTCCAAAGCTTTCTTTATGCCCACGTTTACATCAAACCTCTTATCGGTAAAAAGGGCTACTTGTGATTTAAATTGCTATACGATATTTGGACCTAATGAAGTTTATTTTCAGGATATTGAAACCGGAAAGATTCTTGGAGAAGGAAAGGCGAAAGATGATCTTTACGTCCTTGATAAAATAGTACCAAGCGATGCTACTTCGTTTTCTTTTAAATCGTGTATTGCTATTAACTCTAATGAGGTGTGGCATGCTAGATTAGGTCACCCCCATTCTCGTGCATTTGAATTGATGTTGCCTAAATTCACTTTTGATCACTCGAAATGTGAAGCTTGTATCCTAGGAAAATATTGCAAATCTATTTTTCCTAAGTCTTCAACTATCTATGAGAATTGCTTTGATTTAGTGCATTCGGATGTGTGGACATCACCATGCGTATCTAGGGATAATAAAAAATATTTTGTGTCATTTATCGATGAAAAATCAAAATATACTTGGATCACCTTAATCCCATCTAAAGATCGTGTGATTGATGCATTCCTCAATTTCCAAAACTATGTCATTAACCAATTTAATGCTAAAATTAAGGTCCTCAGATCGGATAATGGTGGAGAATATACAAGCCATAGATTCAAGGAACACCTCACAAAACATGGCATTATGCACCAAACAAGTTGTCCTTATACACCACAACAAAATGGTGTGGCGGAAAGAAAGAATCGGCATCTCATGGAGGTTGCACGATCAATGATGTTTCACACCAATGTGCCGAAACGGTTTTGGGGAGATGCCGTCATGACCGCATGCTACCTTATCAACCGAATCCCAACCAAAATCCTAAAGGACTCCTCTCCATTTGAAGTACTTAACAAAATTAAACCAAAGATTGATCACTTACGTGTGTTTGGATGTGTTTGTTTTGTTTTGGTGCCAGGTGAACAAAGAGACAAGTTGGATGCAAAAAGCACCAAGTGTTTGTTCCTCGGGTACTCAACCACTCAAAAAGGATACAAGTGTTATGATCCCACCAACAATCGAATGCTGGTGTCTCGGGAAGTGAAGTTTATGGAAGACCAAGGCGATTATGGAGAAAAGAATTGGGAGCACCTCAAAGATCTCTCCAACTCTCCATCCGATCGAGCCACTAGCTTGAGGTTCCTCCTTGATCATCTTGGAAACCAAGGACCTATGGAAGGATCCAGAAACGAAGGAGATATAACAAAGGAGATGCCCATCCATGAGGACCTATCGATCCGACCAGACGAGGCACATCCAAGGGAACACGACCACCCAATCGCCACCCAGATCGATCGGTCTATCACCAACAATGAACCTACATGCACTCATGATGGCCCAACCGACGACCACGAGGATGTCTCGACGGACTCCGAGAATACAACGACGGATCCTCCACCACTCCGACAAAGTACTCGGACCCGCAAACCTTCTCTTTGGGTAAACAACCGTATCTACTACAACAACCAAGCGGTGGCTCACCCCATTCAAGCAGTTTGTTCTCTTGTCCTTCTGCCACCCGAACATCAAGCATTCCTTGGAAATGTGGATATTGATCAAATCCCTCAAACCTATGAGGAGGCCAAGGATAACGACAAATGGATGAATGCGATTGGAGATGAGGTTGGTGCAATGGAAAGAAACCATACATGGGATGAAGCGGACCTTCCTCCCGGGAAGAAATCGGTCAGCTCCAAGTGGGTCTTCACCATCAAGTACTTAAGCAACGGAGATATTGAACGGTACAAAGCTCGCTTGGTGGCTCGCGGTTTCACCCAAACATATGGCGAAGACTACACCGATACATTTGCCCCCGTTGCCAAACTTCACACTGTAAGGGTTGTTCTATCGTTTGCTACTAATCTTTCTTGGGAGTTGTGGCAGATGGATGTCAAAAATGCATTCCTTCAAGGTGAACTTGAAGAAGAAGTCTACATGACCCCACCACCCGGCCTTGAGGCTACAATTACACCCGGCAAAGTCCTCAGACTTAGGAAGGCAATCTATGGTCTCAAGCAATCCCCAAGAGCTTGGTACCATAAGCTAAGCTCCACTCTTAAAGAAAGAGGGTTCCAACGATCTGAAGCCGATCATACCTTGTTCACCCTACAAGGACCTAAAGGTATAGTTGTTGTCCTCATCTATGTTGATGATCTAATCATCTCCGGTGACAACACATAAGGTATTTCATCAACAAAATCATTTCTCAAATCGTCTTTTGATATTAAGGACCTTGGTGTACTAAAGTACTTCTTAGGGATCGAAGTGTGTCGTTCTTCGGAAGGCCTCTACCTTTCACAAAGGAAGTACACCCTTGACTTGTTGAATGAGACAGGAAAGTTAGGAGCTAAACCAGCCAAGACTACACTCGAAGATGGCTACAAGGTCAATCGAAAGGGGGAGAAAGAAGATGAGCTCTTCACGGATGCACCGCAATATCGTCGGCTAGTAGGTAAGCTCATTTATCTTACCATCACAAGACCTGACATTTGCTTTGCTGTGAATCAGGTAAGTCAATACATGCAAGTTCCCACGGTATAACATTGGAGCATGGTGGAACGGATCCTAAGATACCTCAAAGGGAGTCCGGGACAAGGCATTTGGATGGGAAAGAATGAAAGCACCAAGATCGTTGGATATTGTGATGCGGATTGGGCTGGAGATAGGTTGGATAGGAGGTCTACAACCGGCTATTGTACATTCATTGGAGGCAACTTGGTAACTTGGAAGACAAAGAAACAAAAGGTGGTGTCTTGTTCAAGTGCGGAAGCAGAGTACCGGGCAATGAGGAATCTTACCAACGAGCTAACTTGGCTCAAAGCTCTCCTTAAAGACCTCGGCGTTGAGTCTTCAAACCCTATCACCATGCACTGCGACAACCAAGCGGCAATCAACATAGCAACAAATTCAGTATTCCACGAGAGGACCAAGCATATCGAGATCGATTGCCACAAGGTCCGAGAAAAGATTGGAGATGGCATGATCCTTCCATGCTACACACGGAGTGAAGACCAATTGGCGGACATCTTCACCAAAGCCGCAAGTCTTAAAGTTTGCGAGCACATCCATGGCAAACTTGGACTTATGGACCTTTCACGCCCTTGATCTCATGTTCCCTAATCCGTGGACATCATACTCTTTTTCCCTTAACTTGATTTTTCCCAAGTGGTTTTCCATGGTAAGGTTTTTAATGAGGTGATGCTTCACGGACATCCAAGCTTAGCCTCCGACGTCTCTACGGCTAAGCTTGAGGGGGAGTATTGATCAAGTCATTCTAGAAGAGAACATCCTCCTTAAAGTAAGGAAGAGTGGTGACCACTCCTTAGATTAAGGATGCAAACAAGGAATGACACCACCTCCTTAGAATAAGGATGAGTGGTGACATTCACACCTAAATTAAGGATGCACTCTCATTTTGAATTCCATTTATCATTATAAATAGAGATTGTAATCACATTGTTCAAATCATCAATTTAGAGATTCTTTCTCTCTATTCTCTCTTCTCTCTACTCTTGTTTATCATTCTTACTCTCTTATCCTACACTTCTTAAATCCGCAAATTCTAACATCGAGAAGAGAAATGAACTGGTTTTCACTTTTTAGCCATTAACTATCTTGGGAAATAAATATATTTTTTTATTGAAATTTTGAAATACTTAAACAGAGAAAACAAAGGATGGATATCGGGAAAAGAGCAATAAAATAATGATACCCACCCGCTGACCCGAAACCCGACCCGAGAACATTAGCCCCTATAAAAGCACTTTGCTTTACCCTTTCAGTTTCAGTTTCAGTTTCAGTCTCTCCTCTCTTTCGCTTCTCTTTTGTATAGGAATGCTCTCGGTGGTAGTAACTGGTTTACTAATGGGCTCAAATCTCTCGAAGCGTGGCCCATCAATAGCATTGAGCGAATTCAAAAAACGGAAGGGAGTTTTCTCATCATCGCGCCATTTGCAGAGGGAGATTCGTTTTCAGTTTTCTTCAAGGAATCACTTTCACTCTTCTCTTCCTAGTTGCGTTTTCTGATCTTGCTCTCACGAATTTCAAATTCTGATTTCGTTTTGTGTAGATTTATAGCATATTCGATCGATTATCCAGCAGATTGTTTGATTTTTTCAGCAAATCAAACTTTTCTTATCTTCCTATTTGCGCTTCTTTTAAATGATTGGATTGAGAAACCGATCTGACGATATTTTAGAGCATATTCGATCCATTATCCAGCAGATTGCTTCTTATACAATTTTTATTTTAAATGATTGGAGACAGAAACTGATCTGACGAACTTCAACTTTCTAATGATTTTGTTTTGATTGGTTTTTTTCTTCTGCAGATTGTTCTGTCTGAATGAACAATATGGCAGACGAGGAGGAGGTACACTACACGTTGATTTCATCTACTCCCTTGTATAGTTATCGAATGATCCAATGTTTGAATGATATATATTTTTTTACACAGGAAATCAATGTGGAACAAATCAATGTGGCGGTTGCATTCTTGATTCCTCTTCTTTGAAAATGATTATCTCACAATTTGATCGATTAAACTTTGGTTTTTCTATTCACAGAACAACAATGTCATTGAAGCCAATGAACCTTTCAACCTGATAGCAATAGCTCATACTGCTGCTGACTTTGTTATCACGAAATTCCAAGGTGAGGAACATATGATTTGGTGTTTGGTTTGTGTTCAAGTGGAGTGCAATATTTTTGTTTTGGAATATGCAGCTATTTCCAATGCCATTTGGGAGAAGAGAGATAAAATAGCTGTGGTTGCTTTGCTTGGAACTGTTTGCAAAGTTGATCTAGCGTGGAGCACTTTTCGATACAACATATTTCGAAAGACGAGGTAAGTGAGAAAATTAGTATTCTCAACTATATACCTAACAGACATCGCTATTTTAGATATGATTGCATGTTTGAGTTCAATATTTGGTGCTACTTAGCTTTTTGCAATACACAAGTTGCTGCTTTTAGTCTTTGCTTCAAATGGCTAGCTAGTAATAATAAAGTAAAGAAGATTTACGTTATATTTGGTCATAAATCCAGTAGAAATCCTCATATTATTAGTTAACTTAATTAATCACATCCCACGTGACATGATGTAATTAGGAAATACTTAAAAGCCATAGGCCAAAAACCGGTATAGAGTTCTGAACATTTGATAAAAAGTCCATTTATTAAAATTGGTAAACCAGTAACCCACTCCTTCGTTTTTTTAATCATTATCCTAGTAATTTTTTTTACCTTTTTTCAATGAATTAAGAATTAAAAGCATTAACCTATTTTTGAGTTTTTTTTAGAGCTAAACTATTAGATGAAATAGGCAAGAAAAGATGACGCAATAAAAAGAACCATTCATAACGCAAATGACGCAATAATGAAGAATGGTTACCTAATTTCTAAAATGAAATTAACCCAATTTTTGCTTAATTTAATCATGAAAACAAAAAATAACCCGTAAATATGTTCCTCTAAAAACTCAGTTACACTTGTTGTCTCTTTAATCTTTCTCTTTACTTTGTCTTAACAGTTTCAGCCGGTATTTGCATATCTTCCTTTTCTTCATCAATTGTTCTGGAGAGCAATCTCGGATTGATGGCTTTAGCAGCAGTAATTGATCTTTAATTAGGGTTTGATTTGACACAAGCAAAAGAGTGTTTGATTTGTTTGTCTCTTGTTTTTCCGCTCTGTAAATAATTTTCTTATGATGAATCAAATCAACGCAATCCTTTTTATTTTTAGGATTTCTCTGAGCTTATGTAATTAATATTCACCTTCTCATCTCACCTGGTTTAGTGTCCTTGAATAGATTGTTAAACGTTTCAATGTATCATATATTTGTAATGTAATGTGTGTATATAACATTCCCTGAAATTGGGTTTGTATGTAACTTCAAGCTCTCTTCTAACCTATATCATGGTTACTCAGTTTCTCACACTACATTTCATAAACTAAGATTCAACATCATCTAGATTACACTAGAGCAATTTGAGATCGGGAAAGGTTGTCTTTGTTCAGAGTTTACCCTTCTCATCTATAATCTGAAGTCTGAACCAGAACGACCCAAGTAATAATAAAAGTGAAACACAGAAGATCGCTACTGTAAGCCGAAGCCGTCAAGAAAATTTGAACCCACAGAAGATAATCGAATTAATGAATTTTGCTAATAAGACCAAAAAAGTCAAGGGGAAAAGCTGACAAGTGAGAAAAAGACTTGACCTAAATTGATATTTTAGAAATTGACTGGGTTAAATAGAAAGAATCATATATTCATAAGATCGACGCGAACGTCGATGGATGCGTCGATATAGACGAATTCGAGTCGCTGTATAGTGGATGAGCATCACAACGATGGAGAAACAGAGGAAGAGGACATGAAAGACGCGTTTAACGTGTTTGACCAGGACGGAGATGGGTTTATCACGGTGGAGGAGTTGAAATCGGTGATGGCTTCCTTGGGACTCAAGCAAGGGAAAACCTTAGATGGTTGCAAGAAGATGATTATGCAAGTGGATGCAGATGGTGATGGTAGAGTCAATTACAAAGAGTTCCTTCAGATGATGAAAGGTGGTGGCTTCAAGTAGCAGTAATTGATCTTTGATTTGACAGAAGCAAAAGAGTGTGTTTATTCCATTGATTGGTTTGTTTTCTTGTTTTTACTCTGTAAATAATTCTCTTTTGATGAATCAAAACATCACAATCAAGGTGTGTAATCTTTTTGTAGGGCTTCTCTTGGCTTGTGTAAGATTCACTTCTCATTTCATCTGGTTTAGTGTTCTTTAGTAGATTGTTAAACTTAAACGTTTCCTATCAAGATAGTATAGATCCATATGTAATGTAATGTGTGTGTATATTAGCTTGATTCATGTCCTGAAACCTGATTTGCATGTAAACACTCATGTTCTCCTCTAATCTATGGTTACACAGTTTCTCACATTACATGATCCATACTACAAGAGTCATCACATCTATATTACACTAAATCAATTTGAGATCGGGAAAGGCGGTAAAGAAAGCTTAACCGATTCAAGGAATATACAGCACCACACATTTATAGTTGGCTTAGAGGGGATCTTGTTTACTTTGCAATAGCTCGAGCTCTATAGGTTCGAATTCCTTCAAATTGTTCACCACACTCTCAACTTTCTTTGCTATCCGATTACTATGTTCTTCAACAATCTTTGCGAACGCAACTAGCTGTTCCTTGTACGCTGCACATAACCGCTTCTTGTTTCGTAGCTCTATCGTCAATTCTTGAATTCTCTTGTCCTTCTCGTCCTATAACAACGGAATTTACCAAAACGGTTTCACACATTTGTGTTCAAATACGTTGTTACATTGCACAATGGCATAAGCTAAGTTACTCACCAGAGTGTGACGAGCCTCGCGAGGTGCAACCACGAGGGGATGGTTATGTGCTTTGACGAATTTGGTTATGACCCATTTGCCAGAGCGGTCATACTTAACATGAATCATAGCCTTGCAACCTTCTCTTGTGCTCGGTCTTGGTTTCCTGACTGATCCAAACTTACCACGGATACTAACACAATGACCTTCTTTGTTACAACCGAATCTCCGGGCAAGGATTCTTCCATCTTTCTCGGATCTCCGGCAAGACATTACACGCATTACAAACCCTAAACGTCTAGAGTAATCATCGTAGAACATCTTGGCCGCATCCTCGGATTCAAATTCAATCCCCTCACGAGGTTCTATGGTCAAATCATCTTCCACTGCCATAAAATCTCAGAGATCTTCAGCTTTACATTTCTCTGCTAATTTTAGAGTGATTGAACAAAGTATGAAAACTATGTGAACCGTTAAGTTTAATTAAACTCCAAGAATCTGAGAGCTTACCAACAAGACATGGATTCTGATTTTCTGAATTGGAAAATCTCAGAAATGTTGGTAAAGTTTCAAATTTTTTTGTCTGAACTAGAATATTGATCGGAGTTTAAACTTCTCATCTACAATCTGAACAAGAATGAGCCAATTAATAATAAAATTGAAACTCAGAGACGAAACCCAATTGAAGAAATACGAAAATCGCTAATCCGTCAAGAAAATTGAAACACAGAGACGAAAAAAGTTCGAATAAAGGAAGTTAGATAATTTAAGACCAAAAACATAAGAGAGGAAGCTGACAAATTTTCCTTACTGGATTTGACGATCTGCAAGATCTTCGGCTGCACGAGCGCAGAGTGAGAGAGAGAGGTGACCTAAATTGATATTTTAGAAATTGACTGGGCTAAATAAGAAAGAATCAAATATTTGTGGTGGTTTCTGCCAATAAGATTAAAAATACTCAAACGAGTGCATATGGATCGAACCACTGACCAATAGCGGACATACGGTTCATATGACAACCTATATAATTAATTTTTTTTTTTTAATTAGGTTTTGCACTCACGCTACGCGTAGGGACGAATGTAGCCTTTTAACTTGCTATTTTTAACTTGCTATGGGTGCACATGCACCCAGTATAATATCTATATATAAAATTTAGTAAGAAAAAACATAAATTTACACTAGTTGAGATGGCTTAAACTCATTTGTGCCCCCAAAAACTCATTTATTACTTTTACCAATTGTGCACCCATAATTTTTTTTATCTAGCTTCGCCCCTAGCTACGCGTATGTATTAATTTTAATATTATTTTGATAAAAATTATATGCGAGCAATTATATTTATTGAGATATTATTTTATGTATAACGTTGATTCTAATAATATATATTAAACATATTGCAGTTTTAATCTCATTAATTATATATAGTTTGTGAGATTTCAACGGTCTTGTTTTGAATCTATATATGTCTTTGAAAAACGTATTATATGGTCGAACATTTATAAGTTAGTATATCAAAACCAGTTAAAAGTGTAACAAAGTAATCAAATGCTATTTTAATAACTATAGTATTGACATGAAAATAAAAGATTATACATCACTTCTTTAAATCAAGAAAATAAGGTTTTTTAATCATTTTCAGTTTCATCTTCGTTATATATGTTTTCTATGCAAACAACAAAAAGTTATAAAGTTATTCTCTTTCCTTAGTTAATTTAAATCAATAAAAAATTATGATTTAATCTACTAAATTGAAAAAAACTAATAAACACAACTCTTGCATTCGTAACAACTTTAATTTTGAAACTAATACAATATATGAATATAAAATGAATTTTGAAACTAATTTAAAATCACAAAAATCGACAATTTTTTTGAATATTTTCATTATTCTATCACTAGAATTAGTTTGAATATTTTTATCAATTAATAACTTGCACTAAATTTGAACACTGATGTGGTTTAGTATTTGGTTATTCTTTTGTTGATGTTTTTATAATTTTATAAGAATATAGAGTTGGATATTTTTTGGGAAAGTAGATTTTACTAATGTAATTTGGGAGAGCAAAGACAAACTATGAAAAACATTCATATACAACATGAAAAAGACCATAGATATACTCTGTTTGGTTGTGATTCGTAAAATACTATGTTTTCTCAGGCTGTGGTATGGAGAGGTTTGAGCAATAAGATTCAAGCGAGTTTAATCTGAAGATATGTTTTTTTCTCGATTTTGTGTTTGGTTGTGATTCGTAAATAGAGGTTTCAGGAAGAAGTGCCATATGCCTCAATCACGAGGCTCGTGTCTAGGCTTATAATCACCAGAGACAAAACAGCGATTCTTCTTATTCTATATCACTGGGATGTAAAGATTTCTGTTGTCCCATCATCGTACTATGTTTTTTATAAACTGATTTAGGATTTATGGTTTTATTTTAGGGATGAACAAAAGTTTAACACATAATTTTTGCTATCTGAGGAGTATTGCATGCTCTCCACTTACTTTGTAACAAACCTACGATTTGATTCTACCATTGTAAGTTATATGCATTTTTTTTTCTTTCAAATTTCATAATTACACTTCACATATGACAGACCAAACTAACATTTGATGTTTTGTAGACTAACTGCTAAATCTGACATATCCTCAGTGCCAAAATCTGGGCTTTGAAGGTATGTCTGCCTTTAGTTTTGTGATTCTGCATTTAATATGTTTCTTACACGTTTTTTCTTAATTTTTTTGCTGGACTCATTGAGTCTAAAATACTTACTTAATGGCGACCTGCTGTTACGTTGTCCTTACTTCGACTGTGGCAAGTTTATTTCACACAAGCTAATCAAAGAATACATCTCTGAATAAGCACGATCAACATATACAATCTCTTTGAGGAATTCGCAACGGACCACCCACTGTGAGTAAAACACATTTTTCTTATTATAGCATTCCAAACAGAGTCACTCTGTCATTTATTGAAACTTTCCTCAATACTTGTTCTGAGAGAAAGTGTTATCCGTTAGAGTTGTCAAAAAGGCTTGGTTCTATTTCTAACTCGATAAGAACTTCTTTTACTTTGTTCTAATCTTTTTGAGCTCTTGGACTGTGAGAAATCTCAAGGCTCATTTTTTATATTGTAAAGATTGCAAACCAGTAGCTGAACAAGAAACATGTATCTACTACAAAACACAAGAATATATACAGTAGCTAAACAAAAAAACAAAAAGAAGATTTTAATGAAAGTAAAAAGATACTCTCTTCTTCATTGAAGGGTGACTTTCTTCAGTCTTTGCCTAAGGGCCTCGATTGCGTTCTGTATCCTGTTGCCTTCTCTGATTCTCACTTCCAGAGACGCCTCATGTAAGTTTCGAATCCCTCGACCCAAGTTTGCAATCGAAGGAGCTGAAGGAAGAGACACAGCTGCACATTCGATCCCATCTCCATAGAGGAGCAATCCCGCACAAGTTGCAAGACTGGCTCCAAACGTTGCCAACGGTAAGGTACCAATAGGTTTTGCTCGTCTTTTCCGCATGATCTCATAGAATGCAGTTCTCATGGCAGAGAAGCTCGTCTTTTCAGCAGAAGCTATAATACTATGTGTTACTGCTCTGATTTTCTCGGCGGATAAAGAAGCTTTCACCAAAGACGTGGATTTGGCTCCAGAACTAGCAAAACCCGGGGCCATTACTTTTGAGGGATACGCCACTTTGGTAAATGCAAATGTCATTGCCTTATGGGTATGTGTCAAGAAAACGTTCAATGAAGCTGGGGCTTTAAAAGTTAAAATCTTGAAGAGAGGAGAAGCAGAAATGGCCTTGGATAGTGATGAAGCACCCCAGATAGCAGTCGCACCTGCACTAACCGCTACCACCGGTTTATCAGACAACAGTCGTTTTAACTTCGAGTCACTAGTCTTCTCGTCGTTATCAAAATTTTGTAACATATGCTCAGACATATCCTTGATTTCTTGAGGAACACAAGTTTTCCAGTGCTTCCGAAGACCTGCAAGGCTACTTGCATCTACTACTGCTACTATGTTCTTAAACTTTTTAGCCTGGCTACGAAGAAGATCTGCCATAAGTGCATAAGATTTGTCGTCAGAAGAGAGCTGTGAGAACTGAACTTCGGTTCGGCTTGAACTTCCCAGGTTCTTGATGGGTAGCCGACCAGCATTGTTCAAAGCAATTCTTAAACCTTCAACTGCAATCTGAAAAAGGTAAACTTCAGAAATAACCTGTGTATCCATGGATTCCCCTCTATTTACATCAGACAACATCTTTCTGGCATTGGCTAGAGCTTTCCCAATAGATGGGAGATCAGTAAAAATATCATGAAGGTCAACGAGCAAGGAATAGATGGATTGAGCAAATGGTGGAACCTCATGACTGTCGGACTGTATCTCATTGGAAACCCCACTGGCAACACAGCTTGATGGGCTAAGCTCTTTACTGAGCTGGTTGAACTGCAACGATAACAGCTTCAGCATCTGTGCGTGTACATCATTAGTTATTAGAAACCTTCGCGAGCTTGAAAATACAGCAGAGCCAGAAGACTGTGGTATGAGACTGTTTGCTAGACCTTGCATCTTGCCTCCTGGCTCAATTTCTCCAGGGGAGGATTCCATGGCAGAGATATTTACAAATGGAGATTCAAGCACCAGAAACGATGAACCAACCTCCCCAGCCGCCTGTTTGGCAGCCAATAGATGTCCATTAAAGCTGGTTCCAAAAATCTCCCTCAAAACCAAGATCCCTGCAACACTTTCGTAATTTTCTTTGTTAACCTTGTCTACAAAACACTGTCTAAGAACTTTAAAAGCTGACGTGGGGATCGAATCAGTTGAGCCATCCCCTAATACACTCTCCTCAACTTGAGCTTCTCCAAAAGCTGATTTGTCGACTTGAGCCACTACAGCGCCAGGGCGGATTTCCCGTATAAGACACTCGGCATCAATAGCAGATCTCTGAGATAAATTCTGAACAGAAAGTATGTAAATAGTCGAATCATGCTCAGGGACTCTGATTGCAAAAACAAAGTTCTTTGTACTCTCAGGAACTGAAAGTCTGTGAACAAGCTCCTCTGATTCCCTCAGGTCATTGCTCTTAAATATTGAAAAAGGCCATATATTTCGCAGACTATTGGCAAAAACCAATGCCAACATTATCGAATTCGTCGGAAACCCAGTAAAATGAAATCTGAAACGAACCCGAACAAATCCCTAGTCTTCTATCGAGTTCAATCGAGCCGGGCATAGATAAGAAATCGGTCTACTGAATCATGCACGCGATTCCGTAAAAACTAGTCAAATCGAATTGGGGGAAGAAGCTTTTCCTCCGTACAAATCCAGAAATTGACGATCGAAACAACACTCAGATGAATCAACAAACGACAAATTGAGAATCACAGCAGACACGTACAGCGGCTGATGTCGGAGAGGTACCTGGTTGGCTAGCTGTGGCGAAGAATCGAGCAACGATTTTCCAGATTAGGGTTCAATGGTTCGAATCCAGTTTATGGATTTTGCAACTCTGTCTCTCTCGCGCGACTCGCCTTCTCTTTGAATGGATGAATGACGGATTCTGCAAAACTCCTTCGTTCCTATGAACTATTTTATTTTATTTTCTTTTGAAATTCTAAAAAATTGTGATTCGCTTATTCAACTCTTCGGTCTGGTTCAGTTTGGTTAAGATGGTTTTCTTAATTTAGTCGGTTTTAGAATTCGTGTATGAATTAGAGAAATTTAGATATTTCTCAAGTTTCTTCTATAGATGATAATAATATCAGTTTTAAACCATTAATAATATAGCTTGAAGTTCTTCAGCCTTTGCCCAAGGGACTCGATTGCGATCTGTATCCTGTTGTTTTCTCTGCTTCTCACTTCCAGAGACGCCTCACGTAAGTTTTGAACCCCTCTACCCAATTTTGCAATCGAAGGAGCTGAAGGAAGAGACACAGCTGCACATTCGATCCCGTCTTCATAGAGGAGCAACCCCGCACAAGTTGCAAGACTGGCTCCAAACGTTGGCAACGGTAAGGTACCAATAGGTTTTGCTCGTCTTTTCCGCATGATCTCATAGAATGCACTTCTCATGGCAGAGAAGCTCGTCTTTTCAGCAGAAGCTATAATACTCTGTGTTACTGCTCTGATTTTCTCGGCGGATAAAGATGCTTTCACCAAAGACGTTGATTTGGCTCCAGAACTAGCAAAACCCGGGGCCATTACTTTTGAGGGATACGCCACTTTGGTAAATGCAAATGACACTGCCTTATGGGTACTCAGTGTCAAGAAAAGGTTCGATGGAGCTGGGGCTTTCAAAGTTAAAATCTTGAAGAAAGGAGAAGCAGAAATGGCCTTGGATAGTGATAAAGCACCTGCACCCACCGCTTTATTATCAGATAACAGTCGTTTTAACTTTGAATCATTACTATTCTCGTCCTTGTCAAAATCCTCAGACATTTGACTTCTTGAGGAACACAAGTTCTCCAGTGCCTCCTAAGACCTGCGAGGTTACTTGCATCTACTACTGCTACTATCTTCTTAAACTTTTTAGCCTGGCTACGAAGATGATCTGCCATAAGTGCATAAGCTTTGTCCTCAGAAGAGAGCTGTGGAAACTGAACTTGGGTTCGGCTTGACCATCCTCGACCAGCATTGTTCAAACCAATTCTTAGACCTTCAACTGCAATCTGGAAATCAAAAACATCAGAAATAACCTCTGCATCCATGGGTTCCCCTCTATTTACATCAGACAACATCTTTCTGGCACTGGCTAGAGATTTCCTAATACATGGTTGACCATTAAATATGTCATGAAGATGAACAAGTAAGCAATAAATTGATTCAGCAAACGGTGGAACCTCATGAGTATCGGACAGTATCTCACTGGACACTCCACTGGCAAGACAGCTTGATGGGCTAAGCTCTTTACTGAGCTGAGTGATATGCGAATGTAACAATTTCAGCATATGTTCATCATTGGCTATCAGAAACCTTGAAAAATAAGCAGAGCCAAAATTTTGTGCCGTTAGACATTTAGGTAGACCTTGCATAACAAAAGGAGATTCAAGTACCATAAACGATGAACCAATCTCCCCAGCCACCCTTTTGGCAGCCAATAGATGCCCATTAACACTTGTCCCAAAAATCTCCCTCAAAACCAAGATCCCTGCAACAGTTTCGTAATCTTCTTTGTTAACCTTGTCTACAAAACACTGTTTAACAACTTTAAAAGCCGACGTTGGGATCGAATCAGTTGAGCCATCTCCTAATAATACACTCTCCTCAACTTGAGCTTCTCCAAATCTTGAATTGTTCAGTTGAGCCACTACAGCATCAGGGCGGACTTCCCGTATAAGACACTCGGCGTCAATAGCAGATCTCTGAGATAGATTCTGAGCAGAAAGTATGTAAATAGTCGAATCATGCTCAGGGACTCTGATTGCAAACACAAAGTTCTTTGTACTCTCAGGAACTGAAAGTCTGCGAACAAGCTCCTCTGATTCCCTCAGGTCACTGATATTTCGCAGCCTATCCAAAAAAACAAATGCCACCATTATCCAATTCGTCTCCAAGGACAGAGAATTTAAAACCCTAGTCTGCCTGAGACGTGACCTCCACGGCAATCGAATGAATCCGAAGGAAGCCCTAGTCTTCTATCGAATTCAATCGGGCCGCGCGTAGATAAAGAAATCGATCTACTGAATCATGCAGCGGATTTCGTAATTGACGCAGCGGGTGTGAAGATAATCTTAGAAATCCGTTGAATTCTGTGAATACTCGGAAACTAAGCTTCTCAATGAGATCAATATCCGAATCTTAAGGAAGAAGAAGAGTTTAAGAATTCAAAGCTTTATTAATAATTCAGTTGTGTCATCTCTTACAACCAAAGCTCTGTATTTATAGAAGCCAAAATCCTACTAGAAAAGGAAAAACACGACAAAAGCCAAATCTAAAAGAAAATTAACATAACTCTTTAAAGAAAATGGTAACCTAACTAAAAGAAGTTGAAACTGCAATAAAGGAAATATGATGCAGACTTGGAGAAGAAGTAAAAGGTCACGCTACACCATTAATCCTACTCAGCGTCGAATTAGGGGGAAGCCTTTGGTGAGATTCCAACAAGGAGACACGTACAAGTGTTGGTCCTACATATCTGATGCCAGAGAGGTAGGTACCTGGTTGGCTTAAAGGGAAAGCTGTGGCGAAGAATCGAGCATCGATTTCGAGATTAGGGTTCAATATAGTATCAAGCTCGATGGTTCGTATCCATCATACCAGTTTATGGATTATTATGTAAGAATGTAACTCTGCCTCTCTCGCGCGATTCGCTGACCAATTTCTTCCCTTTAGGCTCTTGTCGATGAATGACGAGTTCTACAACTTTTATTAGAAAACTTATACATTGCACACACACAGTCCATAGTATTACACTTTTTCTTTAACAATTTGATTACACTAGTGGGTTAACCGCGCTCTTTTATACTATTGTTTTTTATGTAATTAAAATTACTATTTTGCCACAATTTGTTTTATAATAATTTAGTATATCTATGCATATCATAACAACTACTCAACCTCGTTGGAGTTATCGGCATCAAGTCATATCTGCCAAAACATCATGCATATAATTGGACATCTAATGCTCATAGCTAAGCGTGACTCAAAACAATTACCAAATTCAGTCTACATATGTAGATCAATTTGAAAACCCCTACATTTTACACGATGGAAAATGAGAATAGCATTCTAAGAGTTCAAAACTCACGTTAGAAAATAATTGATACATATACTTCACTTTTTTCAAATATGGGTCGAATTTCCATTCATCTGACATTAATCTCATTTTAAAAACATCTGACGTGTTTCCAAGATGCACTCACCCCATATCTCTCTCACACGCTCATAAACGCAGAAAATTGAACCATAAAACATATTTTACCCTGATTTAAATCTAACATTCACTATCTTTTCCCCATTTTTGCGAGTTTCGATGTTGCCATTCTGACTTGAGCATTAGAGAATTTGGCGAAGATTTTAAATATTCGTCCTCTCAGTGATTGGCTTGAAAAATGTTATCATTTTGGGATACCACAATTTTCCTATCATGACATACATTTTCGCATACCCATCAAAGACTCAGAGTTGCCATTCGAGCTTCTATAAACTCCTGCGAGTATTCCTTTGTTAGATGAATCCTCGTCCCATGCCCAAACACTAACTTATAACCATCAAAATGATTTGTTTTAATTATCCCCTATAACTCACTTAAAATCAATTGACAGATCTCAAAAGTTTGTCCTAAACAACGATTAATTAATAGTTTTTATTTTATTTTTAATTATAAATGTTTTAAGCAATTGATTTTAAGTTTTTATACATTTTATTTGGAACTAATCCATATTGATTATTTTTTAATTCTATATTTCACAATTTGTTGGATTTTATTTAGAAAAGTTTTAATCCATAATTTATAACCACTAAACTCTATAGTTTTCCTTATATATACTATATAAATAAATTGATAAAACTAAAGTTATTAAATTGAAGTTTCTTTAGATCAATAATATATAATATATTTTTTATTCAAAAAATGTCTTTTTAAATTCTAGAAAAAACTATTATATTAATGGATGGTAATTATTATGAGAATTTAACTATAATAAGTCAAAACATAATAAATCAAATAAACAACTTAAAATTAACAAATTAGTTGATGATGTGTCATAATTTTAAGATATGAGTTGATGATGTGGAATCATGAGAAGAGAGACTATTCTACTTTATATATATAGATTAATTTTCTTTTAAAATTCTATAAAAATTAGTCAACTTCTTTAGTTCCTCGAAATTTGAAACTCCAAGCTCTTATTCCCCTTAGTTATTCTTGCTGCAGAAAAACAGGAAGTCGGAGTAAGGATGTAAGAATAATAATACGCAATCAAATTTGACTATCAAAAGATGTTTGTATTTCTCATGCTAAAAAGTAGCACATTTTTTAACAATTGAACAAGAAGTATGAAAACTATGTTTCATTCCTGCGATTTGTGGATTGTTCATATAAGTGGTATAACTTCGTAAAGCTCACAATTAATATCGATTGTTCATATAAAAAACAAGATAAATTCACATATATAAATAAAGTATCTTATGGTTGCCGATTGTGTAACTTCCCTTTCCTCTTTTCATATCAATCAAACAATCAATTAGATCATAGTGTTCTTCATTTAGTTTTCTCTCTTTTCATATCTGAATGCACAGTTATACCACTTAAATAAAAACAATACCAGACAAAAATATCGATTGTTCATATCTGAATGCACAGTTAATATAGCCAAAATGGTCATATTTATTTAAAAAGATTTGGTACATAGTCATTCACAGAACTCTGCAGATATTTAAAGATTTAACAAAATATTTACAAAGAGAAAATACAGAGCTAGATAGTTACCTTTAGATCTTGAATCGAGATCTAGATCCCCACGCATCTGAGACTAAAGAATCTAGAGATCTATTCGCATGACTTGGCCGGAGCATCTGTTTCATCAGTTGTTCCTAGCCGTCGTAGCAGCTCCGTCAACCACCAAAAAAAAAACAATTAAACATTTAAAAGAAAACCCGATCTAGAATTGTGAAAACTGGAAGAACTCTTAACCTTTTTTTTTATAAAGACTCTAACCTTTTATTGCAATTATGCATGTAAAGCAATCGATCGATGTTCTTCACATTAACCTCGATTGATTGAGCTATGAAGATTTAAAAACGCAAGGGTTGAAAAGTTTATCTGAGAATGGCCGTCTCTTGAACATGTTTTTTTTTTTTTAGGTTAGATTCAGTGTGTCTGCGGGGAGACAACCAATTGTTTATTCTTGTGTAAAAGATTTGTTGTCTTTTTGTTATAATGTCGGATGGGCTTTTGTATATTTAGTTTCATAGGCCTGTTATGTGTTTAGTTGGTATTTTTTTTAAAAAACCATGCTTAGTTAGTATTATCAACATAAGTTTAGAGCTTATTTAAATTAGTATAAACTCAAAAAAACAAATTGAAAAGAAACTAAAAAACAAATACATAAACATATTAAAATCAGAAATTAGCATAAAATCAAATAAACCTATACAATTTAATTTTAGTAAAATCATTAAATAAATTATATGTAATTTCAAAACTAAACATATCACAATGATTATAACTACAAAACAAATTATATCTAAACAAAAAAATCATAATTAAACATATAACCATATTACAAAAATAAAACACAAAAATAAATATGTGTCTAATATTTATTATCTAATATAAATCTACAAAAACAAATTATATATAAAAAAAATAACACAAAATATATTACAAATTTTGATAAACAAAAAAAAAATTCCCGTGCGGAAGCACGGGTTAGAATCTAGTATAATTATTATTTTTTAATACAACCCGGTATCCTAAACCGAAATCCAAACCAAGCTCTTGAACCTTTGAAAAGCCGGATATTATGTTAATAAAAGTATGAATTTATTATATAGAGAGAATTAAAAAAAAAAAAATTATTCGCTTTAGACATACTAAATTTGGTTTTGGTTCGGTTTCGATATAAAAAAATGTGACCAAGATTGTAATGCTCTCGTGAATCTTCTTCATTCGCAATTTTAACAAAAAAAAAAGAAAACTTCATTTACAATTTTGGAGGCATCATTTATAAAGTGTGAAGAGTGAATACATTCGTGGTTTTTGTTTGTTTTAAAATGTGTCTACAACTACAAGTCTACAAGGAAGTGCATGCAAATTGCGTGTATCTTGTTTTTAGGGAAAGAAATATAGTAGATGTCACATAGTTTAAGGGTATTCTCATTCATCACAAAAGAATAAACTTTAATTCTCATGTGAATTAGTTAATTGTCAAGACTCAAGGCATGATTTAAGCTTGATTTCTCATTTTTTGTTTTGGCTCCAATCCAAACTTGATTGGACCTTAATTTCTGAATCACGTTTTTTTATTATTTTTTTGTCCTCGCCACGTTCTAATTTTGAAAAAAACGTATATATATGCAGCACAATTATGAAGATCTCAGTTCATAAAATGAATGCAGTAATCTTCTAGTCCTTACCTAATTAGGACCTCCTATAAGTAGATATATCCTACAAAATCAATTAATGCTCGTGTTTACGTTAATGTAAGTTGAAAAAAAATACTACTTTAAACGAAGTTACGAACCACCATTAAATAAAGACGTACAAACAAAAACAAGTAAATTTTTTTTGTTTTTTAAATAGAGAAAAACTAACAAGTCCAAGCGAAAGAAACATTTGACCAAAAAGCCAAAACTTGGATAATACAATAGTTACGGGAACTCTCACCACCCTCCATCACCCGCATGACACGTCACCCTCACTAAAGGCTTCATTGCCACTCTTACTCAAATCTTATTGGTCTGTCACATTCACCAAGTGTCAGCATGAGAAACAGACCAATAAGATTTGGTTATTTAATTGTTTCGGCTGTTTTTTTTTTTTTTTTAATTCCAAAGAAACGCAATAAAACGGTGTTGTGAAATCAAAGCAAAAAAAGGGTCGTGCGAGAGAATAAGAGCGCACTTCAATCGACCGACGGATTCATCTTCTTCTTCTTCATCTTCCTCATCTCTCTCTCTCTCTGAAGCTGAAGCTCGAGGAGAGTTCTAGATCCTATTGAATTTCTGTAATTTAGATCTCACATAGACGACAAGGAAGTTTGGAGAGAGAGAGAGAGTATCGTATTCCTTTTTGGATCTACGCGGGAGGAGGTTTGGGTTGGGGAATGCGCTGTTGAGCTGATCTTATAGGTCGATTGAGGTTAGTTTGATCGATCTCGTTCTGATTGTTTTTGATTTCTGTGCATTAAAAAATGTGATTTTACAATGGCGCCACAAGTTTTGGTTTCAGCTTTACATTCTTTTCTTCTTCTTTTCTAATTGGGTTTTGAGATCTACTTTCGATCATCGTCTTTGTTGAATTGTGGTTTTACTGCTATTGAGATCTGATCGTGGGATTTTCACTTGGGTATACAAAAACCACTCTTTGGCCTCGCTCTTCTTACTTCTCTCATTTTGAAATGTTTTATTGGATTTTTCTTTATCGTGATTGCTTCTATTGTTTTTCAGGTTTAGCTCAGTCTACAATTGTCAGCTTGGGAAAGGCCGATGAAGAACGGGATGGCTGAGTGCAGCGTGTGTCGTTCAAGGTTGGTTTCTCCAAGTAGCAAAGCTATAGCGAGGGCTTATGACAACCACAAGATCAGAGTTTCCTCGAAACAACGAGCCCTCAATGTCTTTTTGGTAGTCGGCGACTGCATGCTAGTTGGTCTACAGGTAAATTCATTTTAGAAACGACTTGGCTAAAACACTGGCGATTTCATTATTACTACGACAATGCATCTGTGATTACCTCTTTATTATCATATCACTGTTGAATCATGTACAGTCGTAGCAGGTTGTTGTTTTTTCCTTCCAATTCGTCATTTTTTTTGATAAAATTGCGTTTTTTATGCCCTTACAGCCTGTCTTAGTGTACATGTCTAAAGTGGATGGAAAGTTCAACTTCAGTCCTATTAGCGTCAACTTCTTGACAGAAATCGCAAAAGTTATTTTTGCGGTTGTCATGCTTTTGATCCAGGTACGTTTCTGAATTGACTTCAGTTCTTGCGAAATACCAATTCTATGTGTGGATCATTTAAATTTCTTTCTTGCATCTAGAACTAGTTGGTAGATGTTTCTTCTGCACTAGAACATGAAAGCAATTGCTGAGGTTTTTGAAGAGGGTTAAAGTCATATTCCTTTGCTCTTATGCATCTATATCGTAGGCGTGCTTTGGTTGATTAACTGGTAACGGAATGCGATGGGGTTCATATTCATTTTTTTGTGCACGCAGACAGTTTCTTGGTTTTGGCTTATTGCTTCTTTCACGCGCGTCTCAATTTTTTCGTAGGATAAGTGGGCACCCTTTTAATACTCAAGTTTTTGTGGTAATATTGTAGGCCAGGCACCAAAAAGTTGGAGAGAAGCCTCTACTATCTTTTTCCACATTTGTGCAGGTACCTCTTCGTGGCAATTAAGAGTTTGGGAAGTACTGTAAATGATTCTGTACTAGGATTGTGGTATGGCATAGTCTCAAATTTAAAGTTAGTTTCGTGGGCTCTCAATGTCTAATAAGCTTGGTGTATGTTAGACATCTGGTTGTCAAAGCATGATAGTTTGAAATGTAGATGTTATGTGACCACTAGACCTATCTAATACTATACATTTTTTTTCGTAAATTGTTTCCTGCTTTTAAACTCAAAACTTCTGAGTTCATTTGTTTCCTATTTATAGTGCAAGTTGCAGTAACACAAGCCTTTATTTCGCAGGCAGCTCGGAACAATGTGCTTCTCGCTGTTCCAGCAGGGTTGTATGCCATTAATAACTATCTTAAGTTCACAATGCAGGTACATGTGCTTCTTATTTAAAAACGTGTGTATCCTTTGGTCTAATTGAGCTGCAGAAATGGAATTTCATTGAATAATTGTCTGAGTTGTTTTATGTTTTACGGTAAACCTTCTTATAGCTTTCTGGCGTCATTTGGTGCTTTGACACTATAAGAACTTAGCAATGGTTTCATCTAACATCAGAATAGAAACAGAGACATTAGCTACGGACCCAATTTGACTTCTTGAATAGGGTTTTCAGGAACTTAAACTTTTTGCATCGGCGATGTCCCTGTCCCTGTTCTACAGACTTGGGAACCATGGTTTTGGAATGTCCGGGAGACTAATATGGTTGTGTAACATAGTTCATAGATGGTTTGTGTGAGACTTTTTGCTTTTGTTGCCCCTGGAGAAGATATTACTTGATCAAATTTGTTGATCCTTGATTTTGTTAGTTTTCATCATTCCTTGTAGAAGCTACTGGTCCCTGTGCTTATTATTATCTTATCATTCCTAAGTAGTGGTTATGTCCCTCCGTTTTCCTTATCGTTATATTCCCCAAGTCCTGCTCGGCATTCTGCAATATGTCATGCTGCCTTTTGGTGATAGATGTTCGAGTCCGCTGTGAAAGTTGCACTGAACAATTTCTTAGAACATAGTTACATTATGCTCTGCTGTCGTACTTATCTAGCCTTCTCGGCTACTATTTGGTTTTATCTTTCTTCTATTTTAGCTTCACCCAGCAATTCACTTTTCTTCTGTGCCAGTTATATTTCAATCCTGCTACTGTGAAGATGCTCAGCAATCTAAAGGTTCTGGTGATTGCTGTACTTCTGAAGATGATAATGAAGCGACGGTTTTCCATCATACAGGTCAGGTTCAATTATTCTTGCTTACTGTATGTGTGATTTTTTTTTTGTTTGGGGGTTTCAGGCATTATTATGGACGTTTCTGTTTGAGCTTGCTTACCTTCTACTCTTAACGGGATTAAATATGTTTGATTTTTTTTGTTGTAGTGGGAAGCACTTGCTCTGTTGTTGATAGGGATTAGTGTAAATCAGCTGCGTTATCTTCCCGAAGGTTCTACTACTATGGCTGTCCCAATTGCTACGAGTGCATACATCTGTACCTTTATCTTTGTAAGTTACATTTTTTGGTGCTAATATTTGCTTTTCTTGGAAATTTAGTATGGAAGTGAGTCCATTCACATAATCTGTTGTAATTCATACAATTGCTCACCCGTTTTTGCATCAAAGAAAAGTTGTAATTTCGAGTTAGAGGCTTATTGAGCACTTCATCTTGCAGGTTACTGTCCCATCTTTGGCATCTGTCTACAACGAGTATGCTCTAAAGAGCCAGTATGACACAAGCATTTATCTTCAGGTTAGCTACTCCTGATACATAGTTTTTTCCATATAGCATCAGAGAAATGAGAGGCTTCTAGTAACATTGGAAGGCTTGTGGTGACTGTTGCTTGTTACTGTTGTTAAAGGCTTAAAAGCTATTGATTCTATTGTGTTAATTAACTGTGAGGTATATCGCTGGAAAGGTCATGACCATCAGAGCTTGTGTATCTCAGTAGCCATTTGTATTAGAAAAACAGAATTCTTGGCCTGGGTTGTTGAATTCTTTTTTTCAGTTCTATGGTCTAGTTGGCTGTGTTTACGTTGTGGGCCATTTACTGTTTTGAACATAACTTTGGGCTCGTGTTGTTGAACTTGCTCTCTTCTAAGGTCTAGTCGGCTGTCTTAGAAATGTGGTTTCTCATCTTAGGGTTCACCCCTCATGCTCTAGCTGATGTCAAATTCTAAGACCATGGTCCTCTCCTGCGTCTTCCTCTTCTTTTGTTTTTGTTTGTATATGTGTTGTGAATGTAAAAACATTAATTTCCCTGGTGCAGAACTTATTTCTCTATGGTTATGGTGCAATATTCAACTTCCTCGGAATACTAGGAACTGTTATATATAAAGGTATGGGTATTTTAACACGGTAGAGAAGAATATGATAAATATTTAAGCAAATTAAATGCCAGAAAAGTTTCTTGAAATCCTGTTAGACGCATTGCTAACAATTTTGCCACTGTCGACAGGTCCTGGCAGTTTTGACATCCTACAAGGACATTCTAGGGCTACGGTGTTTCTAATACTGAACAATGCAGCACAAGGGATTCTATCCTCCTTTTTCTTCAAATATGCAGGTAAAAAAAACAGACCAAGTTTTGTTAAATTTATTTAATCTATGGACTAGTTCTGGATGAATTCCTGATGGTGGTTCAACTGATTTAGACTTTTTTATTGGATTTTGCTATATATACATGAGTAAGAACCTTGCAGTGAGATTTTTTCATGGATATTTATTGGTTTTCTTCATTTTTGTATGTTCTCAGATACAATCTTGAAGAAATATTCATCTACGGTTGCCACAATATTTACTGGCATAGCATCTGCAGCACTGTTTGGACATGTATTAACCATGAATTTTCTTCTGGGGATTTCTATAGTTTTCATTTCAATGCATCAGGTAATCCATACAAACCGCTCCCGGGTGTATCAATTAACTTAGGGAATGGAACCTCTTTTTTTTTTTTTTCCATCTCTAATGTTTTTCTGACTCATATTTTATGCCAGTTCTTTTCACCCCTTGCAAAACCAAATGACGAGCAACAAAACGGAAACCTAGAATTAGTCAATGCAAAGGATGGTCATAGGTGTGTGATGGATCATTATTCTTTCTATGATTCATTGTTATATACTAAATTTGTTCTGAGAAACCAAAAGCGTCGTATTTGCACCATCTAACTTCTTTTCCTCCTTTGTTATTTCCTCCAGGGCTAAAGACTCGTTCATCAACATGGCAGCGGGAGCAAATGAAGAGGTACAGAACACACACATCCCCATCTTCAGTAATTTTCTGACTTAAGCTGATCATATTTTGTCTTTATTCTCTGTTTATGCAGGCTACTCACCGCGTTGATTCAGACGACAGAGAGCCGCTTCTTCCCAGATAACAAGGTTCTCACCGTAAGTAACAACTATCTCCCCCAGCTTCATCATACTATCAACCTAGACAGGTTGCATAAATCAGGATTAGTCCAATTACTACCTGAATGTTAGTTGAATCGGAGGAACCTCCCATGTTTATATTTATACTTGTTGTTGCAGGATTTTGTTTCGAAGAATTCTTTTGGCCAAAGATTATTTTAGACATCAGGGGGAATTCAGATCGCATACTACCCAGAGTCAGATGCAATAAACTTACATCATTTTAAGTCTAAACCTGTAATTCTTTTTTCCGATAGAAAACAAACTCAAACAACTCTTCTTCATAGTTATATATGTATTTTCAAGATTATTTTCAATAACATCACTAAAAAGAAGCACTTGATTGATTTGTCCAGAGAGTATGAGTCCGAACCGACATAACCGGTTGGTTCGACCAAACCGGATCTCTTCAAACTAACTCCATTATCTCTGTCCACAAAGCGAAACATCACTCAATGAACATGACCACCTCGTGTTCTTCTTCTTCTTCTTCCCCGAGACTCTTCGCCACCAAATCTCAAATCTACAAGGCTCCTCTCTTATCCTTCTCGACTCCTAAACGCCGTCGTTCTCGTCCTCGCCGGAACCGGAAATCCAATGGCTCAACCTACGACCTTAACGACGGCAATGTTCTTACCATCTCCACTTCGTCTTCCGCCGGAGCCGAAGACCAAAGTCTGAGCTTAACCCTAGATGTTCACCGGATTTCAGCTCTGGCTACTTCTCGCTTCCAATTGTTTCTCGATTCCGGCAAAGACGCTTTCTCCGACTTGCAAACTCTAATCGCACTCGACGATAACCGGCGAATCGTCGTCTCGTGCAGGAAATCAACTATGCAGTTCGTCGGAGGCGTGGTTTTGCTTGGATTCGTATTTGGTTTTGCAATTAGAGTTCTGGTGCAATTAGGATCGGCTTTTAAGGGTAATTTCCAGGGTAACCCCAAATTAGTAGTGAGGAGAGACAGGAGTCTTGGTGGGAAGGAAGTGGTTGTAGCTGTTGACAACATTCGTTCATCTTCAAGCTCCATAGCTTCTGGTCAGGTTTCTCCAAGTAACTCTGTATCCAGAAATCTCAAGCTCAGACCTCAGAATAATTTGCCGAAATGGTGGCCTACTTCACCGACTAGCCAGAGCTTGGAAGTAGACAAAGAAGGCTATCAGAGAGAAGCCAACAAAATCGTTCGAGGTTACAAGTCCTCTTTTTTTTGTTTTGCTTTTGGTTTTCCGGCAAGCTTTTGCTTAGACAATTTTTGTTGTCTGTTTTGTTTCAGGTAGAAAGCCTTAAAAAGCTGAAAGATTTCATTTTTCAATGGTATTTAGTATTACTTGTGTGTTCATGGTTTCATTCGACAAATGTAACTTATCAATTTAACTTCCAGCAATCGTGGATAACAGAACCAGTGGAAAGGACATCACGGATAATGATATCATTCAAGTTAGTATTTCTTTCCTCTCTTATTTTTCACTCAATTGTGTAACTATGTTGAACGAACTTGAATTGACTAGATTACTCTCTCCTTTTTTGTTGCTATGAAATTATATACAGCTGCGTAGAGTATGTAGGATTTCTGGAGTACAAGTCTCTATTGAGCCAACAAATACCCGAGATTCCTTTTACCGAACATCTATTGATTTTGTTCTAAATGCTTGCAGCAGGTGTCTCTCTATTGACCTGTGCTTATTAATTAGATTTTACTCTTTTGTCTTTTGGTATGCTTCTGAACTTGTTTGAAAACTCTCTGTAGAGCTCCTTGGGACTCTTCTTCTGTCGAGATTTGTAGTGAAGATGCCCGAGAGTTCATCGCTGGCCTTGCTCAGAACATTGGACTTGCAAAGATAGATGCTGCTAGGATGGTTTGTGCAGCTGTTGCTGCACGCACACGATCATGGTTTCTACAAGCTTGGGTAACTTAGATAGATGATCACAATATATGGTAGAGAATCAAACACTAAAGAATACATTTTTCTGAGCAAACTGCATGTTACTGCAGGCTCTCGAAATACAAGGTAAACATTCTGAATCGGTAGCAGAACTATCGAAAGTATGCCTCATTCATCGCATATTTCCTCCCGAGGAGTACTCTGTATGTGCTTTTTCCTTTCATGTTTTCACCATTCATTCAGTCTCTACTTCACTTTCCCATTGTTTTCACAAAAAACTTCCTCGCTTGTTTACTGATCCATCAGGCTGAGATGGAAATGGTTGCAAGAGGGTTGGAGAAACTCATGAAGCTCGAAGAGCGACAGTCTCTACTGAAAACGTTTGTTGGAATGTGTTGCAGTGAAGAGAGTCAGAGAAGCGCGGCTGAGGCTCTGGGTTTGGTTCACTCGTAGTTAGATTGCTTCTACACCGATTTATCAACTTCTAGTGAAAATATAAAACAATTGGGACAACCATTTTGAAACACTGTGTGTCATCAACTGAACAGAATGATTTTTTTAATCAAATGACAGGTTATTGAAACATCTTTATTCTCAGTATCGTGTACATTCCATGAATCAGCTTATATGATAAAAGAACAAACAAATTTTAGAAGATAACCCATCAAAAACTTTCAACACAACAAATCCAATTTCTCTTCCTTAATAACCCATTTACATTCCATTTGTGAATTGAAAAAGGAAAACAAAAGAAATATACCATTGAAGCCATGAATTAGTTCAATATGCAAGAAGAACCACAAAGAAGAAAATCAGATTTGAGGGGTTGGATGAGCAGAAGCTGTTCCTGAAGACCTCAAGAGCGGTTGAAGTGCTTTTACTACAATGCTCATGTTTGGCCTAAACTCTGCTTCGTATTGCACACACAACGCAGCAACCGCTGCAAGCTACATTTACCATCAAAACGCAAGTTTTAGCTTTAAGTGGTGTACATGTAAATGGTAAACATTTTTTTTTATATATACCTTTGCAACTGCTTTAGGAGGATACTCTCCTTTGAGTTTTGGATCAACACATTGCTTCACTTTGTCTTCACTCAGTCTTGGAGTAGCCTGAATATTTGATTTACAGAGAAAGTTGTATATAGCCAAGAAGATTTAGTAAGCTCAAGAGAGTAAAAGATCATATTAAGTAAATAAATTACCCAAGTGACAAGACTTTGTTGACCACGAGGCATTGTATGATCAACCGGTTTTCTCCCGGTTAGAAGCTCCAAAAGCACAACTCCAAAACTGTAAACATCACTCTTTTGGGTAAGCTGTCCTGTCATCGCGTATCTGCAAACCCAAAAATGTAGAAAGTTACAATCTTGAAGTTCCTAAGAATCAATCAAGAAAGTTTTGAGCTTTCGATTTTGAAGCATTTTACTCTGGTGCGTGATAGCCAAATGTCCCCAAAACTCTAGTGGAATGAAGTCGAGCAGCCATATCAGGAGCTTGATTCGACAGATTGAAATCAGCGATCTTGGCTTCGAAATCTTCGAAAAGAAGCACATTGCTAGATCGAATATCTCTGTGTATAACGGGAGGTTGAACTTTCTCGTGTAAGTAATCCAATCCTTTAGCTGCATTAACTGCAACTCGGACTCGTTGCATCCACTCAAGTGTTGGACCAGGTTGTGCTCCTTGGACGCCCTTTCTCCCTGTTTAACATCGAATCTATATATGTTTTCATCTCCATCGCTAGTTAGATTGATGTAGAGGAGAAAGCTTTCATACCGTGTAAAATGTCGTGCAAGGATCCCATTGTAGCAAACTCATACGCAAGGACGCGAAAGTTTCCTTCGACACAATAACCAAGAAGCTGAACAAAGTTGTCATTCTTCATCCTTGAAACCTTGGAGACCTGAGTCAAGAACTCGACATTTGTCTCGGGCTCAGATGAATTATCGAGCTTTTTCACAGCCACGGCCTTCCCATCATTGAAGTTTGCATAGTACACTCTTCCATATGATCCTTCCCCAATTAAGGCCTTTGATCCGAAATTCTGAGTCTTTTCTCTGAGCTCATCCAATGACATTGCAGGCACATCAATAGGAGCAGGCTCCTTTAAGACTGAAGGCTTCACAGGAGCTGGTGGTTTCTTATTGTTACGTCCTACACAAGCGAAGAATGTTTCATATAAGATGGGTTCCTAAGGCAGAAATCTGAGTTTGAATACTAGACATTTTCTCATTTGTTAAGAGACTCATTTGTTACAAGAGTGAGGGATATCTAGAGGCATAACATCTTTTAATACAAGCTTGTCAACAAAACAAAGGAAAGAATAACTTGGACAAAAGCTACTTCGCCTGTGCACAAGCCAGAGCATATGGACCAAAAGTTCCTAGAGGATGTAATTAAAAGAGGTCCAAGAATCTAATTCCATAGGTTTCATCAATTACTGAAGGCAATTGAACAAAGATTGATACCATAGTCGTGGTGGCGAGTAGGAGGGCTTTTCAATCGGTTATGTTCAGCTGAAGGGTAAGATTCTTGTACATGACAAGAACAGCACAGCCACCTACGCATCTTCCCTCTCTTGCCTATATCAAGATCGTCTACAGCTCTCGGTTTATCCAATCGAACAAAGTAGCTGCTCGGTGAACGATCATTCGCCTGCAAGTTACATCAACGTCATTCAATCAGCTGCTCTAAAACGTTAAAAGGAAAACAGAGGACTCTGCCATCGAATCAATAATAGGCTAACAACAACATTTGTATATCATCATCATCCGCAAAACAACAAAGCATTGAGATTCCATCGATCGTATATAAGGTTCACGAATTCCAGATTGTAGAGATTTCTTAATGGACTACGAAATGCCCATCAAGGTACACCATTCTCATTTTTGCAAAAAAAAAAAAACAGGGTGAATTTAACCATCATTAATCGAGATTGACATAAAGTTAACACCTTTACATGATCCCAAGACACCCAATTGGAAGAAGAAAAAAGTAGACACTTTATGTGATCATAATGTTTGTCTGCATGCTTACCACTTGACCACGACGATGAAAATCACGATCCATCAAGCACAAAATGCAAAATTATAAACAAACGATCGACGAGCAATAAACCAGAGAGACGAATCAAAATGAGGCAGAGAGGAAGGAGGAGGAGCTAGTTGGAATTAGAAAGGAAATAGGAAAAGAGAGAGAGGGAAAAGAAACAGCTAAGAAAAGAAAGAAAACGTCAAAAGGAAGCGACAGAGAGGCATGATCAAGAATAAACCAGACATCCCAAATTTGGCGAATTATCAAATAAACGGGAAAAGATAAAGAATGTGAAGAATTAACTTCCAAGTCTCTATTTTTATTTATTCTTCTGATTTGGGCAAATGATTTCTTTCGAGTGAAAAAGCTATGCAGAAAGATACCAAGGAAATAAATGTGATCGAATATTACATCAAAAGTTTGTGGATTAACAAAAGGATACTCCAGTCCATAGGAGACATTTTGATTATTTATAGAGTTGTTCAATTTGATCTTTAAACATGTAATACTAGGATTTAACCCGCGCTAATTATAGCGCAAAGTAATTTTAAAAAAAAAAATTGTTTTGAAATTCAAAAAAATTGCTTATATCTGAAGTTTACAATATAACTAATGATTATAGATAAAACTGTCAATTTGTAATAATTTTTCTATTAACCCGTTTTGCAGTGAACTAAAATATTATTCGGGATAACCCGCAAAAACTTATAATCTTAAAAACATAACTCTAATATGCACCGTTAAATGACTCTAATTTTGGTGGTTAGTCTACGAACTCTTAAAAAAAATAGTTTTCTTGTGGCTAACTTTTTATAAAATTAGTAAAATATTTTTCAACTTTTGTTTTGATATATATTCAAATAAAATATAATAAATTATAGTGAAAAATATAGCAAAATTTTGAATATATATTTTTTTGAATATATATGAATTCATTATTATTTTAAAATATATAGTATTAAAAATAATTAAGAAATGAAATAATAAATAACCTCTTTAATGCAAAATATATACTTTCCATATTCTAATCAATAATTTTAAAAGACCACTATATCCTTTCATATTTCAATTATTCTTTATTATTTGTAATGGCATTTCATATAATAACTTAAAAAACAAAGTTCATTTTTAAAAATGTCTTCTTAAATAATATTTTAGAGATTTGGCTATGTCATTCTGAGAGCTTAAATTATTCAGCTTTTAGATTTTAAACTGTATACGAGCAACTGACAGAACCGAAAGATAAGGAAACATTTTTGAAGCTGGTCAATCTTATCGGAACATGTAGATGTTTCATATAGAGTCAAGTTTAAAAAGCAAACCGGAAGAGTCAATAGAGTCCATTAACTCGGAAACAGATTTCAACTTCTCTCATTTCATGGCCTATCATTACCGTCTCCGCCGCTTCCACCGCCATACTGTGTGGAGTTTCCGTTCCAGAAGGCATTTCCATCACCAAACGGAGCGTCTTCTTCATCGTGTTTCAGCGTATGTATGTTACTTCCAATCCTAGATGTGCTTGGTCTCCTGTTCCTAACGTTGCCCCTACCTTCTGATGGACCTTGAAACGTGGAGCCCGTTTGCGCCGGATTGTTCCTCAGCTCCGCATTCGACGCAACCGGTCCTAGAGATAGCAAAAAAAAAAAGGAGAATCAGCTAAGGTATTACATGACTCTGTGCATTAGAAATGATTTTATGAGCTCACCGTACTCCCCCATACTGCTTCGAGGTTCTGGACCAGAGCTTGATGCATTGGCAGTCCCGCCGCCAAAATATGAAAATGGGTTTGCATAAGACATCAGTCTTCTAACATAAGCAAAGTAACTGCCATTGTTAAGGTTTTCAGGGTCTGTGTTGTTCTTAGACTCCGAGTAAGATGGTCCTCTTTGATAAACAGTTTCTCTTCTACGCGGAACCACTACAAGTGCTTGTCTATCGAACAAACCCAACTCGGATAGAGACTTATCCAGATCTGCAGAGAGTAATGGAGTTCAGTATACTAACCCAACCTGACCAGTAAAAAAAAAAACTAAATGGCAGAACATCATCTTCGATTAGGAAGACGCTGAGTTCAAGGGAAAATGTTCTTTAAACAACTTTTACATATATTAAATGCATTGGAGATTTAACGTACCTTGGTCACTATACACCTTACGGGGGTAAGGAATCGCAAGATCATAAGCACCCAGTCCGATTGTTTGTTTACTGTTCACATAATCCTTGACCATCCTCAATATACTTGTCACAGAAAACTTTTCCTGAAGGCAACCGCCATCAGGCAGTCGAATGTTTAGATGAACATCAGATGATTTTTTGGAACTTTCTCCATCCTCTTCCTCTCCTCCTTCATCCTTTGGCTTTATGGCCTCCTTTGTACCAACAGATTTTGCTAAATTAATGTCCCTTCCACTAACACCTGAACCACTCCCAGCTTCGTCTATCACGGTTCCCTGTTTCCTTTTTCTATCCGTAGAAGATCGAACGTTGGATGTATTATCATTTGGTCTTAAGGCTGCAGGACGAACTGGTTCCTTTTCTGCCTGAACATGTGAAGAGGTTTCTCCATGTTCGACATTGCCCTTAGTTTCTTCAACAGAAGATGCTGGCTGATTATCGGCATTATCACACGAATTAGTGGGTTCAGCAGATTTGTTTCCCTGTTTTAGAACAAGACTGAACCATGTAAGCACAACATCAAACTAAAGAACTGCGAAAATGATTTCAGCTCCCGGGACAACCTTAACTGCAGCTGTGCCATCATTGTTTTCTTTTGTTGATGCGGATGTCTCTGTTGACTTTCTCTCTGAGGGTTGAACACTAGAGGCCGTTGATGGAGATGCAACTGCTGCATCTAAAGAACCGCCTTCACAAGGCAAGACAACATTAGCAGCACGAGAAGCAGGTTGCTCTGAGTTCTGTGATGCAAGTGCTGCTGAAAGGATACTTGCAGTTGTTTCCTGAAAATAAGAAATGTCTACAGCATTAGTAGGGAAAAACAAAAAAAACCATAAAACGAAAATGTATAGAAGGATAAACAACATCATAAGTGAAAGAGAGGCAGCTACCACGTACCTGGATATGAAGTCCCACCCACGCCTTCTCTAAACTGGATGCAAGGTCTTCAGCAGCAATAAATCCTTCTGCAAAAATAAAAAGGGAAGAAAATCAAAATTGAGCATGTTCGCTTGACTATAATCTGTAATTCCTCAATCTAAAAATACATATGGTCTTACCATTTTTCCAAACTTGTGTACCACTGAATCCAATGGCAGCTATACAAGGAACAGATGAATATGGGTCTAGAAACTGATGTAAGGATCTTTATTTTTTTCCAAATTGTTGCCTCAAGAAAACCAATAGAACAAACTTGCATTGTATAGTCCAGCTAGAGAGATAAACTTATAGATAGCACAGGAAATGATCAGAGTGATTTCACCAAAAGAGTCCATTCTTCTTAAACTAATTTAAGCTCTACCACAGAGGTACATAGTCCTAGAAAGCATTACTTCTTCCAGCTGGTTTCATATTGCAAACCTACTAGGCAGATTCTACAGAACGTCTGTTAAAACGCGGAATTTTACTATACAACCCAGAGAAACAGCTTTACAACTAGATGAGAATTCGAATTCTTAACTTGTCTCATAAAAAGAAAGGATACATATTGCGGAGAAGTTTGTGGCGTCAACACTTGCAGCTTGGATATGCAATAAAATGCAATACTTGGACAACGACTCTGCCACCTGTACCAGGAAACATAAGACAATGTTATGAATGAACAATGGCATGCAAAGTATAAACAAAAGATACGTACCGATGCCTCAGCCCATGTCAATTTGTTCAACTTATCTGACTCTTCATCCTCTCCTATAAGTTGTAAGCAAATCCGTTTCAGTGTTAAAGATCAAGTTTTGAGATCGATATCACAGTATGATTATGACCTCTTCAATGAAGCAACTTTCTTCGATAATCGGAACTCGTATTTCAAATGAGACAACTAATAATCGAATTTCAACAAGAATTACCAATAAAGAAAAAGGAAAATCCAAAATGTTACCAGAGATGTAGACAACGAAAAGCTTCTTCTGCCCTTTGGCTTCAAATATGGCTTCTGTAACAGAACCCTTGAATGTGAGAGAAGACAGAGCTTCCATCTATCAATCAAAGACTCCACACTGCAAAAGGTTTATCGACGATCAATCTGGAACCTTGAACCCTAAATTCAGTGAAACAAACAACGAATTCCAAAAACCCTACCTGGATCCGATCAACCCAGAAGCCCTATCAAATCGAAGGAGCAAGAAACATAGATCCACAATTCACCTGCTCCAATTAAATTCGACTGTAAGCAAGAGAAAACTCGCAACACAGCGACGACGAATAAAGAGCAGAGGATAAAAAACGAAGCTACGAGTCTAACGTGAGATCAGACGCCGTGAAGTCTTCCCTCCACACAGCAAAAACGACCAAACGGCACCGTCACGATGACGTCGTTACGCGTTTACTATTGCTAAATTTGATTGGGGTCCATTAGCTCTTCAAAACATCCATATATTCCTCTTAGTTTTTAAATTGTATAATTTAAACCCAAACCAACAAATACCCAAAAGGGTTTCATTTAACTGAATTATCTACAATTAGTATTGCTTCATGATCAAAACCACTGTTCTCTTCTGCATAGACCGTCCCATTCCATCTCATTTGATTGGTTATAGCCTTCACTTTGATAAGCACATCAAAACGGTCCTGTATTATAACCGCCCCTTCTGGTCTAAGAATCCTCTGCATCTCCAAGAGTATATCAACAATGTCACATCTATCATAAGAACCCCAAAAAAACATACCATTATTACACATTATATCACAAAATGTGAATCAAAGTTTGAAAGTTAAAGAAAGAGATCTTACTTGTCCAAATACAAGCTGAATACACCATTGGCATGGATCAGATCATAGGTTCTAGGATATGTAGAGAAAGCTTCACACCTGCAATAACCGAACAAGGCGTTATAAGAGAAGATCAAATTAGATTATATATGATATGAGTAACATTTTGAGTGATTTTACCAGTTCATGTAAGTTCCGATGAGGCCACGATCGAACACAACACCGAGTGTGTTTGGTTTAAGATGAAACGGAACCACATTGGATATTTGATCAATGCTGCAGCGAAACTTCCTAAACCAGCATTCATATCCATAATGTTTCTGTATTTTCCATTGCTGAGAAACTTTAACTTAGTGTCGTAGTACACAACTATTCTCTGCCACAGGTTAGTGTCAGCTTTGAACCTGGAAACGTTCACTCCGTGTATTGATCCGGTTTTGATTCGCTGTGGCGCATTATTTAGTCTCTCAGGCCAATTTCTGAGAGAGCTTTTGTTGTGTGTGTCATTGACATCTACAAGAGGAGTGACGCACGGCTCCATCTCTCTGTACCTATTGTTTAAAAAGATGTACCCAAATCATGCTTAAGCTTCTTCTGAAGATGCAGAGGAAATTTAGATTTGGGGAAAGTAAAGTCACCACGCAGCGTCAGGGTCACTAGAAGAGCAGAATCCAGGAAAATTAAGAGCTTCTTTGAGTCTTTGTCTACACTGCAAATGATTATAAGGTTTTCTCCATATGACAACTGGGTATCTTTCAGCAATCTTTTCCCAACAAAGTCTTACAAAAACATCATTTAGTTTCTCCATCTCCTTCTGCAAATCCTTGAAATCTCTCTTCTGGTTCTTGGATTTAACCATTGATGTCACAGGTGGTCCAGAGAACACCCAGTATCCACCAGGACGTAGAACACGATCCACCTCCATTAAGTAAAGCCCATCTGGATAAAATGTTATTTCTCTTACAGTGTCAGAAGCAGAGGAAATCAAGCAAGGATGTTTATAGTACACAAATTACCATAGGCAGTCCAATTGACAAGGCATCTAGAACAGTGGACCATGTCGAAAGACCTCGATGGGTAAGGCAGCTTATAAGTGCTCAGGACACCGAGCATAGCAGGGAGTCCACGTTCTAAGGCAAACTGAACTTGAGCCTCGTGTATATCTCTCGGTGCAATGGACATTGTTAAGATGTTATAGTTCAACAGAAAGGCTCCGAAGCTCGCTACCTGACATTCCGAGTTCAAGCAAAATCAATCGCAAGTACTACTAATACCGCAGTCGAATATCAAGCTTAATCAAGTTCTGTTGTCTACTCATGTAACTGAACTCACTCCACATCCAACATCAAGAACAGTCCTGATACTCCCAGAAGCCAATGGCAAAACATCAAGAATCACATCAACGTAGTCCTTCACGCCCCCGGGAAAAGAAGTCCCGCCTCCGGGGAAAGCAAAGCGCTCTCCTTCAAGCCTAATCCAGTTCTGAGTCTTTTTAAACTCAGCTAGCTTCTTGAACGGAACGTTCTTGAACCAAGCATAGCTTCTACTATCAGGCCAAGGAAAAGACTTTTTGTAGCCAGATGGCTTTGGGACCAAACACCTGAGCTTCTCGTGGGCTGAGTCAGGACAGTGCCTCTCTCTCCGATAGTGTCTCTCAATGCTGTACTTCCGTGCCGTTGATGGATCGTGGCAGGGCAAGTAGTTGGTGAAGTTCTTGGGACAGAGTGGAAAGTAAGATGATGATGATGATTGGTTTTCTGAAGGTTCTGGAAGAGAGGAGTAATGGGACAGAGAAAGTTCTTGAAGCTGTGGAGAATGGTGAGGATATTGGGAAGAAGAGATGGTGGTGGTTCTGATAGTGGTGAGGATGTAATAGATTGAGAAGAATAAGACTGGAGTGAAGAAGAGTAGACGCTTAGGACAGGGCTTTGGTAAGTGTTGTTGTGATGGATTCATCCCTTCTTTCTTTTTTTGTCTAGACTTCTTCTGCAATTATTAGGTTTCAAGATTAGAGAAGACAAATTTGTGAATTATTATTTCTTAAGTTAACAAGTCAAAGACTCACCTCGTTTTCTGAAATGGAATCTTCAACTGTGCTTTTGTCTCCATCATTAGTGCCGTGGTCATCCAGATGGGATTTTTTTTTTTTTTTAGAACTCACTTTCTTATATTATAAATTTATAATAAACATTAGCATATAAAAAATATATATTATCTTTACAGTGGAGTTATTATTCATACAAAAATTAAAATAAATATATTAGAATGTTAGGACTTGGGTACATAAGGAAGTAAAATCTTGCGAGACTAGGATGCTTCAGTGGTCATCAATGGTCGCTTACTACGAGCAAAAAAAAAGAAAAGACGAGAGCTTCGTTTTAGCATCAACGCTGAAGAACATTGTCTCTTGAAGTAAACTTGTCTCCATGTAATGTGATTTTCCAGCAGTCGAGTTGGATGATGAATACAGAGAGCTTCTTGGGTACAACTGTATCAGATTGATCACCATAATTAAGTTAAGACTGAAGCTTTGGGAAAAGAAAGATTTTGACATTTATCGCAAATATATCGTACCTCGAAATTTATCGTCTCTTGTGATTATTCCAAATGTTTCGGATGTCTCACGCACCATTATGCCTTGTACACCAGTGAATGATGCAATCTTGCTCTCAGCAACTGTCACAAGTAAAACAGGTTGCTCTGATTAGAAAGAACAAACTACACAACATGAAAAAGGATCTTCCGTGGACAGATCATGGAATAGTATTAAAGTGTGATCAAGCGTGCAGAGAAGTTGATTTTTGAAAGTGAGAGCCAAAAGATCAAGCCTAATACTAGAGATTGTGAAAGAACATAGGATTACCAAACATGAAAGCACCGTGAAGATCTGCTGAGAGAAGAGTTGGGGCTAATTGAACCTTCCTGCAAAATGAGAGTATATTGTCCAAGCTTAAAATGATCGTCCTTATAAAAAGCACATAGTTTGAATTAGTATTTCGGTAATCAGATAAGTAGCTGTAGCTTACCCGGTCACCTTAATGAGTTGCATCATGTAAGTTTCCCACATACCATGCATTGGCTTAAACAAATCAAACCTGCACTCCAAACACAAGTAAACATTCAAAGTCTATTAAAAATACCAAAACACTAAATTCAGATACACAGGCTGAGCCAGTTCAATCTCTATGACAGCAACAACAAAAAAAAGAACTCACTTTTGGAGATTTTCAGGAAAATTCAAAGCACCAGATTTCTTGAGTCGCTTCATAGACATACGCCTTTTAGAACGTTTAGAATTATTCTGTGACGCCTTTTTAGAACCAGAGGCTGAAGAACGTGACTGTACAAAATTATCAAGGAGGATGTAGATGTCATTGTCCAGCGTCTTCTTTTTAGTACCTTGCAAGTACTTTTGAGCAGAGTCACCGCTTCGAAGGAGATTATGCAAAACCCTGTTTGCTATAGTTCCCTTTGCACTAGAAAACTAAAATCACAGCAAATAAAACACATATTGAGCAACCTTATCTCATATCAGACAGTGGTTTGCTCTCGTCAACAACTTGAACTTACCTTAACATTGGTTGCCAGCAAATTCTCATCAACGGGATGGGACAATTTTCTATATGCAGCAAAATTATCATCCTCCGGATCTACAATACCAAATTTCCATCACAATCACAGTTCGATAGAAAAGTTCGTAATGCGAATCAATAACTCAAACCATAAAAAAACCTTTTGTAGTTGATGTCTTTGAACGATTAGGCAGTGAATCAGCTTTATGTGGTTCTTTCGAAGAGACATCAACATCACAAGCTACCTTCCTGTCTCTCTCATTCTTTAGCATTCTCTCAATCGCAGCCCTTGGCAATCTCTGATCATTAACAACCGTCTCTGTAGCCATTGCAGCCGGATAGAAACTAGCCTAGTCTCTGTAGCTGATAGGCAATAAACAAGAAAAGAAAACAGATTATAGTTTTTTCAAACCCGGGAAAAAGTATTAGCAGCAAATCAGTGACGGAAAGCACAAATCATGCTGCAAAGTCCATCACTTTGAGCTAAGCAACGACGCTATATGATGAACAGAATTAGGAACTTAGGTTTATCGACGATCAATCTGAAACCTTGAACCCTAAATTCAGTGAAACAAACAACGAATTCCAAAAACCCTACCTGGATCCGATCAACCCAGAAGCCTATCAAATCGAAGGAGCAAGAAACATAGATCCACAATTCACCTGCTCCAATTAAATTCGACTGTGTAAGCAAGAGAAAATTCGCAACACAGCGACGAATAAAGAGCAGAGGAAAAAGACGAAGCTACGAGTCTAACGTGAGATCAGACGCCGTTAAGTCTTCCCTCCACACAGCACACGACCAAACGGCACCGTCACGATGACGTCGTTACGCTTTTATTACTATTGCTAAATTTTATCGGAAGATATCGCAAAACCCAAATCGAATTGGAAAATATTTATCAATTCAATCTTCTGGTTCGGTCTGATTCGGTCTTCCAAAGCTGAAAGTGTTTTGGTTTGTCCAACTTCTTCTTTCTCGATCAATTTTTGTTTTCTCTTTTACCGAATAGAAGTGAAACCTTCCTTCCATGGCTGAACTAAGCTTTTGCAGCTCTTGTCCTCCTCGAATTCTTCTTCATAAACAATCAAAACCGAGCCTTTTCCCTCCGGATTTTACCCCTTCCGTCGGACATTCATATGCGAAACCCATCTCTCTCGAGAGACGATTTCGTGGCGCCATTATCGCCACCGCAGCTGTTTCCGATTCCTCCGGAAACGCGAAGCCATCTTCGCCGGCAAAGAAGCTAAGAGAGATTATACAATCGCCCGGTGTTCTTCAGGGTCCCTGTTGCTTCGATGCTCTTAGTGCCAAACTCGTCCAGCGAGCTGGCTTTCCTTTCTGTCTCACCACTGGTAATGATGTTTAAATCGGATATGGATGATTGTTGCTGAACCAATCCTTCATATGATTTATTCTGTTTATTTCTGATTGCTGCGAAATTGATCTTCTACCGTTGTGGATTGTGTTCTGCTTAAAGTTCAAGACTTTACACTTCTTTAGCTAAATGATATCTGTCTATGCAAATAGGGTTCTCAATTTCAGCAGCTCGGATTGGTTTACCGGATAAAGGACTCCTTTCTTATGGAGAAATGGTCGATCAAGGTCAACAAATCACTCAATCTGTATCAATTCCAGTGATTGGAGACGGTGGCAATGGGTTTGGTAATGCGATGAATCTTAAGAGAACCGTCAAGGGATATATCAAAGCTGGTTTTGCGGGAATTATCATCAATGATCAGGTTTATAGCGGCCGTATTATGCGTGAGAGAAGAGTGGTTTCTAGAGAGGAAGCAGTGATGCGTATTAAAGCTGCGGTTGATGCACGTAGAGAGTGTGATTCAGACATTATCATTGTAGCTCAAACTGATTCCCGAGAAGCGATATCTCTGGATGAATCGCTCATTAGGGCTAGAGCCTTTACAGATGCTGGAGCTGATGTTCTCTCCATTGAATCTTTTGCTTCTAGAGAAGAGATGAAATCATTCTGCAATGTCTATCCACTAGTTCCTAAATTGGTAACTTCACTTTGCGCCATAAATTACTCTTATTTATCTAATCTTGATACTACCGGGAGAGATATGAAGATACATTTGTGTAGGCTAACATGCTTGAAAGTGGTGGGAAAATTCCGATACTAAACCCAATTGAGCTAGAAGAGATTGGATATAAGCTAGCTGCATATCCAATTTCCTTGATTGGGGTATCAATTCAAGCAATGCAGGTGACAATCTTTTTGCCAATAATGTGTAACATCAGTGTTCTAGCCAAGAGACTTAAACTATGTGGAACACTTGCAGGATGCTCTATTGGCGATTAAGGGAGGTCGAATTCCTCCACCAGGAAGCATGCCGTCTTTAGAAGAAATCGAAGAGATTCTTGGTTCTGACACATACCATGAGGAAGAGAAGCGGTACGCTACCTCCTCATCAGATAAAGGTGAGAGACATGAAGGTTTTCTGTTGTATCATCTTTGGGAGATATCAATCAGTTCCTATATTGTTTTTTTTTTTTTCCCTTTTGAAGCAGCGAGCAGTAGTAGCCTCTATGGTAAGCAACGAGTGGCTCAAGATGATCCAGAACAGATAGAGGACCCGATTGTTGAAGTAATAACACCTGAGGTGGTTTATAGTGAATCAAGAAACCCATTTTCAAGAATCTGGTCACGATCTCTGAGGATCAAAATCATTGGACGTGATGGGTTTGAGAAGCTCGATGTCAGAATTCCGGTAAGTCTTACTTTTGCAATCCATTTTTTTCATTTGTCTGAACTGATGCAAAACTTGTCTAATGGTTGGAGCAGGCCGGATTCTTGGAAGGTGTCACCAACATTGTTCCAGGTATTTAAAAACTCAGTTCCCATTCGTTGTCTTCTTGTTCTGTTTCAATTTCCTTAGGCAGAGTTATTGACAGACCCTGAGAGATTTTGCAGCTTTAGGAGGCGTGAACCTGAAGCAATTGATGGATGATGCAGCCGATGAAGTGGGAGGGAAACTTCTGTTAGACTTTAAAGACACTGGAGGTGATAGAATCCAAGTCTTTTTGGAATGACTCACAATGAAGAAAAAGTAAATACAGTCAACAAACATGTAAAAAGAGAGATTTTATTTGTTCCGTGAATGGAAAATGTTTTACAAATATTCAATACGTGAAACCCAAAACAAATGTGTATATATATCAAATTATATGCATATAACAAAAAGGGTAGACCCGAGGGAGGTTTCCCAGTCTCACCGGTACAAATTTCACAACAAGCTCTCAATTTGGTCCTTACTAAGAAAAATAAAAAAGAATGATGAGTGAAGATTAATCCGATGAACCGGGACGCTGGGATGAATAATGTAACCTGAGTACTTCCGTGAAGCGGCTCTGGCCAATCCGACTGCTATTACATATCCGAGGTAAAAAAGAAAAGGACAGAGCGGAACGGAGCGGAGCGAGAGTGTTCCGTTCTTGATTTTACAAGTGGAGTCTAGTGGGTAATGTTTGGCTTCATCTTACCGGTATCCACCACCATAGGATTGTTGAGGGTTGTAACCGCCTTGACCCATCATCGGATTGTAGTTGTTGCCGGGCATGTTTGGACCAGGGACCATCCCCGGGTTTTGTGGTTGCATCGGAAAGCCTTGGCCATATCCTCCCATGTTCATATTCATGTTCATGCCGGGTCTCATTCCCATACCCATGGGTTGGTTTTGGTTCATACCTCCATACCCACCAACACCCATTCCACCGCCCATGGGCATGCCAGAGCCTACCATTGGATTTTGCGGAGGTCTCATAGCGGTTGAACCAGCACGCCCCAAACCAGTGCCTGATCCCATGGCTTTACCCATGTTAATAGTTGATGTTGCTGGAGTGTTTGTCGGTTTCTCTAGGCGTTTCTCTCTCCTGTTGATCGCCTCGAAGTCAACCCCTATGTCTGCCAATGGATTTGTTTTAGCTGCACATAAATAGCAAAGAAAAACAGGTGTTAGAAAAGTTTGCTCAAAACCTGGATTTTTTTCTCACATGTTGTGGCGAAAATCTATCTTACGTCCAGATATGTTAAAGTTAACAAGCCCCCTGCTCAACGTGTCTGCCCAGACTGATGATTTTGGCTCAAACTTTTTCTGAGGCTGAGGAACAATCTCAATCGCTCCTGTTAAAGGTGTGAGATCTGGATGAGATGATGATGACGTTAAGGAGTTTGGTGCAGCTTGTGAAAACATGTCTCCCATGAAATTGGTGTTCCCTTGCAGAGTAACAGGCCCGGACTGAGTCCGTTGTGGACCATGGGAAGGCGGCATTCCATGACCCTGGTGTGCCACGAACTGACCGGCTGGTCCACTGGGGGTAGAGTAAGGAGTCTGTGAGCTCAATGAAGTGGCAGAAACCGTTCGTGGAAGGAAGCTTTCGCTTGTAGGGTGTGAAGTTACTACTCCAGGAGTGTAACTGGCTGAGCCTGGCTGGTGCATGAAGCCTCCACTGTGAAACGGCGTGGCTCCAGTCATATTTTGGGAATGAGGAACCATGTTATATGGTTGTGCAGCTTGCCCAAATGGAGTTTGTCCAGGCATGTTTGGAGCTGTAGATACTGGCTGAGGATGAAAGCCATCATACGTGTTGTTTCCACTGGGAGGAAACTGAGATGTTGGTATTGAGGCACCAGATTGTTGAGGGAGTGAAACTGGTGGTCCAGATGGTGGGAGAATGCCAGCAAGAATATCAATATCACTCTGAGATGTAGCAAACTGTTCTTGGGGAAAACCTGGTGAGTTTGATGGAGGTTGCATATTCTGAGCAGCAGGATCAGGATTGGTTACAGTGGAAAATGAGTCCCCAAAGCCAAAGTTATGAGCGGTATCAGGATGTGACATCTCTGAGGCTGGTGGTGTTGGCTGGAAAGGAGCTCCAAAACTCTGCTGTGTGGTTGAGTCGGTTTCAGTAGAAGTGAAGGCTTTGAAAGGAGAGTCACCAAATGGGTCATCAAATGGCTGCACAATCCAAACAGCAGTCAGCAAAAAATCAGAATGTCACAAATAAAAGGAAGGCATCCTCATAGTAAACCATCAAAATCTTCAAGTACAAACCCAGTGTCCATACCTGAGTTGAAGGCTGAGATGTAGAAAACGATGGAGCTGGACCAGCATTTGCTTGTCCATTGGTTTCAATAAAGGTGGAATCAACTGGTACAATGGCCAATGCGTTTGATGAAAATATGTCTGAAAGGGAGCCAAGCAAGTCCATCTCAACACTGTTTGAGGTGGGAGGAGCAGACGTAGAAGCCACTGTTGGAGAAGCTGAAACACCATCTGTAGATGCATATGCGGGAGGAGCAGCTGGAAAAGAAACGAAACACAACGCCCACACTCAGAATAAGCAGAAGTTGATGGATTAACAATATAACAAACCGAAATAAGAATACAATCATACACCCTCTAATTAGACGTCCTAAAACATTTCCTCAACTGTTTATTGGATATGATTTTCTAATTTAACAGTGATAATTAATCTCTATGCAGCCAAGGAGTTTTAAAGGCAAAGAAAACTAAGAAAATCACTAGATATAACAAACTAAGAACTAAAGAATCGCAAACTTCGAGAACTTTTGTACCTGAAAATGCACCGCGTGGATCAAATTCATCAAAAGTCTCAACTTTTTGAGAAGATGATTCATTAACAAAACTAACAGCTTTATTGTCTGTGCTGCTTCCAGCAGGAGGAGAAGCAGCCCCTGGGGCAGCAACTTGTGGGGGAGGAGGAGAAGCAGCTCCTGGAGCAGCAACTTGTGGGGTCTCCACACCATCCCTGGCATAAAAAAGATTCATCAGAACCAATAAAACCAAGGTCGATCTCATTTTGCAAAGGAGAGAATTATCACCTTTCACTATATACAGGGCTGCGTGATTCACTGACAGCTTCTTCATAACTAGGTGGAGCACCAATATTTTGTTCAGAAAACTTCCTCTGGAGCTGCCCTCTATCATATAATCCCGAAAGAAGATGATATGAGTTGACATAAGTCCACAAAACTTAATACAATAAGAAAAATGCCCAAACTTCATCAGAAATTACCTCCCATCCTGAGAATTATCATCAGCTCGAGCACCACTACCCCTACACGACAAAGAGGAATGTTTCGTTGTATAAGTGGAACTAGGCTAAGAAGATGCTTGAAACATGCCTAAGAAGAAACTAAGCTACTATTCAAAATCAAATACTCCATCTAATGGTGTTGATTAATCCTCAAAATTGTTCCCTTTTTTTAAGATCCAAGTCTAAAGGGAAGCTGAAACTTCAAATCAACATACCGTGATGAAGAATGGCCATCATCCTCAAATGTCCGTTCCCTATCTGAACTCCTACCTCGTGACCCCTGTTGGTAGTTATCAACACTTCTGCTCCTTCCTCTGTAATCATCTTCCCTATTACCATCTCTCCCATAACGGTCTTCAGAGTCTCTGGAATGACGATCTCCATCACGACTATTTCTATCATCATCCCTGTAACCATATTCTCTTTCTCTTCCATAACTACTTCGCTCTTCATCCCGGGATCCGTAATCATATCTGTCCCCAGATCCTCCTGAGGGCTTATACATCCCACCTGGTGCTGAGCTGCGATACCTGTTGTAAAGATAATGTCAGGTTGGTATGTTCAGCTCCTGAAGCATATTTTTAATGAGCCCAAAGATATGTAATTTTTTATCTCTGAGAATTAAAATCTTTCAAAAGTCAGAAGCTAATAATACTTTTAAATGCCACAATCAACAAATCGATAGACTACTAGGAAGCACTTTAACAGTTGTAAGCCCACTAGCAACCAGAAATTAAACAAGTGTCCAGCGAGACTATCAAAGAGAGGAGACTACAGCAATTTGAAAAGAAAAAAAGATACAATTACAAGCAAACTTACTTATCTCTGTTAGCAGCAGCCTTCTGTCTGACCTCAGCTATTCTTTCCTTGTCATTAACCAACGCCACTAGGCTCTGTGATTTCTTCCTAACATTGCTTCCTTGATCTCTACCACCGGAATCAATATACTGAAAATCGGACAATGTCTGCCACATGGAAAATGGACATAATGTAAGATAGTCAACTGCTGAGATATAGCACAAAAGGATTCTTTTGATGCTGAATACTTCTAAAACAATTTACTCTGCGTGGCCATTACCGAAATTTGATATGCGCGTTCTCTAATCTCGTCTATAACACGTTCTGACCCATGGCCTACCATGTACTCCAAAACTGTCAAAGCCTGAAGTGGATAGAAGAGGTAAACCAACAAGAATTTGTTTCATTACCTGCTACAGCAATATAAACAGGAAATAAGGCATTTATATTCTTTACCTTATAGACATGCCGCCAGTTCTTTCCAGTGTCGCTAAGGCGTTTCCATATGACCCCCATGATCAGCTGGTATTCATGGCTGCAAGAGAAGTAACATTTCTGTCATTCCTGTGCAATGTCATAATTACAGCAAAATAGAGCAGTTGGAAGGTGGTTGTAGTTACTAATTTCTCGAAGCTTGCGCAAGATCAGCAAGAAGTGACCCATGTGGACCCCATGGCTCATTGCTGGTAGCATCTAGAACCTGATGAGGAAAAAAGAGAGGTGAGAAACAACATGAAACAATGTTGGACATCCCGCTTTAAATTCCATAACCACACTAGCCAGATGAGGAGTGCAACCAAGATAAGCTTATCTATAAATAATTTTTAACATTTAGGAAGAAAACTAATGAAATTGATCTGAGCCAAAACAGATCTGAAAACAGCACTTAAATCTCAGTTTCAGCAGAATTTCAATAAAAAAAAACAAAAATAGAGAAGAAGCTAAGAGGATCCTTTACCTTCTGTTCTATTCCAGGCACTTTGAGCACTTTCTTGTTGACCTCTCTCTTGCTAAAAAAAAAATAGAACATAAAGCCAAGCAACGTTAGTGAAAAATAAATAAACCAGACAGCAATTAGCCTTCAAAGTATCATTCACTGTCAGACATTAAAACTCTTACAGGTCTCTGACAGTTTGACCGAAGACTTTCTTCATCTTCGTATGTGTTCCAGGAGTAACTGGCTCTCTTAAAAAAAATATGCTCTATGAAGTCTGTTGCAAAACTAGTATGATCACCTTTGCTGCCAACTGTTTCAAACATGACATATATCACCATGAAAGGATAGAACAAGAGAAAACGGAAAAGAAACAAAGTTCATTCACAAGGAAGATGAATCCAATAACAACACAACCGTAAGAGCAAGTTGCATAAAATCATATAATTGAGCAACGGCCACAAATCAATCAGCAAAATGACTTGACCATGATCGATTGTAACTTCGTTCAGATTCAACCTAAGTGAAAACCCCCAACTCGCAACAAAATCTCCCAGTTTAGCACAATCAAACGAATAAAAGAAGAAGTAAAATCAAAAGCAGACTCAATTTCAAACGGTAACAATCAGAATCGATCAAGTAAGAAGATTGAGATTCAAAATGGAGCTTCCACAGATCCTAAGCCCAAAACTATCACCTCTAAACGAACGGCAAGCAAAATTGATCGTCTCGTCCGGAGAATCACATCCAACAACAAAAAGCTAGATGAAAAATCAATCGGAGATTCAAAAAGGAAACGTAGATCTAATGAAATCCAAACAAAACTTAAACTCGATAGACGGAAACAGGAATCTATTCTTAAAACAGCTAGATCGTACCTGCGGAAAATGTAAACTCGACCAGAATCGAATCGCGGATCTGTGAGGCACAGAGAAGAAGATATAGAGAGATTGAGCAAAGACTCAAGGGAAAATCCCTTGGAAGCTTGTGATCTCTCTGTGTTTTGAGGATGGAGATGGTCTCCTCCTCCGTTTTAGCTTTAGCACTTTCGATCGAGAAGAAAACAGCAGCCAGAAGGGAATATTCTATAGATAAATAAATAAAAGTAAAAATGAGAAGACAGCGCAGAATATTTAATGGCTCCAAATCATATAAATTGTTCATCGTTCTTATTAGTCATTTGAAATCACAGCTCATTTTCGTAATTATTTAATTGACTTAACACAATTATTATTACGTTGGCCTGACCACGTTTTATAAGTGAATTTCAAAGTTTAAGAGAGTATTTTTTTTAATTTTATTTTGTAAATACATTTTCATAACCTCACATACAATTTGGAAATAGAAAGATAAGCTTCATTTTTCTGTCTAATGGGAAGGTATTCAAAGATTTATTTCACTACTATCCACATCAAGAACAAAGTTGTTAGCTTCATTGAAAATTAATCAGAGCTAATTACGATATTCTCTCATAGATAGTTTTGAGACGGTAAAAATGTTTAATCGATGGGCCTAAAAGCCCATATCAGAATCAATAATTTTGAGTCTTTCCGACAATAGTTAACCAGTTTTTCTTCACGTGTTTAGTCCCGGTTTTCATATGATTTTCTTACTTTTTCGGTTAGCAAAGTATACAAACTAAATCTAAGTTGGATAAGTTTGATGATATCAATTCATTTCAAAATTTATATTCATTTTGTATTTTTAGATTGATTTTTCAATATTTTTAAATTTTAATCCAGTGTTTTGTCACAAATAATATTGCTCAGTAGTCAATATCGAAAAATTAGGTAGAAATTAGTTGAACGAAAGTGATTCTTTGACTACTACTACATAACACAATTAATTAAGGCAAAGATGTTCATACTTCCACTTTCCAGCGTTTGAAGCAATGATAACTTTCTGTCTGTACCAACTACCAACAGATCGAAACGACGTCGTGCCCAACTCAAAAGAATTTTTTTTTTTTTCCGACTTTTTGTCTTTCGAACTATGTTTCAATATAGAAAAATATCATTAAATCGAACGATCTTAAGAAAGAAGAAATTGAAACACTTTTTATTTGCTAACAACTCTTTTCATTACATTTAAGAACAAAAAATATAGAAAATGTATGCACAACAAATAAATTACGAAACCCATTTTCTCACTTAACAACAAATTAAAAGGGGACAGAAAAGAGTATGATACGATCTAAAGGGGTCTTGGAAACAATTGGACTTGATGAAGACACTAAGATGGTGATGCAGAAGTGGAAGATGAGCGACATTGAATAAGAGGAAGTGATGTGGATCATTGTTAGAGATGTAGTGTTCCTGATTTCCACGCGACGATCCTTATTTGGTTCACTTCTTCTCCTCTTAGACTTTGACCCTTCCTTTATTCCATTTTTTAAAAGAAAACCTGTGAAGAAGAAATTGAGATTTTAGGACAAAGTAATATTGAAGCGGATGATGGAGAGCAACTTGAACGTTTTGGAGCGTTGGACCTTACTTGAATAATGGGGAAATTTGGTTGAATTTGATGAGCCTAGTAATGGGTGGGAGGTGGGGGAGAAGCGTAGATGTAGACGGGAGGTGGGGGAGATTTTACCGGTGGTGGTGGAGAGTTGTAATAGTATGGTGGTGGTGGAGATTTCACCGGAGGAGGTGGTGAATGGTAGTAGTATGGTGGAGGAGGAGATTTGACTGGAGGAGGTGGTGAATGGTAATAATATGGTGGTGGTGGAGATTTCACCGGAGGAGGTGGTGAGTGGTAATAGTATGGTGGAGGAGGAGATTTCACGGGTGGGGGTGGAGAATGGTAATAGTATGGTGGTGGTGGAGATTTCACCGGAGGAGGTGGTGAGTGATAGTAGTATGGTGGAGGAGGAGATTTCACGGGTGGGGGTGGTGAGTGGTAATAGTATGGTGGTGGTGGAGATTTCACCGGAGGAGGTGGTGAGTGGTAGTAGTAAGGTGGTGGAGGAGATTTCACCGGTGGGGGTGGTGAGTGATAATAGTATGGAGGAGGAGGGGATTTCACCGGAGGAGGTGGTGAATGGTAATAGTATGGTGGTGGTGGGGATTTCACCGGAGGAGGTGGTGAATGGTAATAATATGGTGGTGGTGGGGATTTCACCGGTGGGGGTGGTGAGTGGTAGTAGTATGGTGGAGGAGGTGATTTCACCGGAGGTGGTGGTGAGTGGTAGTAGTATGGTGGAGGAGGTGATTTCACCGGAGGAGGTGGGGAGTGGTAGTAGTAAGGTGGAGGAGGAGATTTCACCGGAGGAGGTGGTGAATGGTAGTAGTATGGTGGTGGAGGAGACTTGACCGGTGGTGGTGGTGAGTGGTAGTAATATGGAGGTGGAGGAGATTTGACCGGTGGTGGTGGAGAATGGTAGTAGTATGGTGTAGGAGTGTGAGTTGGAGGTGGTGGTGACTTGTAAACATAGGTTGGAGTAGGAGGAGGCGGTGACTTGTAAACGTAGGTCGGAGTAGGTGGAGGTGGTGATTTGTAAACATAGGTTGGAGTCGGCGGTGGTGGAGATTTATAGACATAAGTTGGAGTTGGTGGTGGTGGTGACTTGTAGACATAAGTCGGAGTTGGTGGTGGTGGAGATTTGTAGACATAAGTGGGGGTTGGAGGTGGTGGCGACTTGTAGACATAAGTTGGGGATGGTGGTGGTGGTGACTTGTAAACGTATGTTGGAGTCGGCGGTGGCGGTGATTTGTAGACGTATGTTGGAGTCGGTGGTGGTGGTGACTTGTAGACATAAGTCGGAGTTGGTGGTGGAGGAGACTTGTAGACGTATGTTGGGGTAGGAGGAGGAGGCGATTTGTACACATATGTTGGAGTCGGCGGTGGTGGAGATTTGTAGACATAAGTCGGAGTCGGCGGTGGTGGAGACTTATAGACATAGGTCGGAGTTGGTGGTGGAGGAGATTTGTAGACGTATGTTGGGGTAGGAGGAGGAGGCGATTTGTAGACATATGTTGGGGTTGGAGGAGGCGGCGACTTGTAGACGTAGGTCGGAGTCGGTGGTGGTGGAGACTTGTAGACGTAGGTCGGAGTTGGTGGTGGAGGAGATTTGTAGACGTATGTTGGGGTAGGAGGAGGCGGCGATTTGTAGACATATGTTGGGGTTGGAGGAGGCGGCGACTTGTAGACGTAGGTCGGAGTCGGTGGTGGTGGAGACTTGTAGACGTAGGTCGGAGTTGGTGGTGGTGGTGACTTGTAGTAGTAAACCGGAGATGGTGGTGGTGGAGATTTGTAGTAGTAAGGAGGATGGTAAGGAGCCGGTTTGTGGCATTCTCCGTAAGGTTTCTTAGGTGCATAAGCAAAGGACTTGGCATAAAGCACAACCTCGTACTTAGTCTTCGATTTCACATGAAGTTTCGCACCTTTGTTACCCATATGGTAACTTGTGGGAATGTTACATGGCGAGCCCTTAGGCGGCGCGTGAAGCTTGGCCGTGCAGACTTCGCCACCGTATTTACGGTAGTTGTATCCCTTAACGGTAATTGCGTATTTACCGTTGATCTTGGTCTTTCCGTATGCCTTCACAGTCTTGTCACCGGCCTTACAGGTCACTTCCACAACAGCACCTACATGACAAAAACAAATTATTTAAATTTTATAATATCATTTTATGTCCTTTTAGTTGGTATCTACGAAATCGATTTCGCTTGTTCGATCTCTTTGGATTGTTTAAGTCAATAACAGATTCTTGTATTTTTCTTGACTTAATCGTTTTCTTTTCTCCACTAATAAATAATCTAGACTACATGCAACTACCACTTTACAATACATATATGCTAGTTATTTAAATCCTATAAGCCTATAATCACCAAGAGAACATTTTTGTGTAATTAATCAAGAAATTTGCTAAGATCAAAACATTAATTGATGAACACGTGGAAGGCATAATTACCTTTGAGATGCTTCTTATCGTGGGACTTTTTGGGGTAAGTCCAGTCATAACATCTGTAACAATACACTTTACCAACAACTTTGAAGACAAGTGGATGTGCGTGTGGATGAGGATGAGGGTATGACACCGGAGGTGGTGGTGACGAGTAGTAGTACGGTGGCGAGTACGACTTTGGTGGTGGTGGTGGAGATGAGTAGTAGTATGGTGGAGGGTAAGATTTTGGTGGTGGTGGGGATGAGTAATAGTAAGGTGGAGGTGGTGATTTTACCGGAGGAGGCGGTGAATGGTAGTAGTATGGATGTGGAGGGGATTTGACGGGTGGTGGTGGAGAGTGGTAATAGTATGGCGGTGGTGGAGATTTAACTGGAGGAGGAGGAGAGTGGTAGTAGTATGGAGGTGGAGGGGATTTGACCGGTGGTGGTGGAGAGTGGTAGTAGTATGGTGGTGGTGGAGACTTCACCGGAGGAGGAGGAGAGTGGTAGTAGTATGGTGGTGGTGGAGACTTCACCGGAGGAGGAGGAGAGTGGTAGTAGTATGGTGGCGGAGGAGACTTCACCGGAGGAGGAGGAGAGTGGTAGTAGTATGGTGGTGGTGGAGACTTGACCGGAGGAGGAGGAGAGTGATAGTAGTACGGTGGTGGTGGAGACTTGACCGGAGGAGGAGGAGAGTGATAGTAGTAAGGTGGTGGAGGAGACTTCACCGGAGGAGGTGGAGAATGATAGTAGTAAGGTGGTGGTGGAGACTTAACCGGTGGAGGTGGAGAATGGTAGTAATACGGTGGTGGAGGAGACTTCACTGGAGGAGGTGGTGAGTGATAGTAGTATGGTGGTGGAGGAGATTTAACCGGAGGAGGTGGAGAATGATAATAGTAAGGAGGAGGAGGAGATTTCACCGGTGGTGGTGGAGAGTGGTAATAATACGGTGGTGGAGGAGACTTCACCGGAGGAGGAGGAGAGTGGTACACATAAGGAGGGGGAGGGGATTTCACCGGAGGCGGCGGTGAGTGATAGTAATACGGTGGTGGAGGAGACTTAACCGGAGGGGGAGGAGATTTGTATTCATAAGGAGGAGATTTAACCGGAGGAGGTGGAGATTTATACTCATAAGGTGGTGGAGGAGAGCTATAATAGTAAGGTTCGGTAGCCATAGCCGAGCCAACAAGTAACGCCAAAATGGCGACTACCCATTGACCCTTGGCATGACTCCATGCCGGAGTCGCCATTGTTTCACGGGCTGCTAAGGCTTTTTTCTCCAAATTATTAACGGAGGAAAAAGTTGGAGAAAATGTTTAATGTTTGAAGAAGATGAAGAAGAAGTGATTGATTGTGTTTCTGCATGGAAAAGAGTTGTTTTTATAGTGGAAAAAAGTAGTCGTTTGAGGTGGGCTTTGTTAATAAGGGACCGATACAATATCTACTTCTTTTTTTCCTATCGTTTTGTTATTTTAATTTCGCTATTAGCTGGCAATTATTGGTTTTGTAGTTTTACAATAATAAAAAAAAAACAAAATCCGGAAATTTCCACTGTCTTAGAAAACTAATCTTCAACCACCCGATTGAAATAAGCAAAAGGATTTATAATTGATAATTACCAATTTTTTTATATAAATGCTATTATCGGATGCTTGTTAAGCTATGTTAATCACAATGACATCTACCACATTCATTTTCGATCATATAATTTATTTTCTACCGACATTCTGTATGTACATGTTAAAATTATTTAAATCGTATGCAGTCAACAGAAAACGGTAAAATATTTCAAAATAAATGATTATTCGAAAAATAGATTGAACTTGTTGGTGCGCGAAATTTATGGGAAGTGGACCACAAATTTTCCGATTATGCAAATCACAATGTGGTGCCAGATCGTTCCTAATTTTTTGAAAGTCATACAAATGGAAACTACAATTATATTTTAGAAAAGCATTTTAATGCTTCTGAAAAACTATATAGCATATATAGAAAGGGAATAACACATTAACAAGCAAAAAAAGTATAGAGAAGATGAGTTATTATATAGGTAAAGTCAAATGTCCTAAAATGGCTTACGTACATAAGAAATCAATAGGAAGACAGCTGTTTTTGAAGATGAAACCGAGTTATAATACCAAGTTCAATTAAACTAAACTACAATAGACCAAATTAACAACAACGATTGTGATTTGTGATATACAAAAATGTGATGCAATATTATTTGCGAGGTCGCGTATTGTGACTCGGTGTAAAATACCGCGTCGACTCGCTTCACACTTCTCGACTGTAATAATATAGTATTAACAGATTCCTTTTTATTTTTTTAGCCGTGTTATATAGCATATATAACAAATATCAATCATACTATATCCACATCACATGCCACATTCATTCTATTTATTTGCATAATTTCCCATTATGTGAACATAACGACAGGTAAGTATAGAGTGCATGTGAAATCTCAATTATGAGATATATAGCATGAGATATATAGCATGTGGGACTAAACTTAGTGGCATTGCAGCTTTTTCCCTGGTTGTTCGATGGAGAACTAATATGAAGGCTAAAAAATGGTAATTAGTAATAACATAAACAAAGTTATTTAACATTTCTTTACTGTGTTTTTATGATACATTAAAATACAACTAATTTAATTGCACTATGGAACATGATGACAGTTTTACTACACGAACTACCACCACTAGATGTGAAGGAAAAGAACAACCACATGAGGGGAAAAAAACACCTAATTATCAAAAGTTAATTGCAATTGGCAATTCGAAACTAAATCAAAATATTTTATTGGAAATCGGGCTGTAACACACAAACACACAGATTTCTATATATACATATAGTACAATACAAGACAAGAAAAGGCATAATTAGAGTTGAACATAAAAGGCAGGAATAATTACGAAACTGCAATCATAAATGTAGGTTGAAAATATTAAATCGTGCAAAGAAACAATAATCTATGTCGTGAAAAAAAAAGGGTATAATTATTTATGTTTCGTAAAGAAGATGCAGAAAAATTGTACTTCTTTTGTTGATCCCACCTCTTGGATATATTTTAAACTTGTATTTTTCAAACTTTCTCAGATTTGAGCTGCCCATCAATTTTATACTATCATATATTTTTCCTTACAAAAATCATATACACGTATATGCTGGAAAATTTTAAACAAAAAGGCTATAGACTGGTCAATTAGTTAGAGCTCATACAGTTAGTTCAAATAATGCTTGTATATAAACACACACACATATATTATATATGATCCATACATACATTTTTGATGGGACAAATAGATTTTCGTTTCGATTTATATAGTTGACCCGACCCGGTCTATATTAATTGTATTTTTAAGACAAATCACGTTATTGGTTTGTTTTTTATCTGCGAAAGTATGATATTACTAGAATTATAATTTTGTCAATTATTAAAGTTCAAGGGTGGTTAGTACTTTTAAAGCACATGGCGATTGAAAAACTTTTTTCCAAAAAGATAAATTGTGATACTGATAGTAGGATTTTTGCAAGTCCCAAATCAATTACTCAAATCCCACTCATGTCATTGTGGTATTTAAGATATCGAACCAAAGAGGCTAAGATTGAAACACTAAGAATACATGAATCTTCTTGAGCTAGAGCAAATGTTTTTGGTTTTTATATTTTGAATCAAGAAAATGAAATGCAAGAAAGAAAACAAAGATAGAAAGTTGGAAAATGAATCAACCATGAAGAAGATGATTAATGAACAAACAATGATTATAAAGATTGAATTAAACACTATCCTAGAACATGGAATTCCCAATTATGACTAATCCACTCCCGTGGCACTAATCACTTTGTTAATCACCAAATCAAGAACAAACTCTCGTTTGTGATAAGATGATTAACAAGCATTAATCTCCAATTCCACTTAGCTCACTAATCACCCTAGACATCAACTCTCATTGGCTAGGCAAGAAAAACTCACAAAAGGTTTGGTTCAAGCATTTCATCGAACACCTATCGGGCGTGAAATGCTTAAGCTCTAGTTTTGATCTCTCAATCCAAAACTAGCTTTAAGATCAACCTAAGTGAAGGATCTAACAAGATGCAACCTAAATCATCATCATCTAATCACCAAGACAATTAACAAATGATGCAAATGCACTCAATCATTGCTATTCCTTAGGCATGAGATCCATAATCTTGATTAATCCTATGTCTAGGCACTAATCACTTCACTAATCATTAATTCCATTAGCAAAATGGTCATTTGTGGAATAACAATTAGCAAGCATTAAGATTTGTAACAAGATCAACCAAAAGAATGCCTTAGACAACTAATTCCTTAGGCTAAGAACACAAATCCTTTGAATAATTGATCTTGGCATTTCATCGAACACATTGTGTGCATGAAATGCCTAAGGTCTAAATCCACTTTTTCAAGCTAGATCTAGCATTAAACACATTAAGCAAAGAAGGAATGCAAAGACCTAATACCTAAGCATCACATATCAATCATCAAGCCATCAAAAATCAAGCAAACCAAAATCCAACAAAAAGGTTCTAAGGCCTAAAGAACATGAAGAACAAAAGAGAAAAAGACATAAAAATAAATAAATTGCATAAATAAAAGATAGAGTTGAAGAAATCTTCTCTAGAATGGCATAGATGTGAAGAACAATCCAAATCCCTCAAGAGAGAGAGTTAGGGTCGAGCCCCCACTCTTACAAGAAGAAAACTTAGGTTTAGAAATGTCTAAAATTTGCATAAATACACAAAGTGTTCGAACCGGGTCGACCCGAGGCAAATCGGGTCGGATCTTGGACTGGGCAGAGTTGATATGTGTCCACTAAATCGACGATAACTCCTGGAATATTACTCGGAATGAGCTGAATCTTCTTGCGTTAGAAATCTAACTCAATTTTGCATGACTTTTATCAAGAGCTCAGATTAAACTGGGCATGATAAGGCTTCCATCCGATATTATCTTTTAGCTGCTTCGGACTGCCTCTGCATTTTCCGACAGTGATATATCTTTAGTAAATCACCCGTATCTCCTAAACCTGATATCCGAATGACTTGATTCCAGCTGATCTGAACAGCTCACTCACTCCTCTACAACTTCAATGAATACCATTGAAGCTGAATCAGGCGAGAAGGTTCTCGTCCGGCCACATCTTTGAGACGCTTTGGGTGTATAAGACACAAAAAAATAAAACTTTATCAGTAATTCCATATCTATTATAAATAACTGGTAAAAAGTTTCATTAGTAGCATAGCCGTCGGTGGTAAGTTTAGGGTTACATCAGAGAAAAATTAGTGTTGGGTATATGAAATTTAGTTTAATTTTATTTAAATTAAATATTTTTTAGTTTTTTCGAGAATTAGGATAAATTCGAGTACCCGAAATCCGATCCGAACCCGGACGGAACCGAACCGAACCCGATCCGAAAAATGAAATATCCGAATAAGTCATAAACTTCTAAAATTTGGATACCCAAAATCCAAAAAAACCGATTCGAACCTGAACAGATATCCGAATGCCCATGTCTAATGATAATATTATCAATTATAAACATATGCATGTTTTAATATTTTCTCTACAGAGTTACTACCCTGTAGTTTTTAATAACATTAACTGCTATATAGCAATTAGGATTTAGGACAAATAACACTTTAGATTGTTTTAGGATTCTCTATTCAGTAGTCAATGGCGTGCCACGAAGGAACTCTATAGGGAAATCAATATTGAATTAAAGGTATATTTGGGTTTGGTAATGTTTATCTAGAATTTTCTTGTAACAGCCTTATTTAGTTTATGTCATTTCTTGATTACAAGAACCCTATTTTGTTTATGTCATTTCTTGATTTTTATACAAACACAAGTTGCAAAACTCTTCAAAATTAGCAATCTATACCCAAAAATATGTATGTCGTAATTATAATGCGACAAATTTCCTGGAATCCAAGTTTGATACCATAATTGATTAATTGTGAGGATATTCGGTGGTAGTTGCCTTAGTTTGCATCGTTGAATAAATGTGTTCTTAACGTATCGATATGACACAGTTTTAAGTTTTTTTTTATGGAATATATTGATTTATGATTATCAACACTGCATATGATTACAAAATAATGAAATATATAGAAAATGTATATTAAGTTTGATTATTTAACCTGATGTTACCGTTTCATAGTCTGGTTTACCAGTATGACTTTTTAAAAAAAAAACTAAATTTCAAAATTTGAAAGAATTCAAACCCAGCATAACACCTTATGGTTTTACTTTGACAATTAAATAAAAAGTTAACAGCCCCAAAGTCTGTACTTAATAGTTAATACGGTACTAGAATTACTACTTTAGTGTTCAGAATTTTGAATTTTTTTCTGGTAGATAACTTCTCAAAACTGAATGTTAGATATTTAATAATAATTTTACTTATATATTATCAGAAACTGTAGAAAATGTACAGAGAACAGAGACTGACACAAGTATACTTTGTGAGGGACAGATTATATTCATAGGTTTAAAGCCATTTTTGATATGTTTTCCTTGACGACTTTACCAATATTTTTTTGTTACATTAATGTTTTTTTTTCTAATTGCTTTTCCTTAATAACTTTTGTAAAGTGTATATTGGATATCCAAAATTGATATTTTAAAAAATAATTTTATTTTATTTTATATTATAACTTAAATGAAGAGGTTAAAATTTATTAATTCATTTAAATTTGAAAACCTTTTTTATTTTTTAAATCGTACTTTAAAATTTAAGTCAAAACTAATATTTCTTTATTATCTTTTACAATAATTTATTTCGACTGTATAACATTTTCTTATATATAGTATAAAAATCCGACATAATTTATATAATGGTGATAATACAATATTTGGTAGTTCCTTATAAACATTTCGTTCACTAATAGCCTAGCCACTTTTAGCTAATGTTTTCTAAAGTAAAATTAAAATTGAGAATGTTTATAATATATTTATCGGTTTTCGTAGATATTTAATCCACATATTTTTCTTACTAAAATAAAAGATTGGATTTCATGTATACTCGAGTCACTCGACTATACAACATAGTCTTTTTTTGTTCTTTTCAAAGTTATAGTCTATAGACTTACTCCTCAATTTAGTAAATGTAGGTATAGTATTACTCCAGATTAATTAAATTTAAAATATCAGATTAGACTGATTAGTAATAATGATAATTTATGCTTTATGATGTAAAGTAAATATAGGATAAAGTTGATAGTCCAAATTTATTCATACAATGATCCAAATCAACCAATTTGATTAATATAATTTACGTTTAAGTAAAAATAATATTAATTAAATTGGTTGATTGGGATCATTGTAAAGATTTTTTTTGATATTAAAAAAACAAAAATTAAGAAAAATATAAGCAAAACATAAGTAAAAATAAAGTAAAAATAAGTAAAAATAAACCACTGTTTAATTTGTCAAGTATTAATTTTTTAAAAAAAGAAAGTCACCACTAACTTGCCAACCAACTTCTATCGTATTGAGATCATTGGTGTTATAATCTCCCGAGGTAATCCATATCTGCGATATAGACTTATCATCTGTTCCTTTTTCTACTATTGCTTCCCACACGTTAATTGTAGTCTTTGTTCCATATAGTTTTGGTGGGGGTTTCGTATTTGGGGGTTTCGTATTTCTGATCGCATACTATAATTTGAAACCCATAACACACAGTAATCAATAATCTATTTGATATATACCGGATGAGAATATATATATATATAAAAGATTATTATTTTGTTATAATCACGGTGAAAATATATATAAAAACAAAGATTTCTTTAGTTATATTTGGGAGTAGAGTATTGCTAGTTTTCTTTCTTTCTTATTATACTTACAAATTTTAATTATTAGGCTATGTAACTTACTTTAACTAATGCCTAGTTGATTATTGATATATTTTTGTATAACTATAATTAACTGTGTAAAAACGGTTTACCTCATGACCAGGAGTGTAGTCGGTTTTAGGTGTGGTGACTTGGTCTTGTCGTATCGGTACGGTTCCTTCGGGGCAGTCTGCAGTGCTTACGTGCACTTGTCGAGTTTGCCATTTGCTTTTCGTTCTTATCACCGGTTTAGGAATTTCTGACGGTGGTTCTTAAATCATTACAATGATCCAAATCAACCAATTTAATTAATATAATTTGCGTTAATAATATTAATTAAATTGGTTGATTGGAATCATTGTAAAAATTTCTCTTGATATTAAAAAAAAAAATATAAGCAAAACATAAGTAAAAAATAATAATAATAATAAGTAAAATTACAATGAATGCAAATATCTCATATGTTTTCCTTGACGATTTTACCATGCTCTGCGTGCTGATTTTTATTTTATTTTTAAAACAAAATTTCTATCAACTAGAAAACATGTTTTTTTTTTTGTTACGAGTGTTTTTTCTTATACCTCAAACTTTTATGTTTTGACCATATTTTCATCTTACTAGATATCAGAACATTTGATTAGAAGAAAATCTTCTACATCAACATAGGCTACATAGCTTAAGATTTCAATTCGAATATTATAGTAAGGTCAAATTGTTTCTAATCGACGATTGAAATGATCATGCTTAGATAAAATATATACAGCTTGACAACAAAATTTCTTGTTGTTAAAATAGCTTGACAATATTGAACATTAATCATCTTGTTCGAACATTGATTAAAAACCGAATCCCAAAATCAAATCTTGCATGACATCAATTTGGTCTATAAGGTATCAATTTTTTTTTATCCTTTATATATTAATTGAGAATGATTGTTAAAAAAAAACTTTGGCTTGTGATTTACAATTGTGTTATGCTGACATAAAATGTTTAATTTACTAGAATAATTACATTCGTGTCATTTACATTAAACTTATGCATAATCATATAAATTTTATTATGAGATTTTATATAAAATTTTAAATCAATATTAGTTTCTAAATTATTTTATTTCTAAAAAAAAAATGGGGTTTTTTATTTCTGAATTATATTAATTTGTTTCATAGGGTTATAAATTTTATTTTTGAGATTTTTTTTTTTTTTATGATAAATATTATTCTTACAAGTTTCATGTTTACTTTCTCAATTTAATTTTTTTTTTTTTGCAAAATCTTTTTGTTCTATTTCATTTCATATAAATTTTTGCATATTCAAATTCAAATTATAATATAAAATATAGCCTTCATGTTATTGTTCTGATTATTGAGATATAAATCGTATATAATATAGTTCACACACACATACTAATGATTATTGAGATATAAAGTTAGATAATATAGTTTAATATAGTTTGATACTAATGGTCTTAATATATATTCATGTGACACGTATAAATATATATATATATATATATATATATATATATTCATGTAACGAAATTCATATTTGAATTCAAAATTGATTAAATTATTTTGAGATTACCATTTATGTTGCATATTCAAATTCAAATCATATTAAATTTCATATTCAAATCTAATCATATTAAATTGCATATTCAAATTAAATTTAATTAAGCTTTTTAAATTTAATCATAATAAATTGTATATTCAAATCAAATTGCAATAAAAATATCTATTTACAGAAAATTGCCAAATCAAAGCAAATTTTTTATAAATATCCCACTCCGCGCATAACGCGAATTACTACTAGTTAGTTATTATAAAATACCGAAATTTTTTTACCGAAATCAAATGGAACCTTCTTCCAGAAACATGAATATAATAATATGATTGCTTCGAGAACGAAAACTACAATCAAAACCCTAAACGACAAAAGAATTGTAAACAAACAAAAAACTAAGTAACACCACATGTAACGTAATATTCTTCTGTCGTTAATCAGGGTTTTAATTAGAAAGTTAAAACTATCTTATTCATATGTCAAATATTCATATGTCAAATATTCATATGTCAAATATTCATATGTCAAATATTCATATGTCAAATATTCATATGTCAAATAGTCATATGTCAAACAGCCGTTAAAAACAAAAAAAAATGTCAAATAGTCTCTCGTGGTTAACAAAAAAAACAATGTCAAGTGGTGTCTCGTATACTTTTCAAAAGCAATGATTAGTTTCTTATTTCAAAATGACTACACAAGTATACGTAGCTATACAATATTATCATTATAGAAAATGATAGTACAGGTTAAGTTCTTAATAGTACAGGATATAAATATTGGTATTATTTTTTTTTTTTTTTGTCACCATNTTATTTTTTTTTTTTTTTTGTCACCATAAATTCTTAATAGTATTGATAGTACAGGTTAAGTTCTTAATAGTACAGGATATAAATATTGGTATTATTACAATACATTTTGAATCTTAGTATAATAATAGGCTCGAGACGTCTCTACGGCTATGCTACTGTCTTAGTGTTTTTTATTGGTTTTAATCCTACTGTATTAATTAAAGTTTTCAAGTACGTACTGGTTTATGGTTTTATAAGATATAAGCCTTTAAATTTTAAATATCGTAGCTGTTTTTGTTGGAAACCACCAATATATTATATATACATTCATTCATATACGTATATATACATAATAACTTAGACCCCAAAAAAAAGTATATATACATAATTTGTAAATAAAATATCCTAAAAGCATATACGTCTATACGAATTCTGAAGCGTTTATGAATTCATCATTATACGGAAACTGATTTTTGGTCCATTAATTAATCAAAATTAGACATTATTAAAAGAAAAAAAATATGACACAAGAAACTGTCAAAGTATATATATGAGTATAAAATTTGAAATTGCCTCGTGTCTTCATCAATGGCTGACACTTAATAGTAATATTCTAACTATTGATTTTTCGCAATTAAAAACTAATTATTGTCATTGTTAATTGACAAAAGATATAAAGTTATAAACATTCTATCATAACTTAGGTTTTAATTGTTAATTAGTAAATAGTGATCGACATATTGATTTGCGATTTTTTCCCCCGTTTTTTTCAACGCGAAATGATCCCAAACTATATGCGTGGACGTACACGTAATAATATCCAGCACATAAAGGATTGGATTCTTTATAAATATGCCACTAGATTAGTTAATTAAACCAAATTTTACTTATATAGTTACGCACTACTTTACAATAGTTATTCAACTAATATGCTATTTTGACTAGTTGTAAAACGCAACTCAGACGATTCAGTTATCCAAATAGAGCAACAAAGACAACAGGTATCTATCTTATAAATTAGATAATTTTCATCGACACTTTCTAAGCTTGATTAAAACAAATCAACATCATAACAAACTTGAAAGTCGACCGATGTTTAGAATTTGTTTTTTTTTATTTGATGTTTACAAAATTATATATACAATTGTAATGTGTTGGCTTACCTCAAGTCACACGTTATGTCGAGATAAATGTGTATTAGTTGCGACAGTATAGTTATTGACGTTTGTTAGTGATACACTGATAGTAATATTTGTTGGGGTTAAGTTTGTAATTTTGTTAATATAGTATTGTTCTTGTTGTATGAAAAATGCGATAAAACCACAAAATAGTTAAACTATGGTTTTGAATGAAGACGGTGCAGAACGGGATGTAACAAATGCGGGATGAAAAGAATCGTAACGGAATACATATGAATATGATATTTCTCCAAACATATTTTTATTACACGCTACCACTCACATGTTATAGAATTCGTCTTATAGTTAGTTATATTTTGTTTAAGATACGACCAAAAATATTCATATTAGAGTAAACTTTTTTATTTTAAGAGGTAAAAATAAACATAAAAAAAAATACTAAGACCGGAGACATGTCCCACTAAAAAGTAAATTGGTCCCAAAACTTGAAAAAGAAATCCTACAAATTAAGATATTATGCTCTTAATGAACAAAAAAATACGTTTTAGAGCATCCACATTAGACACCCAAGTGGAGTGTCTTCCGGTTTAAAAAAAAAAAAAAAAATTGTTTTTTTTATGTCGCGACGAATCACGTCGCGACACGTCATCACTTTTTGGGGAAGACATATATCTTCCGCGAGACTTATGTCTCGGATGAAGATGGTCCTTACTACGAAAAAATAGAAAATAAAGACCACATAAATCAGAAAGTCTACCCCTCCGAAGTCTTAATTGACAACAATTTTTTTAGGAAAAATAACAAACAAAATGGTATTTTAAAACTCAAAGGTGGCAACAAATATGACTCGACAATCAATAAAAAAACAAGATGTTGGAATTATTGTGCTCAACCAGTTTTGTGAAATACAGAGACAGACACTTTGATACTCACTTCCACATTGCTCAATTATCACATCACATGGCCACGTCCCGGTCAAGTTATTCTTGTGGCCACCGGCTTAGCCAGTTACTTCCTTTGGCTGACTTGACTTTTTGTTACCAAAATCGGCAAGCAATCAGCAGCCATTAACTATCAACTTTTTTTTTTTTTTTTTCAGATTTCAAAAATATCATGTGATCATTTCTTTTAGTTAGATTTTTAACCCATGAATCACATTTATCCTAACTCCTAAAAAATATGAAATAATCAGTATAGTGGTAAAAAAAAAGTCTTTAGTAGAAGTCACTCCCAAAATCGAATAATATGAGAAAATTATAATTAAGATTAACAATTTGATTCCATTGACTGTTTTATTAAATATAATGGTGGTTAGTAAAGATATTAAAACAACCTGAAATTATGGATTAATTTCCCATAGCTGATCGCCACTAGTGCTTTGCGTTTGTTCTTACCATTTTACTACTATTTTAGTTTATTTAGACAAACATTTCACCAGTTTAATTCGTCAGTTAGACGAGTTAGACTAACTACTTTGATGATATAATACCTTACCATCGTTAGAAAAATTAACATGCTATAATATGTAATATTTTAGTTATATTTGTTCTGAATTTTTAACCATGCCCGCAAGGTAGTGGGCTAGTACTGGTAGGGCGGGTCCAGCAAAGGGTGCAACTCCTAAATTTGGGTTCGATCCTCCGCTCTAGCTATTAAACACTCATTGTTGGGAAGTCTGTCAATTAGGCATTGGCCCAATTGGTTTACCTGGTAGTCTGAAATACAGGCGGCCGGGCTACCCCCTGACATTAGTCGGAAAACATTCAAACTCGGGACAGGCGGTGTGGTGGCCCATATGAATCTCATAGATCTCATGGCCCGTTGACAACCCATCAAAGCTGTGGAGCTCATGGTGTTCGTTGAACCGTTGAACCATTGGGAGAAGTCCACTTCGTAGCACCTCGGTGCGTACCTACCAGGGCTGACTGGATCAGCCGATATGGTTTATCAAAAAAAATAAAAATAAATAACCATGCAATTTTGTTTTTAAATATTTACTTTACGAACTACATTGTTAGTCTATCTCTCTGTAATAAACTAAATTAAAATTGTTGAAAAAAAAAAACTAGATTAAAATTATAAAATTGTAACCCGTTTGTTAAAACATTTCAATATAGCATCGCACTAACGGACAAAACCCATCGAACCGGCTTGGATTGGACCGAACTCGCCCGTTTCATATCCCTATATAATACCAAGAAGAAGAAAAAAACTAATAGAATAGTTTACTCGAGAGTTTCGCCTCTAATAATGTTTGGTGTTATAATGAGCTCGGTTTTGAATTGCATCCTAACCCAAGTCTCGCTTTAAATTCTAAGAACTTACACAAAAGGATTTCTACAAAAATAGATACTTATTCTAAGAGTATTGTAAAAATAGTCAATTTTATAATTTTATTATGGAAAGAGAGAGTTTTTTCATTTAAAAAAAAAAAACTAAAACCCGAAAACTATATTTTATAAAACCAAGGAATAATTTGTTGACTGCAAAAGTGCTAAGTTTCTTTATTTTGACCTAAATTTTAAATGCTAAGTTTCTTAAAATAGTAATAAGTCCTCCTATTTTAACAATACACAAAAGTTCTTTGACCAAAAATAAAACAAACTTTTACACAAATGTCGAGTTATATAATTAGCTGATGTAGAAATCCTTTTGTGTAAGTTACAACATTATATTTTCGAGTGATATGGATTCTAGAAAACGTTCATTTTGTTAAAACAAAAAAAAATTACAGTAGGTTGAGGGACCCCACGGCGGCGTCATCCAGACAGCAGCCTCCAACAACTAACTTAGCCTTACTCTCATATGTCTCATCTTTTGGTCACTATTTGTTTTATTTTTATTTATTTTATTCTATGTTTTCTTGCGAAACATATATAACAAAATCTTTTTTTTTTGTTGTTATTATTCTAATTAAGATATTTGAATGGATATAGAAGGTGGCATTACTTTATGAGCATATATAATAAACTAGGCTGCTCTATCTTGGAGTTTGCTCCTAGTAAGATGCTCTTATAGGTAGGTATCGACTAAATGAATATTCTGAGCAAGAAAAAAAAAATATTAACTAATTAAGATCAGTTAACCGACAGGTTTTGGAGATTAACCAACTGATGTGGTTAGATTGTCATAATTCATTAACCAGGAAAAATAGCATATAATTTGTCCACTAAAAGAGATAACCACATGTATAGGAGAATCCAAAGAAAATAACGAATGCCCCCAGTAAACGGTATTTACGAATTACGATGTACATATAATGGTTCTGTGACAATAATAAACAAGTAATACGTATAAGAATTGAATTAAAGGTGCACGAGGTTTATCACATGACATGGAGTTGACTAATCTATGTAATTTTTTCATTTTATTTATCGTCACAAAAGCCAAAAGGACGAATATATATGATAATCAGATATTTATAAGCAGTTGTGATATATTGAAGAAAATAATCCTTACTGTTTCAACTATCAACCTAAATTACATTTTTTTAAATTTAAGCGCATATAAAGAGAATAATCATTACGTGTGCAACTATTTTTACATAGTTAATATATCCAAATCGTTGATACAAAAAAAGGTCCAAGTCTAAGTTAAAGTCTTTAACCAAACTTTTTTTTTTTTTAATAAAAGACTAAAAGTATCTCTAATCCATCTCTATTTTAGAGTAAAATTTATTTCAACTCACATCTATTTCTAACACTAAAATAGAGGAATGCTATTTTTTATTCTATTTTAGAGTTGATTTTTTTAATAATAGAATGATCCTTTAACTTTTAAATCATTTTATTTATAACTGAAACAAATCATTTTTAATTTTTTTTATTATATTACAGTATTTTTCAAAGTTACATGACACCAAACCGCTTCTTGTGATGTGTTTATATTATTTGAGATCATTTGCAAAATATTTTTTTTGTTTCTCCAATATCACAATTAAATCAAAGTCTACTATATTTTATTATTTTTATATGATGTAATGTAATTTTATTTATATAATAAATATTTAATTTAAATAATACCATAATTTATGGAAATTTTGCAAAAAAATAAATAAGTATGATTAAATCATAAGTTTTATAAATAAAATGTATTAGTAATAAAATAGAAATATAATATATTTTGAAATATTACTTTTGAGAGTGAAAAATAAAGTAATACATTAGATCAAAACTCAACTCTATTTTAGAATTATTTTATTTTAGAGTGAAAAATAGAGAAATACATTGGAAATTGTCTAATAACTTTCTCCGCCATAAAAATTGCCACAAAAATTGAATCATCAACAAAACTTTCTACTTCATTAGTTTCAACGAGAAGGGGATTCACATTTTTCTCATACTTTCCTATAGATTGTTGTGAGATTCATGTACGGTACGCTTCTAAATACTTAGCTTTCCTTTTTTCTGAGATTTTAAGTCTCCTTTCCGACCATCCTCCGATCATCTCTACAGTTGCCCCTAAACCGTAGACTTCTCTCACCCAAACTCTTGTTTTATTCTCCGTCACCACCTAAAGTCCATTAAGGATTCATCATTTCTTAAGGATCCTATAGACACCTTCCTTCACTCCGTTTTCCGGTCACTTTTTCCGTTCTCCGATTCACCGTTCCTTGGTATTTTTTTATACGTTTTCTGATTTGAGCGTCAGAAAACCATTGAAAATATTATTTTATCGTGTATTCTGAATCTTCACGACTCTACCTATTTTGTAAGAAGCTTGCTCATGAGAGTACAAAAAAATCCCTAAACAACTAGCAAGATAATTTTTTCTCTCTTTGACTTTTGGGGTTGGATGCATGTATATATTAGGTAAAAGTACTGTATGTATGAGTGAAAGTACTGTATGTATGAGTGAAGACAATGAAAACAAATTGTGAGAGTAAAAGGAAACCGATTTGCATTATTGGAACTTAGGAAATTTGATTCTTAAAGATACTTGGAATTGAACATGAAAATCAATCAAACCAACTAAAAATTTTCAAAAAATACAATATACTATAATTGAAGAACAAAGTAACTACATTTCTTCAACTAATACGAAAGCTAACCCATCAACTAATACGAAAAAACAAATTGATGAAAATTAAATTAGGAAAATGACAGATTAACAAAGTTTAATTAGGTTTTTAATATCCAATTAACAAATCGATACAGCATCTTACAGTTGTCAGAAAGTTGAGGAAAACGTGAACTCTAAAAAGATAAATTATTTCCAGATTCGTTTGCTATCGTAACCTGTCTTTCTCAATTCTCGTTATCTTTTTTTTTTTTTTCTAATTTTTTTACATTTCTATTTACTTTTTTTTTGGCACACCTTTTTCTGTTTTTGATGTTTATATTGACTGACCTACAAAATTTATCTAAAATTATTTTCAACGTTCTAACTTCTAAACTCTAAAATTTTAGTAAAATTATGTAAATTCTGTCATGGAGTATTTTGAGTTTTGACTATACAACTTCAGTCGCACTGATCATACGTACCACAATGACTACATTAACCACAGATCGCAGTGATATAATTTTCGTATCAGCTGCTGCAAGCAAAATCTAGAAATCAAGAGTATATAGTACATATTTTAGTTAAAATTTGAATAAGTTATATAGTACATATTTTACCAATAAGTCATCGTGGCTATGCACGAAAGGGCGTGAGAAAGAGCTTAGAGTCTTCCTTTCTAGAGCTAAAGTTAATTATCTTTATAGGGTATTAGGGTTCTAGACTTTTAGTACAATGCTATACAATCTTTCTTCTTAATTAATGACTAAAATCTTAGATAAATCTCATTTACATACGATTCTTTATAATATTGATTACTTACTTTATGTGAATAATCTAAGAAATATATATTTTTAGAAAATGGCTGAAAAGTATAAGTTTAACAACATCTTAATTTATGTGAGGCTGTGAGCTATTTTCTTTACATTTTATAATTTTTATAGATTCTAACTTTTTCTCATATAGAACTTTAGAATTAGTTTTTAAAAAAAAATTATAATAGCTAAATATATATATATTTTTTGTCAACTTATATCTATATATATATCTAGTGCAGGCCCGGTCCAACAAAAATGGTGGTCCGAGACAAGGAAAAAAAATGTGGCCCTTTGTAAAATGTATAAAATAAAAGTTTTAAGGCATAATTCTAATTTAATTTAAAAATCATTAAAAAAAAAGAAATAAAATAACTTTATATAAAAAATGATAAGTATAAAAAATTTTGGTGGTCTTATAAAAAATGGAAACATCAATTTTGTGGCCCATCAAAAACTAAAAAAAAAGTGGTCCAAGACTATGGCCTAGTCTCTAGGTCGGGTCTGATATGGTGAAAACTGATGTTTGGTAAAAATATTGTGGTGAACCAATAACCAAAAGATTAAAAATCTGAAGATCTGTATATATGAATTACTTTTTTTTGTTAACTATATATGACTTACTGGTTCATATTTTTGTAAAAATAAAGTTATGACCAGTCTGATCCATATATATAGGGTTAATTTGTTGCAGGCTAAACGGGTTATAACAAATTCGTCAACGCATGTCAAAAAAAGACCACGCCTCAACACTAAAATCAATAACGGAACTAATATGAAACAAGCCAATTTGACTATCGTAATATTGCAACGTCGCTTATTTTCGACCAAGGTCAACATAATGAAATCCTCGAAATATATTAACTTAGTCATTAAATTTTCAGTTAGAAAAATTTCATCATATATACTATACAATTTGGTAGTCAAGCATATGAAATTCGGTAGTGATCATTAGTTAGAAAATTAAATGATATATATATATCATATAATTGTTCATGGCAAACTTTTTCAATAATTGTATAATTAAAAAAACGGCTGAGCGCATATCCACATTTGGAATTTCATACTTAGAATTATCAATAGTTGTCATGAAGTTGAAAATGACTGGATCAATAAATAACCAATAACATCTCTTAACGGATGCATACACACATATATGAGTATGTATAGATAAACAAATAAATTACAATGCGAATATAAATCAAGAAAATAAAAAATGTTTAATATTTAGGTTAAACAACTTATATGAAAAAGACAAGTTCATCCAAATTTTCTAATTAGGTAACTATTTGACCCATCAACCTATTTTCAGTTTCACCCGTAGGTTTAATATTGATCTCAATTCCTAAGCCAAACCTATTGTTATCAGTTGGTGGTGCCTTGGTTTTTGGTTTATACTCCTTTTATATCTTTTTCTTTTGAAGGCGTTTTAGGTTTATACAAACAAATAGAATTTACAGGATTCCCAAATTCTCATATATATTGTTAATTAAAGAATATTTCTTGACTAGATTACGACTTGCGTAAACGCAAATTTTTTTTTTTTGCTTGAGACACCAATTCGAGACATTACTGTTTACTTTTCCATCAAGAAACACACGGTGCGAAAGAAAACCTGGAGAAAAAACAGACCAAAACACCTAAGACTCATCAGAAAATATCGTCCAATGGAAATAAACATCACATCACTTTTGCCTTCAAATTTCTCCTCTTGTCCTGTTTTTCCTTCTTTTCAAAGTGAAAAAAACATAAAGATGCATTCATTGTAAAAGATTTTTGGTTTCAATATATTTTACATTTAATTTATATTAAAAAAAAATTCATACATAAAGGGAGTTTATTCGAATGGGCCAACTCTTTAGGCCCGATACTATGCAGCCGGAAGTGTAGATCTTTAGCCATCTCCTCAAAGACTTGGACTGATCTGGCCTATTAAGTTAGGCCCGTTTAAATACGACTGTGTGGTTTCGTTCGTTTTCATTTTTATTTATAGCATGAGGTCATGAACCAACTTGGGGTCAGATGAGTTTTTGGGGAGCTACAGTAATTACAAGCTTAGAAAAACCAATCGTCAGCCAGTCTACATGAGTAGAGGCTGAATTGTGAATCTGAACCCAAGATGACCTATTTTCGTAGATCATATTGGATTAGGATTGGTTGAAATTACTTAGGGGATAAAAATGATTTTCTAGTATTATTGGTTATATTTTTGTAATTTTTTAAAAAATCTTAGGTTATTCAAATGGTGACTTATACAAATATTTTGAAATCTTTGTCATTGAAAATATTTGTTAAACGATCTAATTAATGATTTGATAAGCTTTTAGTTAAATGTATAGAAAAACAAATTTCTGCAAACGATATTCCAAAAATTTCAATAAAAAACCATAGCAGTTTTCCTAAATTCGTCCAACATCATTAAAATCATGTAACATTTAGCAAAAGTTAATTAATCTCAGATGTTTGATTGAAAATTTAGAATTCAATTTGTGTGAAACTACTTTCAACTAAATTTCAGTTCGATCAGAAGAAACCGATTATAAGAAAATATTACATTGTCTTGTGTGAGACTATATACAAAAAGAATCTTGCGCATCTTAAACATAAATCTGGAATCCAAATCACATGTTTTAAAAGTAAATACAATGGGCTGTCTGTCCTAATTCCTAATCTATGGACGTTCACCATAGTTTAATAAAAAGTACAGGTGTTGTTTTTTAGTTGTTTTAAATATGAAATCAACTATAATCGTATAAATGTAAAATGGATGCTTTTTTTGTCTTTTGTCATGGTCTGCCTTTGTCTTGGATCATATGGGTGGTCGAAAACATGAACCAAAAAAATTAAATATCCGACTATCTGTAAACCATAATAAAAGTACACGTTAAATAGCAACTTGTTTCCCTTATTAATACATAAGTGGAATCATAAAGACCCACTTGACGATAATTAAGCCAATGCATATTAATTTAACTCCCCCAAAAATGTAGGCTTCGATTATCTGTAAATGAAGTAAAAGAAAAGATTATCTGGAAATGGATTAATCGCCCAAACATAATTATATATATAATCCACATTATTAATTAGGATATATTAGCAATGTCTATAGAGTATAGGCTATATCTTTACTATTTTTCTTTGTATATCTCCTTTTTTGTATAGATTTCCTTATAATTTATTGTATACACCAGAACTGTCAAGAATAATACAAAGCTGAACATTCATATTATTAATTATATTTATTAATGGTTAAATATTATTGCAGAAAAATAAACATTCCATTTACAAAGGCACTTAGGTTTTACAAAATCTTAACCCATACTATTAAGCAATTTTATACAAAAAACAGTAGAAGAAGGTTTACTCATTAATTAGAAGCAGTTGTTGGAGAAGTTTGAGTGATTCGGAACCATGTGCATGGAATATGTGGAGATGAAGCAGCATCGCGGTCTTATCCAGCAAATTTAACTCCAAGAATTTATTGAGTATCACAAATAATGACAGATGAAGGACGAAACTCATTTCTATAAAGACTTGCATTACGTTGACTCTAAATCGAGTATGTATAGCAGAATAACGTTTCATATTATCATATTCTAACTTTACATATCTATATATATAAAATAAGCTTTTCTCTCTTCTCATGCTGCCACCTCAGTATCCCAAAAATTTAATAGACATACTATATACATATATTAATTATAAATTTGGTTTTAATATTATAAAAAAAATTTGAAAAGGCATTATTCATATTCTAAATTAAACAAAAAAATAATAATAAACTTATATGAATATCGTTCTTTGAAATAATAACAGGTTTAATAAATTTGGTTATCATAATATATTTCAATTTTTATAAATATTTAATTAGGTTAAGTTGTATCGCAAATATTATAAAAAAACTAAAATATCAAACAAGTCCTAACAATTAAACAAATAAGTTAAATATGTAACTAAATTCATAAAGCAAAATATAAGTTGGCAAGTTTTACATCTAATAAAGAGACAAATAAATAAAATTAAGATATACTTAACATAATAATTACAATTATACATAACTATGAAAAAGATAATAAGAGCCAAAAAATTAAGAAACATATTAAAAGTATTTACACAAAAATATAAATTAAGTTTAAAAATTTAAGATCATTGTGTTTTGTAATATTATTTTTAACAAAAAAATAAAAATAAATGTAACTACAACAGGAGAAGAAAATAAAAGCTTTGTATATGCAAAATATATATCATGTGATGTAAATATATTTCAATTCTCATAATAATTATCATCCATTAATACAATAGTTTTCCCTATAATTTGAATAGACACTTACTTAATAGAAGATATATTATATTGAATTAATCTAAAGAAATTTCAATTTAATAATTTACTTTTATCAGTTTATTTATATAATTTAGAAAAACTATAGAATTTAGTGTTTATAAATTATGTATTATATTTATTCTAAATAAAATCAAACAAATGTTGTGACTTCAAACAATCAATTATATATGGAAATCTTTTTCAACAAAAATAAAAGAAAAATAGATTTAGGATTCACAAACATATTGCACACATAAATAGGGTTAAAATCATACATGAAACACTCCAAAAATAATAACTTCACATGAAACAAAATAAAAAAAAATTATTATGCAACTTTAAAATGTAAATATCTTCCCTTTAAAATGTAAATATCTTCCTTTTAAAAAACTCAACTAATTGCATAAAATTGATTACCAAAGAAAAAAAGAGGTAAAAATGTGTACCATCCAATAAATAAACACATAGATGATCATAATTAAAAAAAAAAAACAAATACACATATCTTAAGTTGATAGAGATAATTAAATTAACTACGAGACCAAATAAAATAAAATACCATTAGATTAAGAAAATTGTTTACCACGTCTACGCGTATCACACCCTTTGTGTTTGAAATTGAAAGTTAAATCTCACCGGCGATGGGGGAAGATATCGGAGAAGACGAGGGTTTTAGAGCAGTGAATAATGTTTTTTTACAGGATAATCCTATTAACAAGAACTCTCTCTCTCTCTTTAAATGTTTGAATCGACGTTCGACCCCATATTTCTTATATTTTTCCAAATCGGTTCATATTATCTCAAATGTTCCCATTAACCTATACATCTACGATAATTTTGATAGTAAATTAGTGATAAAAATTAAATCGTTTTTCAAATAAAATTAGATTCATTTTGTAGTCACCAACACTGGATCATCGAAGATGAATAATAGTAAATTCTGAACATTTTATTAGTATTCGGTTTTAGGTAAAAATAGATAAAAATACAGTGACTTATTTTGAAGTATTTTTTTTAAAGTTCGGAGAATTCTAAATTCACAAAACTAACTTTTCTTTTATTAGTATTCGAAGTAACTTTCGGACTATACAAAACTAAACCTATTTCGAAGTATTTATTTTATTAGTATTCAGTTGAGTTAAAAAATATACAATTCTCTAAACTTTAAAATGACAAAAACTTAACTTTTAAAAACCAACTAATTGAATAAATAGTCAACTAAAAAAAATTCAAATTGTGGATCACTCACTAAACAAATACATAAATAAACATAAAATTAAGAAAGGAAAAAAAACTTAAGAATAAACAATCTACATTTTTAAGCTAATAGAGACAAATCCATTAACAAAATTGTGTTCACGTCCGCGCGTAGCGCGGATCACATACTAATATATTAATATATATAGGGTATATGCAATGCATGGCCTTCAATAAATTCAATATTAGTTCTCTCTCTTCGGTACTATTCAACACGTTCTATTCACTATCAAAAAATCAATTTTACCATTTTCTTTACAATCTGATTACATCTTTCTCTTTCTCTCTCTCCAAAACAATTTCCGATGAAAAAGAAGACGAAGAAGAAGAACGAAGAAGAAGAAGAATAAGAAGAAGAAGAAGAAGAAGAAGAAGAAGAAGAAGAAGAAGAAGAAGAAGAAAATAGAAGAAGAAGAAGGTCGGTGGAGATGGAGGTTGGTGTCCAACAGAGATTTCTGTTTAGTCTCGGCAAAGATTTTCGCTTGTGGTTGTTGGGATCTCGGCGAAGCCTTGCGACGGATCCGCGAGGGAGCCAACATGATAAGAACCAAAGGAGAGGCCGGAACGGGAAACGTCGTCGAGGCCGTGAGGCATGTGAGGAGTGTGATGGGAGCGATACGCTTGCTGCGAAACATGGATGACGGCAAGGTCTTTGCTTTCGCGAAGAAGATTGTTGCGCCACACGAATTGGTTATGCAGACAAAGCAGCTCGGGAGATTACCGGTGGTTCAATTCACCGCCGACGGACGCGATTCTGATGATGATGCAACTAGGATGCAACTGGGATTCTCAATTTGAACGATAAGGTCGTGACGATGGTGACGTTAAAGAACGATTGTGTTCAATTTTTTATGCTTTGATAACTAGATGTATGATAACAAAGTTAGTTAATCAATAACACATGTTGTCTATTATATGATAACTAGGTTATCACGATAAATTTTATATTTTTCATATTATATGATAACTAGGTTATCACGATAAATTTTATATTTTTCATATTTCATATATTTATGTGATATGATAACTAGATGAACATGATAATTTATGATATGATAACTGAGTTAACATGATAATTTATTAAATGATAACTAGTTAACATGACAATTTCATATTCTATATTGGTTATCGAGACACTACAAGAAAACAACGGATTTGCGATGGAAAAATCCATAGCAAATCCGTCGCAAATCACGTTTTGCGACGGAATTGCGACGACACGACTTCCGTCGCAAATCAGTCGTCGCAAAACAGTTTCCCTCGCAAATCCGTCGCAAATTTGCGACGAATCATTTTCCCTCGCAAATTTGCAACGGCCAATATCCGTCGCAAACCCGTCGCAAATTTGCGACGAGAAATACTCCCTCGCAAATTTGCAACGGCCACCTCCCTCGCATATCCGTCGCAAATTTGCGACGAGACACTTCCCTCGCAAATTTGCAAAGGCAACTTTCCCTCGCAAATCCGTCGCAAATTTGCGACGAGACACTTCCCTCGCAAATTTGCAAAGGCAACTTTCGTCGCAAATTTGCGACGAGACATTTCCCTCGCAAATTTGCAAAGGCAACTTTCCCTCGTGAATCCCTCGCAAAATTGCAATGGATTTGCAAGGAAAATTGAATTTTGTAAATTAAAAAAAAAAATAAGAATTTAATTTAAAATTGAATAATAATTAAAATAATTAACATATTAAATTTAAAAACATAATTATATAATTTAGTTATTACAAAAAGTGCATAATTGTTTTTAAAAAAAACAAAATAAAATGTTTACAAAGGACCGGTTCCGGTTCCGGTTCCAGATCCGGTTCCGGTTTCGGTACCGGTTCCGGATCCCGATCCCGAAGGGTTACGTGCTTCGCGAAGTCTTGCAAAAGCCGGATCCTTCTCAGCAAAGTAGTCCATGAAAGCATCATAGGAATTAATCTTCTCGGCCTGATTCGTTAGCATCACGGCCTGACTCGATATCATCTCGGCCTGACTCGTTATGATCCGGTGTAAATCGTCCTGGGATGGACGTGAAGCCGATGTAGAAGAAGCTTCAATTTGCGGTTGAAGCGAACCGACTCCGTAAATTCTTCCTTTTTTGCGGGGAGCAACCTATGAAAAACAAAAAAACAAACATTATAAATATTTCTAAAAATATTTAAATACAATACAACAATTTAATTTTTAAATACGTACCTCGGTAAAAATTTGGTTCTTCACGAAAGGAGTAAGGCCGCCAGATGCTGTGCTCTCGGGATCATCACTATCGACTGTCTGAGATA
>PKML01043526.1:1283680-1311816 GCA_002933935.1 Eutrema yunnanense | reverse complement strand
TATATATATATATATATATATATTCATAAACAACATATACGGATATATGACGTTTTATATATCATACGGGGACATTTCCAAATTTTCACAATTTATGAATGCACATCATTAAATAACTTTAGAAATATAATTTTTTGAGATTCACTTTTAAAACCGTTAGACGCTTGTCACGTTTTTATCCTCGCCGGAAATAAGGAATTGGTCCCTAGCAATTCCATTGCAAATTTGCAACGGATTTACGATGGATCCTTTTTTGCAACGGATTTGCGACGGATCCATCGCAAATCCATCGCAAATTTGCAACAGATTTGCGATGGGTCTTTTATTTGCAACGGATTTGCGACGGATCCATCGCAAATCCGTTGCAAATTCATGAGTTTTTTTTTTAATGTTTAGGGTTTAGGGTATACGTTTAATAGTACATAATAAAGTTTACGGTTTATAATCTCATAAGAGTCATGATCATAAGCATATTTTTTCAAAAATATAATGAATTTGAGGGTACGAAGAATGTTGAACTTATATATATATATATATTCATAAACAACATATACGGATATATGACGTTTTATATATCATACGAAGACATTTCCAAATTTTCATAATTTATGAATGCACATCATTAAATAACTTTATAAATATAATTTTTTGAGATTCACTTTTAAATATAATTTATGAATGGCGTCAATATGACAGGCCATAGAGAATATTGTCTCCCGGACATACCAAATGGACTAAATCCATCGGTGCATAAGCCAAGATAGACATTCCTGCTCTCGTTAGCAAAGTCCGAATGTATAGTCTGAAAGTGTTTCCACGCCTTTGCATCTGACGGATGCGTAACCTCCCCATCCTCCGTGGTATGTTGTGCATGCCATCTCATTGCCGCCGATGTCCTTTCTGATAGGTATAACCGTTTCAATCTATCGGTGATTGGCAAGTACCACATACGTTGGTATGCAACGCGGGTCCTTCCAGTAGTTGGTTGATATCTCGGCTTTCCACAAAATCGACATTCCAGCAACTTATCATCATCTTTCCAGAAAATCATGCAATTGTCAATGCATACGTCAATCATTTGTGATGGTAACCCAAGACTCGCAACCAACCTATGTATTTCATAGTAACTCTCAGCGGAAATATTATCTTGTGGCAAATACTCTTTAATTAGCTCAACCCATGAATCCATGCAAATCTCATTTAGGTTATGATCACTTTTAATTGTCATCATCCTAGATGCCAATGATAGTTTAGATTGCCCTTCTCTACATCCATCGTAGATGGGCTGCTTCGCAGCGTCTAACATATCATAAAAACGCTTTGCTTCTATGTTGGGTTCTTCCCTAGTATTATCATCAGCAAATGCAGTTGTGCTTTCATGAAATGCATCTGTAACCATATCATGAAACCTATTTCCCTGTTGATACCCTTCATCAATATTTCCGAATAAATGATCATGCCCATAATTATAACTAGGTTGATCAACGCCATGACTCGTACTATTACTTCCAGCATCAACACTACAACATTCCCCATGCGAAAACCAGATATAATAGTTTGGCTTAAATCCTCTATTATATAGATGCCTCTTCACAGTATCAATATCCACATATTGGGTGTTCTTGCACTTTCTACATGGACAGAAAATTTTACCGTCACGAGTCGCACATGGTTGGCTTGTCGCCTGGTACATGAATGCTCGCAACCCGTCCCGATACTCTTTCGTCACTTCACCCGTCCCTGGATCTCTTTGATTGTACATCCATGATCGTACTGCGTATATTTCGTGTCCCGAAGACATTTTTTAAACATTCACCACTCAAAATCTATTTCTCAAAAAAAAAAAAAAATTTTTTTTTTTTTGTTTTCTAAATTTTTTTTTTGTGTTATGAGAGCTCTCAACGTGATCTGTATTTATAGGATTTCAAAAAATTTTGCGACAGATTTGCTACGGAAATTTGCAATGGATTTGCTACGGAAAAGGAATTTGCAAGGGATTTGCAACAACTTTGCGATGGAAATTAATTTTTCTTTTAAACGTGTGCCACCTACTCCACCTAACTAGATCCATTGCAAATCCCTTGCAATTTGCAATGGATTTGCTACGGAAAAAGAATTTGCAAGGGATTTGCAACAACTTTGCGATGGAAATTAATTTTTCTTTTAAACGTGTTACACCTACTCCACCTAACTAGATCCATCGCAAATCCCTTGCAAATTGCCGTAGCAAATCCGTCGCAATTTTGCAAGGGAAATTTGCCGATGCAATTTTGCGACGGAATTGCGATGACCACTGTAGTCCTCGCTAATCCCTCGCAAATTCCTCGCAAATTTGCTACGAATTTGCGACGACCTTTTGTCCCTCGCAAATTTGCGAGGGATTTGCGACGCTGGACGTTTCCTCGCACTTTCGTCGCAAATATGTTGCAAAATCGTCGCAATTTGCGACGACTTTTTTCCTCGCAAAATAGCGACGGATTTGCGACGGCTGGTTAGTCACTCGCAAATCCGTTGCAAATTTGCGAGGGATTATATCCATCGCAAATTCCATTGCAAATCGATTGTTTTCTTGTAGTGAGATATTACAAGTATCGAATATTATTGTTATCACGTTATATGTATCGGATATTATTGTTAGCACGGTAACATTGTATAGTTATCGGATAACCATAACCTTATCGAGATATCATAGTAGTTATCTTGTTAATCAAATAGTTATCCACTAACACCACAAACGGTTTTACGTTTTCCGGTGGTGAATAGTGTCGTCGACTATTGATGAACAATGTCGGTTAGTAGTTGTTGAATAGTGTCGTCGGTGTCGGATGAACAGTATCACCGGCTATCTAACGTCAGAAAATGATTGTTGTGATCAATGATATTTTTGTAATTCACATGAATGTTCAGGATATTTTTGGTTTTTTTGTTTGTTTCTCTTTCCTAAAATCTAATTTTAAGTTATCTATAACTATTTACCTAATTTTTCAGTTATTACACACCATATATTTAACTTACCCATATATATATCATTGAATTTGAAATTTGCTTCTTTCTTATGAAATTAAAACTGACTATAAGGCTCTAAAGGTTTATTCAGTCTGATGTGCCCGAGTATATGATTTTAACGACTGATCTATAGATACACCATGACTCCACGTAGAACTGGATTTTTAATAATACTAAAATCACTAATAAGTAATTAATATATCATCTCTTTAATTAAGTTGATGTACAAATATTATTTTGTAGGAAGAATCGAAAAAGTAGATGTGAAAATAAGTTATGACAAAAAAACGTGTCAACATAAAAAAAACTCATCTCATTATAGCCGCCCCACAATACACTGGAAACACAAAATTATGGTATGAATGCGAAATGGGATGCAGTAACCCTCTGTGTTTTGATTTCTTAACTTTTACGTACCGCGCCTGCATATGATTAATTTGTGACTAATGCGGAGCAATACGCAAATAATCAGAAAACATATACGTATACAAACGACTATATTGAAGTATGTATCAATCCATGCAAGATTAGTCCATAAACACGTATTTATGAGCTAAAAAACATCAACCTACACTCTAATAACACAATCTTCTTTGCCATTCAGCGTTTTCATGATCTTCATAAATTATATTTCCGTGAAATCAATTGCTTACACAGAATAATGTTTGAACTTTTGAATATATGTAGGGAAAACAGCTTATTCGTGCATTCACTATGAATAAGTATGAGAATCCATACCCGAATTTAGGGACCATGCTATAACATATCTCAACCCTTGATTTTTTAAAATTTTCATATCCGAACTTTGAAGTCGTGGCTAGGATCTGAATTGACATAAACGATGTTAGTCAAACCGTTAACAGTGTTGGCTCAGCAATCTGAGTCAGTTGTTACGTCAGCTAAAGCGTCAACATTGTTCACGGTTTGACTAACATTGTTTAGGTCAATTTAAGGTATTGCCACGATTTCAAAATTCAGGTGTAATAAATATAAAAAAAATCAAGAGTTGAAGTAGGTTCTAGCATAGTCCTTAAATTCGGGTCTGAATTTTCACACATGATCATAGTAGATGCACGAATAAGATGTTTTCCTCTTTAATAAGCTGCAAAAGTTACACACATAGAAAAGCTTACAAGTTTGTTATAGTTGAAATTCCCTCTTTCAAATAGCCGCATCTTTCAAATGCTTCATCAACAAACAGCTCTAGATAAGAAGAGCATGCGTCGAAAGGAAACTTGTAATGGTTTTTTATCAAAAAAAAAGAGAAAAAACTTGTAATGGCCATGAAGATAAAACTAGAGAAAAGTGGTCGATTGCATCAGATAATTAGCGATACAAATATAACACCACCTATAGGAATTGATGTTATTGTTAACTCTTTTAAAATCACATGAGTAAATATGATGTCTCGTATTAAATCTTCTTCATTACATTTTACCAAATAAAGAATCATATACAATAAAGAACGACAAAGCTCCACCTGTCAACCATGTGAGATGTACGTGCGTTGACGGACCGTGAGTAGGAGACTCTCTCTCGGTCAAGCAGACAAGCACCCCAGAGCACAGGCCACAAGCCTTCTCTCTAATTTGTTCAATTCATTAGTTTAACAATCCCTAACTATATTTAGTAAGTAACCCTCTTGCACTATTATATTAACTCATCATCATCTCTCTCTTTCTCTCTAAAGACTCTCTCTCAAGATTTCCCCCTAACCACCAGATTAACTTTTGTACGGTTTTTAGCAAATCATGTACCCTCCTTCTTCCCCCTCCAAGTCCACAGCTCCATACGGCGGTGACGCCGACAACAATCGATATGACTCTGCTGCCGGAGCTACCCGTGATTTCTCCTCCCTCGGCTCTCAAACCCACCATAATCCTCCGCCACAGCAGCAACACAATCCCAACGTCGGCGGTCATTATTTCCCCGGCGACCCATCTTCCTTCGCTTCAGATTCCGGCGCTTCTCCTTCTTTGTTCCGACACAGAAGCTCTCCGGCCGGTTTCTATGACCAACATCTTCCCACTGATCCCAACGGTAAATTTTTACGTTTCTTACATTTTCCACCCCATACTTTTTTCGACTATAATTTTACCTCCTAACGTTAATTAATTTTGATTTATAGTCCACGTGATATGAAAATTACAATTCACATTTAAACCCCCAAAAGAATTACAATACACATCGACAGATTGTGGTTTTTTTTAGGGCGAACATTGACAGAATATTTTAATAACTATAATTAGTATTCTTTCGTTCAGTTAAATGTTTTTTTTTTATAAAAGAGTTTTTATATTGTTACACAAAGATATATTATTTATAGATATTTTAAAATTTTAAATAAAATGAATGTTTTCATTTTTTATGTACCTGAATTGAGAATTACTTATATTTAGTATTGCAACAAAATATGTGAAAATTAATCATTAAACATACGATTTGAAGAAAGTGAGTATGTTATTTTAGTGATTAACGAGTCGGTAAGTAATTTGGTCTAACACGTAATTTTGACTTACTGGAATCCAAACCATGTAATTTTGAATTTAAATTTCGATGACTTTAGTTTGTCTATTTGGTTTCCCCTTATATATAAAAGGATACGACTTTGTTTTTCTAATTAATTAACGAGTATAATATCGACCACGTAACTGAAAATCCAAATCCAGTAGTTAGCTATCAAAATATCCATGTATAGATTTTATCAACACCTTTCTCTTCCTTTTCTGTTTGGAGAAACCATGGTCGATCTTTTTAAAATATACATATATAGATGTATACACACTAAACACACGTATATATATATACATTATACATGCATGAATAGTTAAACACGTATTTCCAGGAGAGGCAAGTTGTATATTTTAATAATGCAAATTAGCATGTATTATATAAAAGCATGCACTTGCCAAAAGTATATGTTAAAAAAAAAACGAATCATTACCAAAACAAATAAAAGTATAGTCCACTTGGCAATATTATATCCATCCCACTTGCTCTTTTCCTTCTGACAAAGCAGCCATGAGACCAACCCTGTTGACATGGCTTCATCATTGTCACTATTTTGATTTTTGGATACGCCTACTTGTCATTATAAATAATAAATTTTTACTACATTCTTGGTTGCAAGTAATAATTTATATTATTTTTGCGCAATTTGATCTTCGGTTCATTGCATCCGTCCGGTTTATTTTCCACTGTAATCCATGTGCGAGCCCCAAGAAAATTTACCCCTCTTGCATTATTATATACATAAATACAATACATAAAAAAATATTTATAATAATAATTGGATTCGAATAGTGAATATTTCTAAGATTTAGGCCCTTTAACAAAAAAAAACAAAAAAATAATCTAAGATTCTTTTCATGAATCGTTATTCTCTGTCAAATTGGCGATAAATAAATCTAAGTAGAGACAAAGGAAGGGGTCTTCGAGTCTCGAACACGACCCATTCTCTTCTATTTTGTATATATATATTTTAAAAATCATACTGGTTTATTAAAAAAACGGAGATCATTACATGTTATAATCCTACATTACATTACCTCTCTTTCTTTCTCTCTCTATCGATCTAAATAAGCTGATGGAAGAGGGAACAGGTTTTTCTCTAGGACGGCCAAACGGAGGATACGGCGGAGGAAGAGGAGGAGAGCGAGGGCCGTCGAGGTTGAAATCGGAGCTGAGATTCTCCGGAGGGAGTAGCAGTAGTCATCAAGAACATAACTCTTTACCGCGAATCTCGGAGGTTGAAGCGGCTGCGGCGGCTATAAACGGTGTCGCATCGACAAGTATGAGTTTTGGAAACGATCATAACAATTGGGACAACTCGTCTGCTCATATCAGCTTCACCATTGATGAACCCGGAAAACGGTCCAAGACCACCGACTTTTTCACCTTAGAAACTCAGGTATTTTCTATAATTTTTGGTTACTATATGTATTTATGCTTTATGAATATTAAGGAGATCAGTCTTCTATATAGAATAAAGTTACTAGTCCTTGGATTCTTCTAGATAAAAGGGGGAAAAATGCATATGCTCAAAGTTGAGTGTTTAACTGTGTATTATATAGTTTGTATAAGCTTGGAGAAGGTTTATGATTGATCTATATATAATTCACAAGATGTATGTTGACAAATGATATTATAGTGTGTGTCATATAATATGAAATTTATAAATCAAATTTAATTTCCAGAAAGTAAGCAATAGGATTCTAAGATGGAATATAAGCCAATAAGAATGTATATGTCACAAGTTCATGTCTTGTAGAAGCCAAAGTTGAATGGTTTTGTGTGATACATATATATAAATTAGCTTGGAGAAAGTGTATGGTTGATTTATGTATATTCTTCACAAGTCCTTTGCTAACGAATGTTTTGGTTTTTAACTTGATGTTTGGTTTAAATAATTAAGTAGTTCAGCATGCCGCAAACGTCTCTGGAAATGGCGAGAATGGAGAGTTTGATGAATATCCCAGAGGACTCAGTGCCTTGTAAGGTTAGGGCCAAGCGCGGTTGCGCGACTCACCCGCGTAGCATCGCTGAAAGGGTTAGTTGCATATAAGTATATATACAAGATCATAAAATATAAATTTATTGAAAACCAAAGAAAACAAGAGTTTAATTAAGTTAGATATATGATTTGGTTTGCGTGTGTGTATATATATATAGGAGAGAAGAACGAGAATAAGCGGAAAGCTGAAGAAGCTACAAGAACTGGTGCCCAATATGGACAAGGTAAAGGATATTAGCTATATTTTTTTGGAAATGTTGGTGTAATTGAGGAGATTACATATATTGTTAAGGTTTGAAAATTATGGCAGCAAACGAGCTATGCAGACATGTTGGATTTGGCTGTTGAGCATATAAAAGGTCTTCAACACCAAGTAGAGGTGCGTCCTAATTATACATATATGAATCTATATATGCAAAGTGATATTTTCTCAAACTGAGGTGAATGTCATCATATTCCTATATATATATGTTGAGAAATCATTACTTTAAAACCAAATTATGGTATGTTGAAAAATGGTATATAGTGGCTTATCGTCCAATTGATCAAAATCATGATTGGATCCTTACTCGGACGTTTTTCGAAATTTACATGACAATTATAATTAGTTAGGTTTTGATATACATCCTGATGATCGTATATAATAATATATGCATTTGATCATGGCTTTTGACTTGTCGTGTGTTAATTAAAAATATTCTCATGATCTCTTACAAGCTTTTTTTGTTGGTCTCTTAAAAAGATTTAAGTTTGTTCATTTATATTCATTCTTTCACTCTACTAATTTTCTCATATATATATCTTAATTTTTTCCTAAAAAGCTTTCATAACAAACTTACTTTAGTGAGACACTCTTCTAAATTAAGAATCATGCATAATCGCTCTACGTACACATACAAATAGATGGTTGTGATCATACGTTCAATCAATGCATTGGTCTGTGTCATGTTTGAGGTTAACCTTAGATTCTGAGGTCCCAAATAAATTCACATAATTCAAGTTGAACTAATAATATAAATGGAAAATGAAAATTTAAAACATATAGAGTTTGTACGATATTTCACACATATGTAATTATGTTTTTTGATTTAATGTTTATTGTCGATGATTATTTGTCATGTGCAGTCACTGGAAAAGTTGATGGAGAGATGTACTTGTGGGGCATGCAAGAAGCGATGATGAATGATATGATATGTTTCCAAACATGATCCGAGAAAGTATAGAAGAAAAAGAGATTAAGGAATCAATTCAAAGACAGAAAGAAACACAAGAAAAAAAAAAGATTTTAATCATATATGATTTTGGAGGTCCAAAGAAAGTGATGGTGATAAATTAATGAAGTCTTGTTTTGGCACATTCTCAAAGTCTTTACCATAATGACAACTTATATTAACTTAAAATGGATCAATCGAACTTTCCACACACAAAAAAAGAGTTGGTTAATTTAGCTTAGAACAAACCCCACTATTTGAGATTTGAAAGAGATGTGTGTGTATATATCGTATTCGATCATACATTTTGGCCTGTGAATTCATTTTTTCTCTAATTCAAACATACTCATTATAGATTCATAACCGGTTATGTTTATCTCTATCAATATTTGGTCTTAGCCATACCTTTGCTTACGTAGCAACACATTGGGTGGCCAAGCTTGACAATAGCCACTAAAGTATGACTTGGCGACAAACCACCCAACATATCCTATTGAGTCCCTTAATATCCATCCATTGCCATTCACATTCGAGTCCGGATTCCTAGTTGACTATAGAGATATTTTACGTTTATAGAAGTTTTACACAAATTTCCTTGTTTTAAAAGATAAATATTTTAAAAATATCCTTTGAGAAAATGATATGTGAAAACAATTTCAGTGACCATTGATTATTAGTTTATTACCATCCAAAACAATTTCAGTGAAGTTAAGTTTATGCCTCTCATCACAAATGCCATATACACCTATGAATATGTGTATATTTTTGGATGGCCACCTATATGTGTATGTTATAAATAGTTATAATAATATATATTCTGTAGACAACGTACACAAATTTAAAAGAAATTTGGATCTTACACTTATATAAAAGAAAAAGAAGAAGAAAAAGTCAAATTAAATAATAATATATCTTGATAGTATAGGGAATTAAATAACACAATTTACAAAAAAATAATTCAGGTTCGATTTCAGTAAAAAAAAAAAAAAAATCATATGATGGAAATCTAATTCACGCGCAAAGTGACGACATTCATAAACATCGCTAATAAAGGCAAAAGTCTCTCTCTCTCTCTCTCCCATTACAGACCAGAAGTAGAAGAAGCGAGAAAATGTCGGACGATGAGAGAGGTGAAGAGTACCTCTTCAAGATTGTTATCATCGGAGATTCCGCCGTCGGCAAATCCAACCTCCTCACCCGCTACGCTCGTAACGAGTTCAATCCGAATTCTAAAGCCACGATCGGCGTCGAGTTCCAGACTCAGAGCATGGTCATCGACGGCAAGGAGGTCAAGGCTCAGATTTGGGATACCGCCGGCCAGGAACGCTTCCGCGCCGTCACATCCGCCTATTACCGCGGCGCCGTCGGAGCACTCGTCGTCTACGACATCACTCGTAGCTCCACCTTCGAGAACGTCGGTCGCTGGCTCGATGAGCTCAACAGTATGTCTCCATTCGACTTTCTCTTCAATTTTTAGTGAGATCTGCAAATCGAGGGACCGGATTTGGATCAATTAAGTAGCAATGCGTGTGAATTTTAGGTTTGAATCATTGCTGAATTTGTAGATCTGAAATATTTATGATGATTCCATAAGACTTTGATTCAAACTCAAGTCAAAATTATCTTACTTTGGTTTATCATAATCATGAAACTTATAAGGAAAAAAAAAAGAAGAGTAATTTGATTACATACTTGATAATCTTCAAGTAGAATTTTCGATGAACATTTTGAAGAATAATTAGTTGATTCATGATCCGAAATCGAAATGCTTTTGATGCACTCAGCTGTTTGACATGTTTGCATCTCTACTCCCACTGAGCTTTAAACTAGTTTGACAATAATGATGAATCTTGCTGCAGCTCATTCTGATACAACAGTAGCAAAAATGCTCATCGGAAACAAATGTGATCTCGAGAGCATTAGAGCGGTGAGCGTTGAGGAAGGCAAAAGCCTTGCAGAGTCTGAAGGTTTGTTTTTCATGGAGACATCCGCCCTGGACTCGACCAACGTAAAGACGGCTTTCGAGATGGTTATTCGCGAGATCTATAGCAACATTAGTCGAAAGCAACTGAACTCTGATTCTTACAAAGAGGAACTAACCGTGAATCGGGTTAGTTTGGTCAAGAACGAGAACGAAGGGACAAAGACATTTTCTTGCTGCTCGAGGTAACATCTCTCTACCGGTTTCTCTTGTCCTGGGTGTTGGTTTTGGGTTCACTTATAGAAAGACAGAGACATTCTTTTAGCTCTCAACTGAAGTTAAAGCAAAAGAGAGAAAGGTGTTATGAGTTTCTTTGTTACAGATACAGAAGAAATGTAAGCAAACTGGACAAGAAGTTTGGTCAGTGTATAAGTTATGTTCTCATTTGTATTGTAAACTTGCGAATGTTACTTAAATCAATTTTGATATTATCCAATTGCTCTATAGTTTGGTGGCCAGCGAATTTACTACAAAACGAAAATATCTCTTTCAATTTTCAGTTATGGTACTTAACTTCGAATTTGTGTGGCGGTTGAAGCAATGTAGTCAGTGTATTCATTGCGTCCACTCTTTTTTTAACCATAGTTGAATCAAAATAATAGATATTGTATTTGATTTTAACTCTACTGTAAATTTATACCGTATAATAAGAGTTGAAATTGTAACTTTAGATGATTTATTTGGAGAAGTTATATTTTGCGGTCACCCCAGCCGCACGAAAATGGGATTGTCTCCGGGAGTTGTTTTTTTTAGTATTCTCATCCGCTTCAAACAACTTTTAATTATTAATATATCAGCAATCAAATGTTGTAAAATAACTAAAAAATATATATATATACTTTTGTTACAGTGACAAAATATGTGCATTAACAATCATGTTTATGTCACTTCACCGAGTTAATACGCGTTTAGTATTTAACAATTGTTTTGTCTATGCCTGTTCCACATTCTAAGTGCTTTCTTCATATGTCAATAATTATAAGTATGAACAGTTAATTTAAGCTTAAATTGTGGGAAAACTTAATAATGATGACTAGGTTGGAACTGAAAAAAAGTCAGCCACGGATTAAATGGGTTCCCACCCACAAATTTAGCAAAAGGAAAAAACATGTTTATTTTAACTTTATTATTGTCCTTTTAGAAACACACAGAAAATAAAACAAAATATGAAAATAATAATAATAAAACAAACAGTGATTATTAATTATTAGTCTTCTCTCTCTCTCATTTCTCATTTCTCATTGTGACCTCCAATACTTGGCCATTTCGAAGCCATTCTTACCATAGTGATAATCTTCAATGGTCATATCAATCTCGGCTTGAGTATTCATCACAAACGGACCGTACTGAACCACCGGTTCACCGATTGGCTCTCCAGCTATCAACACAAACCGCAACTTCTTCGAAGATGACTTGTTCCACACGCTAACACCGTCATTCCCTGGTCCGAACACCACAACGTTGTGTGCTGAAACATGGGAAGAGTTTGATGAGCCGAAAACGGCTCCGCCTTCGCCGCTTTCTAGAACGTAAGCAAAGGCGTTCCAAGATTCAGGAACGTTCTGGTGGATTTGAGCTCCTGGATGGAGAGTGAAATCGAGGAACATTGTTGGTGTTCTTGTGTAAACAGGGGATTGAATTCCCATTGATTCTCCTGCTATGACTTTGACTTGGACACCGTTTTCCTCTGCGTTTGGTATGTCTGAATTCGACAGTTCTTGGTAATTTGGCTCTATCCTGTCGGGATGAAATTAAAGAATCATCAATCAATCTCCGGTTTGGAAACTCCAAAAAGTCTGAATTTTGCAATTCGGAATTTTCTTTACATTTTCTCGTTGGAGGAAAGATTGATCCAAAGTTGTAAACCTTTGTTTACTTCTTCTTCAGGCATTTCAGAATGAATGATTCCTCTTCCTGCTGTCATCCACTGTAGAAAGAAAAAAAAAACCCAGAATAAGCTTTTTTAGGTATTTAAAATCGTTGGATTTTTCAAATAACTTAACAGTTAATTCAACTGTTTTCTATTTTGTATGCATTTTTTTATTTTTCCTACCTGAACATCACCGGCATAGATTGTACCCTTATGCCCTTTGAAGTCTTGGTGAGTGATTCCTCCCTAAACCAACAAATTAAAATTCGAATAACATATTTATTAAATATTCTTTATAAAAAAAAACATTTAGTAAATATTCAGAAGAAAAAAAATGTTTCTTTTACCTCTAGTACGTATGTAACAGTTTCAAAACCTGTTAATCAATATATTCACCAAAATGTTAGAGAGACATTACATAAATAAAACATGTTTACTAATTCATCTATGAATATGTATGTATGTATAGGTGATTTGACCTCTGTGAGGATGATCTGGGAATCCAGCTGGAGGCGAAACTGCTCCAAAGAAAGAAAGAAAGAAAAAACAGAGTTAAACATAATACAAGAATTATCAATAATTAAGTGGCAGCCTTTTTTTAATGGATGAAAATAAATAAATAAATTTAAAATGGCTGCTTCATAGAATTTACCGGAGAATTCATCTAGCATCAAGAAAGGATCTAACAACTTCTGCTCACTCCTGAATTCAAGAAAGAAAAAAAACCAGAAGATTTCTCAGACTTGATAATCATTAAATTATCCTGAGAAAGAAAGAAAAAAGAGAGTAAAGAACCTCGAAATGCCACGTCTAACGACGGCTCCATCGCCTTCTTTCTGAAGCTTGGCGAAGACTTTCTTGACAACAGATCTTGACACGAAGTTTTGGGAAGAAGAAGAAGACATGGATTTGATAAACTCGAATGAAAACAGCCCTCGAAGCGAATTTGCTCTGTTTATCGCAGCTCTCATGTACTAAACTAAAGTTCCGTCTTTGTTTGGTCCTCGTTGATAGATGAATTTGGGTTGTGTGTTTTGGTTATGTCATAGTGTGTGGATATTTATAGAGATTAGAGAGAGAGGATCCAGACGGCTTTGAAAGGTTTTGTGGGCCCTAATGGGCTTCAAAAAGCTTACACCGCCGCATTGTTTGGAACCAGAACGCTGATTGCATTGTGTCATGCTGACGTCATTATGATCGTATGATCGATCCTTCTGATAAAGTCATGTGCATATTTTTATATCTCTAAATCTCGGTTGTGTCTAAATCTCGTTTCCGATTTGGTTAATTTTTTGTTTGTTTGACAGTTTGTGATTATAATAAACCAACGAAATTGATATTGGAATTTGGTTTATTAAAAAAATAGATGCATGATATCTTTTTTTTCTCTTCCGAATACGCGAAGATAATAGGGTCGAAGCTGAGTCGTGGTCTCCTCGACACAAACTTCTCCACAGATTGGGATTCTCTTCTCAATATTATGAAGGATGCGAGTACAAAGAATTCGTACTACGGTACGTGTTCCAGATTACCATTGATAGCATTTGAAAAGAAAGAAACAGTCGAAAACATGTGGAAACACCATTACTAGCGCAACGTTTTATCAGGATCATTGACAAGCAAGTGAGAAACATGCTTTTGTTATTAGAGTCAATGGAAATAACCATTTCGACGATAGTTTAGAATTTTGGTTTGCCACAAAAAGCTAATCTAATTATTTATCTAAAATTCAAAAATTCAGCTTGATGTAACACTTGTTGTACAAACGATTTTTTAGTTAAATAAATTTTACATTTTTTCATGATAATTTTCATTTTTTCGATTTGGTTAATCATTTTTTTCAAATTTGATTTTCCAAGAAAACTGAAAATTAGATGCATGATAATTTAAAAAATAAATAAAAATTAGATTTTATTCAGATTTCATTATATCTTTGTATTCAGTTCAGTTTTGATTACTGTCTAGATTTTTTATGTGGATTCAATAGTACAGACAAAAGTAAAAAAGTTTATAAGTTAGCTAGAGTGAAAAGTACTAAACTTTAAGCTAATGAATAAGACAACGTAGATGAACTTTAAAAATAAATTAGTTTGTTTACTTTAGCGAATCTGATTTGAAACTTTCACATAATCCCCAAATTTACAAGTTTTTAAAATATTGGATTAACCTCGACGACTAGTTCAAAAGTTAATTATAGAAGATTACTAGATTAGCTCTAATCTTCCTACCGGCAACATGCAACTTAGGGACGTGACACGTGTCACTTTTGCATACATAGACTCATGCGTAACCTTGACGTCATAAAATTATTAGTCGTGAGCCTATCTGTATTATGAAAACTGGAAAGTACATTTGCGATTGGGTAAATGACTCATGCTTACCTCATCAGAACATTTGCGTATAAGTTGTCAATTTCTATATAAAATCAAATACAAATGATATGGCCATCATCAATTCAGGGCTGGGCACTAGTAATACCTATTATCCGTCTTCAATCTCTTACCCGACTTGTATCCATCTTAAAAAAAGATATTATGACCTAAGGATCGGATAAAAGGTATCATAATTCTATTACTCGTGAATAAAGGTCGGGTATCAGGTATCAATTTTTTTGTTCATACCATCTCGTTACCCGACCCGTTATCCGACTCGTTATGCGATCCATAAATATCCGCTTTAATTGTATTTTATAACATTACCAATAACATTATATATATAATTGATAATACTATAAATCTAATTATTATGCTCAATTAACAATAAAATATTTAATTATGTTTTTTTAGTGAACGTTAAAACTCAAATCCAACATAACCCAATACGAAATCATTATGCGAATAAGAGTAACGATCTATAAATATGCGGGTAAGGGTAAATGATTGGATATTTAGCGGGTCAGATATTTTTTCTAAAGTACCCATTTTTTCGGATACCTGTTATTTGCGGATCGAGTAAGGATAATTTATTTTTTTACCCATAAAAATTAAATCGGGTAAAAGATACTCCGAAATTCAAAGGTAACCCATGGCCAGCCTAGCCATCATCAGAATGGCTGTTTTTTCTTTTCTTTTGATGGAATCGATCGAATTACGTTTCTCCTTTTTTACATTTGTGGTAAACAAAAAATTAATGAAAGATCAATTGACACCCAATCTTGAGTCTTTTTGTTTGATCACTTTGTCAATTCTAACACTTCAGTATGGAATTAGTATCACCTTATCTTACATTTCCTATACTGCAAAGGTTACATAACTTTATTTTCTTATAGACTTAATACTATGTCATTTTGGTTACGTTACATACGTTATAAAAACGACTAATACATTCGAGTGTTATATACACGTTTATTTGAATTTCCCGATTTTACTTACACGGTAAATTTAAACAATCATTTAAACGATTTAGAAGATCAACTGTATGCTTTAGACGATCTAATATGCGTTTCAGATGTACCAACTTATTTATTAAATCTCTAAACTATTTTCTTAGCCATATAGTCAAAACTCATTGGGATCCTGCCTGACAAAACAATCACATACAATAGTCACTGATAATGTATCTTTTTGTTTAACACATGAAAGATGGTCCAAAATTATATAATTACATAACCACACACATTTTTCAAAATGAAACAGATCATTATATAGGTTTTGTGTAATCATACTTCCAAAGAATGTATATCTATATAGCTTTCATAAGTAGTAATTAATTTATATTTAAATAAAAGATTGATCGTTTATTAAATTTTTATTTTGATGGATTTGTATAATTTTAATAACATTTTTATGTGATCGTTGGTTAATTAATAAAGTATAAATAGAACAGAAAATGGTATATCACTTTCGGTTCCTGTATAACTATTCGAGCTAATCCAAACAGATGTGACATATAATATGCCTAAGCAATACGTGTGCATTAAATAAAAATGGACATTGTTGAAAATAAAATGGATATATAATGTTTTTCCTCTGAATTTCAGTGAATTATATAATGTTTTTTTTTCCTGTGGCAAGGAATTATATTGTTTAATATAAGATGGACCCCAAGATTGGTACTTTATAATATTGTTTAATATAAGAACGACCAATTATTATTACACACTTCCTCGTTTCTGTTTGCTACCTAAAAATTATTATTACACACTTCCTCGTTGGCTACCTAAAAATATGAAAAGGGTCTTCAATTTGTAATTCTTAATTGTATACGATATATAGAATGGTTCAGTTTTTTTTGTTAAATGAGTGATTACGAGATTTAGACGTTTTTATACATACTGTCTTTAGAGTACAAAACTTTATTCTACACAATTTCGGATTTGAATCTGTGTTCTGATACGATAACAACACTATCACAAACCATTGAATTGCAAATTCCAATTAATTCCGTGATCGCGGCCATACTAATGTATGATTTGTAACAGATGACTGAAATAATAAATGAAATATGAGATGTAGGATTTGACGCAAATTAAAACTTAATTAACGTTATGTGTAATTCCATAAAGTGTCATCCTTTCGTCATTTGAACATATATATATCATCAATAGACATAAGATACGGAAGAAACCAAAACCACGTCCAACTCACAACCGGATTTGACTAAAATTTAATCACATCTTTCACTATGAAAAAAATAGTTGACAAACAGTAATCATTAGGAAAAATAGGATTAAAAACCCCATTAATTCGTTTAGTTGACATATTCACTCTTACTATATTTTATTGATAATCAGATATCCTAACGAAAATCTAGACTAATCATGAAATTTGGGTGTCTTCACAAGCACCAAAACTCAGTCAGAACTGTTTACGCTTAAAGGCAAAGCCATGAGAAATCTACATTATCTTTAAAAGTATGTTATAATGGGATCATTATGCATCATATCTTTCACAAACTAAAAAGACATCGACTTTGAATGTTTCTTGTTTAATGGAATGTTCTAAAAGTCAAACATCTAGAAGCTCTATGGGTGGTGTTTCCACTTTATCTGCATTTATGGGATCTTCTTCCCCACAATCTACTATTGGAGAAACCCACAATCCCAAAACACACACACACTAAGAGATGTAGAAGGAGGTATTCATATACATATTATTAATATAAAGAGAATATACTTTTTGATTTATTTGACTTTGAGTATTCTCTTTTTTCAATGAATCTTGGTGCACTACTTTAGGCCAAAAGAACATTGTATTTCTCTTACAAGCTGTTCATGATTCACTCTGTATAGTAAAGGACAAATCAAATATTGCAAAATTAGAGCTAATATTATCTCTGTTTTTTTTTGCTCTTGAGCTTTGAAGCTGGGGGCTTTGGACCATAAAGACAGATACGTAGACATCCATCTAGCACTCTCTGGTGGAAGCAGTTCTTATACAAATCCCAAAACTCATCTCTGCAAGATTTTTTTTTTTCAGAATTCTAACTCAATGTATAAGCGAAGTTTGATTATGATGGGAGCAACTTGTTGAAGAGTGGAGAAACAAACCTGACTTGGGGCAATGTGAATAAGGAAAATCCCTTGACATCTGTGTGCATGTCGAGCACAATCATATCCAAACGTGAAAGCCCTAATGCCTCTATGTCAATTAGCTTTTTGATTCTGCAAAAAAGAAGCAAGAGGAAAATCAGCGAGAAGATATAAATATGTCAAGGAAAATGACAAAATTTACTAACCTGCTCGGAGTGCCACTCCCAATATTAACCCGATTTTTCAACAGAGATACCTGCACCCACGATGAACTCAAGTTAATAATTTGACTCATATAACAATAAGATTGGGAAATCTACAACAGAACTGAGAACACAAACAAAGATTTTGAATACGATCGCAGTTTTTTAATGAGACTTTCGTTTAAGACCAAAGCGGAAGCTATTGATTCCAAGTTCCAAACAACAAAAAGAATATGACGTAAGAGTAATGCATGTTTTGGAAAGTATCAAGCGTTTAGTTATGTAAGAGAAAAATAGGATCAGACTGACGTGCAAAATAAAGACTGCTTCAGCGGCAAAGATGCCATCAACATCTTTCTTTCTTTTTTATCATCATATCCGAAAGACAGAAGTGAAAACATAAAATATAACAAGAAATTTCAAGAAAAATACCATTTCTATGGTAATGGACAAGGTAAGGCTATGATGTGAGATTTTTACTATAACTTTATATGCCCAAAAAAAAACAAAAAATGAAAACGAGAGCTGGGGTCAGACTGACGTGCAAATATTTGGTTCAGCATTGCATATGCCTATGAAATATCGATATATCTTATCATCATTTCCCAGACTCTTAACATGAAAAATATAAGAAAAAAAGATGACTATATGCATCAATGCTACAACAAAAACGATGGGTACATAATGGGATCAGACTGACGTGCAAATATGTTGTTCAGCATTGCATGTGCCTATGACATATCGATATATCTTATCATCACTTCCCAGAATCTTAACATGAGATAAACAAGAAAACGGATGAATAACTTGAGAGTATCCACTAACTCTCTAATGTTATCTATAATGGGATCAGACTGACGTGCAAATACATTTTTATCTGCAGAGCATTAGCCTTAGAGATTTCGTATTTTTGTCATCATATCCCAAAGTTTCACAGAAAGCAAGAAGCAGTGTGGAACAAAACAAAAAGATCACATCGCATTTATAGACAAACCTATCAACGAAATGTTAAAACAAAGAAACAAATGGTTAATTTCTGTCTGAGATCTAATAACCTATTTTTTTAAAGACAAAATCCTTGTACGAATAGAACACTACCTGTTCCTCAACCTTCAAATGCTTTGAGAACAACTTCACTGCTGGACATTGCTTAGTCAGTGAATGCAAGCCCCTACACATATCAGAAAAAGACTAGTCTAAGCACCTTTGTATCCAATCAAGTAATAACAGAAACAGATACAAGAACACAGTCTCACAAAGTTACCTTAGAAGTTCCAAAGATCTCAGAGCAGAGGAACTAACAACGAGAACAGATGGGTTTCCGGGGTCAACTTTCCCTTCAATGGGCTCTCCTTCACAAAGAGTCTCTCTCCATGAAGACCCATAAGACCTCTTTATATGCTCTTCCAAGTTGCTTACATTTTGGTCCAATCTTTGAGATAACTCAACTATACACTTATCTGCAGTCAACCAGACAATCTACAGTTTATCAAAACTTGTAAATTTAGGCATTGGTAAGCGTAAACAACATTTTAAAGCTCATATTCTGGGATCGTAACCCTAAACCCATAAGAAGCGTGAATAGAGACCGTGCTATGATAAAACAAAGGACGAACCTTTTATGGGATCGAGCTCTAAAGTAGAGACCTGGACACCGATGGCGGATTCGAGCTGATTCAAGAAGAAGCTAAGCTGCTCAGAAGCCGATGCCGGTTGCGAATCCGGTTGCTCATCGCCATCGTTCTCGCTCTTCTGCTCATTTCTTTTACTCTTATCAAAGGCGAGAGCTTTCGACTTCTTAGTCGTCTTCTTCTTCTTCAAATCTTTATTCGGACCCAGTGATGGATCCCGAATTCGTTTAGGGTTTTTATCGGCGGAGGGTTTTACCTCTGTGGTTGCCATGTTTTTGCTGAGTTATACAGACAAATGTAGAAGAGAAGCGGCGTTATAAAGAGTAGAGTCGCAGTTTTAGGTTTAGCGATGTCTCGTTTTTGAACCGAGCGCTAAACGGTTAGTTTATAACGAAATGTTAAACCGTTCAATAACCAATAACCAAATCGGTCAGAATTACTTGACAGAACCGGTTCCGATTGGTAGTAGTACTAGTAGTAAATTACAGCTGCGAATATAGAAATATATTGATACATAGAAACACATCTCTTGGAAGTTGGAACATGTCTTCTACACTTGGCTTTGGATGATCTTATTCATTAGATAAAACAACAACAAAAGTGAAGAGAATAGGGAACGTGAAGAAGAGTTAAGGTAATGAAGGAATCATTCCCATATTCCTCGCGTAAGCAAAGATACCACCAGCATCAATAACCGGTCCCGCATCACCGATCGCCTTCAGCTTATATGTTTTCCCGGTCGTGTGATTAGTCAAGAAACCACCACTATCTTTCAGCTCGATCGTCACCGTGTCTCCTGTCCTACACTCGTCGCAGACTCTAATCTCTGACTCAAGCGGAAACAACTCTCCTGTAGCCACCGAGTTACGGAAAAAGATCCTTGCGTAAGTCTCAGCAACAACGGCTTTAGCTCCGGCCGCTCCGAGACAGACCGGAGCGTGTTCCCGTGACGACCCGCAACCGAAGTTTTCACCAGCGATTATGATTGAGTATTTTGATTTGATCTCTCCTGGCTCGACGAACCGGGTTTTGTGGAAGTCGGGGAGACCGGAGAGAGCGTAAGAGCCGATCTCGTCACGCTCTTGCTGGTTCGACGGGAAGATGCAGGCTGAGCCTGCTGGGATGATCTGGTCAGTGTCTATGTTGTCTTTCAAGACGTAGCAGAGACCGTGGAAGGTGGTTTTGGATAGAGTTTCGTCAGAGTCGGAAGCGGCGGCACGTGGGATGGTGAAGGATGTGCCACGTGAAGCGAGGGAGATAGAGGAGGGGATGAAGGAAGTGGAACTATTGACTTTGAGGAAAGGAGATCGGAAAGGAACGGAGGAAGAAGAAGGTTTGCTTGATGAGGAAGGTAAGGCTCGCGGCAATGTAGGAAGAGAAGACGCCATTGTTTTTGGCTCTATGATCGAACTTGTCTGGTGAGTAACAAAGAGAAGAAAAAAATAGAGATTTATAAAAGGAAAAATGTTTGAACCCTTGAATTTACGGATGTGCCACTTGAGAATTCTAAACGTGCGTTTTGAGACCCGAGGGTAGGTTGCGGTGAAACAAAAGTGAAAAGAAAAGAAAAGAAAATACTTGCTTGCTATGGCCTATGGGGGGTAACGTCAACTTTATTTTGGATGGGAAACTGTGCATTTTTCAGGAGCTGAAACATCCAAATGTAGAAAAAAAAACTGAAATAGAAGACTAAGCAGATAGTCATATATCTATTCATATAGCATAAGCATAGATTAGGTTCACAAACTCTTGAAAATCATATATATTGTTCTTTTTATTGGACGACATGATGGAAGACGGGAAGCTGAGAATTACCCTTGAAGATATTTTTGGGTGGTAAGACAACACTCATGGGCATGCATGACCCTGCAAAACAAATAGAGAACAGTCTTAGAGAAATAAAAAAAGAAGAAGAATGGTCTACTATTGGACACTCAGCTTTATGGAAGCTAGCATGGTAAAACATGAAAAAGATGAGCCAAAAACATACTTCTACACAAGTCCAATGCCTCCCAAACATGAAACAACTACAAGCCAAAGTGGTAAACGAAATCTCAGTGAAGAGAAAAAACGAACTTGATAAGTCTAGAACCAGTCATTATCATCCTCACACAAAATCAACGACTTGGCACCATCTTTTTCACACGAGACCAGATAACAATGAGAACAAGAAGTGGAAAAAACTATGTTTTGATTATCAATGCCCAGATTATTCTACAGTTTACAAATCTGTCAACTCAAGCAGCAATTCCCATTTCCAGGTATAAGAATATCATACCTGAGGGCGAAATCAGGCGGCTGCTGCAGATGGAATCATTCCTGCTTTCCTAGCATAGGCGAATATACCTCCGGCGTCAATGACTGGCCCGGCGTCACCAATGGGCTTCAGCTTGTACTCTTTCCCGGTCGTATGATTGATCAGGATGCTATCCCCTTCCCTCAACTCCACCGTCGCAACATCCCCGGTTTTGCACTCATCACAAACCCTAACCTCCGAATCCAGCGGGTAAACCTCTCCTGTAGCCACCGAGTTCCTGAAGAAGATCCTCGCATAAGATTGAGCCACCACTGCCTTTGCTCCCGCCGCTCCCAGACACACCGGCGCATGTTCACGGGATGACCCGCATCCAAAGTTTTCGCCGCCGATGATGATGGAATACTTCGTCTTCATCTCTCCTGGCTGAACGAATCGCTCCTTGTAGGCAGCTGGTAGTCCAATTAGGGCGTAGGAGCCGAGCTTCTCGTACTCGTCTGGGTTGGAAGGGACGAGGGTGAGAAACTCGGCCGGAATGATCTGGTCAGTGTCGATGTTGTCACCGACGACATAGCAGAGGCCATGGAAGGTCTTTCTCTCTTGCGGTTCGGCGGCGGAGCGCGTGACGAACGCCGAGGCTGCCTCTCTCGAAACGAGGGGTTTGAAATTGAAAGAGGCGGATTTGGAATCGAATCTGAGAAATGGAGATCGGAAGGATGCGAATGAAGATCTGCTCGGAGAAGCTAGGGTTCGGGACAATGTAGGGTTTGCGGATTGCAGAGAAGCCGCCATGGTTTTTCTTTTTGCTGTGGTCAAGATGGAAGCAAGTCAAGCCGTTCGTTCAATGAGAAACAATTAAACACAAAAATGCGATTGTAAATGGGAATTCGATTGATTATTCCTATTTATTAACTCTTTTCTTATTTACCAAAACGCCACTCTCCCTTCGTTATTATTATATGCTTTTCTGTGAAAGGGTTTATATATTTTGTACCATTTCCACACGAATATTATTATTTTGATGTCACGCTATGCTACAAGATTTGTTGGGGTCTTTGTTAATTTACTTATATATAATTAATGAAAAAACAAAGAAAGAGGTGTCAAATTGGGCTTTGACCTGCGGGCTCAGCCCAATTAGGACCGCGGCGGAGTGGGCCTGGGCTTGATAAAATTTGTCCCAAAAAAGCGGGCCTAGCGGGCTTGACCCGTGCGGAAATCGGGTTTCTCGGGGCGACCCGTAACGGGTTAGCGGGTCTGCGGTCTAAACCGCAAAATTCATTGTTTTTCACGATTTTCAAAAGGGAAATCGATTCCGATGAAAATCTCCACGATTGGGATGAATTCAAAAGCATATTTTGTTAACTACACCAAATCCATCGCTGACGGAAACTCTACGACGCTGCCGGCTAAAACAGAAACTCGACGACGGAGTCAATAAGAATGGGAAGACAACACACAGGAGTCGCTATCTCGTCTCAATCTCAGCACTGTTTGTGAAGAATCTCAATATCGGCGAGGTTAGCATTTTCGATTCCGCGTTTATGACTCCTGTGATGTCGAATATTGGTTAAATGCATCAACATTTTCGAACTGTGTATTAGATATTAAGTCGATTGATGAGTTACCTAGCTGCTAATTTTATAATCAAAGCTCTAGATTTTGGTGCTCAAAAGAAAAGAAAGTAACACTTTTAAGCGTTTTTTCCTTTAAGATAATGAAGTTAGTTTTTGATGTGCAATGTTGGAATGGAGGTGGTGATGGTATAGCAACTGCAACCATCATGGTCCACGGTGATACTTGTACTCGTGGCTGTAGTTTTTGTGTAGTTAAAACCAGTAGAAATCATGCTCCTCCTGATCCAATAGAACCAGAGAACACCCACTTAACTAGTTGGGGGTGAGTGAGTGGCTTTTGTTTTATTCCCAATGTGCTTATATCGTCTTTTAATTGAATAGAATGAATGAAGAATATGGGTTGAAAATCTAGAATATGGAGTCATTGCAGTCTCAATAGTCATTTATGCATATACATTATAATGACATCTTTTGGATGCGTATCATGGCTGTTTGATTTCCTTTCAAGGTTTAATTTCTGTAAGAACAAACCATTTACTTTTATTTTAGAATGAGAGCTTTCTGCAATATTGAACTTTTTAAAGAGGATAAAAATGATGAAGAAAGCAAAAAGCGGCTCTTAAGTATGGTTATTGATGAAATCCTAGAGAGGGCAGAGCAAATAGAGGAAAAGGACGCTGGGTGCTTTTAAGGCAAGTTCATATGTTTTTCTCATCAGGGTAAGTGACATCACTTGTCTTGTGCCATATAGCTTACCAGGTATTTCATTTTAGGTTCTTCTCATCTTCACTTGTTTCTGTTGGTCTTGCACCTGTTGTTTTCAGATTGAATAGATGGATTTTTGTACAATTTACAAGTCTACAATTTACAAATTACAAAGAACCCGCGGGTCAGCCCGTAGAATGTAGGCGGGTCGGGCTTGGACACATCGTTTTGGGACCGCGAGGCCCGAAAAAAAATTGCGAAATTATTAACCTATATTTGTAATTTTGCATATATAGCATACAGTACTCGTAATAAATCTTTATTTATTTATTGCGAAATTATATACAGTCAAAAATTTTTTTGTTACTAACTTGCTCCATAGATCAATATTTTCGATCTCATTATACTAATAATATATTTATTTCCTTTAACTTTACCATATTATACATTTTTGTGGTAAAATATGAAATAATGAGAGCTAAAAGTTTCCAAAAAAATAACGTATCCAGGATACATGTAGGGATCGGTATCTATGTCTCAATGAAAATTTTCCATTTTTTAGAAGTACAAAGAATCGTACAATAAGTACCATTCAATATAGTAGTAAAAATAATAATGTGCTAAAAGTTTCCAAAAAAATAACGTATCCAGGATACATGTAGGATACGGTATCTATGTCTCAATGAAAATTTTCCATCTTTTTAGAAGTACAAAGAATCTTGCAATAAGTACCATTCAATATAGTAGTAAAAATAATAATGTGCTCCTCACTCAATAAGTACCATTAAACCGAACATGAATTTTTAATTTTAGAAAATTGGATGTCACTTAAATTTTCAAATTCAGATTAAAATATGATTAATGTTTATTTATTATATTTTAAATAATTTAATTATTCAAATAAAACATAATGTTATATATATATATTATAATTAATTAAAATTGCCATATATCTAACAATAAAAATATTATGTAGATTATTAAAATAAATGTTTAATTATCCAGATAAATTATAGCATTAAATATATTTTTGCCTGTTTGGACACAAAAAAATGTCTTTGTTTTAAATTTTTAATAGATTAGATAACCCACTTTTATTATTCTTATTTTGTTTTGTTCTTTACTTATTTTATTATTTTTTTGTTCGAATGTTCTCCACTTATAGAAAAGCTTTACCAAATGGAAAATAAGTGAAAAGAGAGATTGTCCACACATGTTTCTATTTTCGAATGTTCCAAAACGTAAGAAAAGAAAAGAATGCATGCATGTATCTATCTATAGTCCGTGTATTAAATATGACTGTCACAGTTTTCGAAAACCATTCTTGTTTAGTCGTTAAAGTGGACCACGCCTGTTATATGACTTTCTTCGCATGAGCTTTCGTAAACGCAGAAGAAGAAAAAAACTCATAACAGAGCATTATACTTAAAACTGCAAGAAGATGAACGTTGGTTTTCACAGTAGATTTTCTTATTTTCGTTTCTTTGTAAAGAAAAAAATACATTTTTATCCTATAAAAAAAATGAACAATTCGTCTCTACTGAAATTAACAACTATACACTCAGAAATTCTAGAAAAAAGAAAAAAAAAACTATACACTATACCCTAAAAGGATACCAAGTTGAAGAGTGAATCTTACAAAACTGGAAAACCGACAACGGCTAACGTTGAAGAGAGAGACAGAGAGAGAGATGGACATGTTTTAACACTCTCACCAAATTCATTTTCACACAATAAATCTTGACCCATCTAGTCACTAGTATCCGTAGCCACACAATCTCCGACGGCTACGACCACGGCGGCTTCTCATCAGCCCGCCTCCGTCCCCGAATATCTCCGCAAGCATTAGACTAGCGATCTCACGACCCAAACGCTGAAACGGAGGCTAGCGGATCAAAAGCTCTGTGCTCTTCCTGTTCTCTCTTAGAGCCACAGTTCCGGGACCCAATCTGTGTGGCTTCTTCACTCCTCCGGTCGCCGGAGCCGATTTCCTCTCCGCTTTCGTCCCGAGTTGCTTCCGTGGTGCCTTTTCTCCGGTACGAGCCATTGGGTTAAACGAAGTTAATCAAAAACGAAAGAGATACTTCATTGATCTACGATTCTTTTTCCTTTCTGTGCTCTTCTGATACTTCCTGCTCTCTCTTAGAGCCACAGTTCCGGGACCAATTCTGTGTGGCTTCTTCACTTCTCCGGTCGCCGGAGCCGATTTCCTCGCCGCTTTCGTCTCGAGTTGCTTCCCTTTGTACCTTTCTTCCGGTGGATTTCCTTGCCGTCTGCTTCGTACGAGCCATTGGGTTAATCGAAAACGTAAGAGAAACTTTGATTTTAGCGATGAGAAACTTTTATTTCTTATATCTCGTTTAAGAACTGTTTATTGTTGCAGGAATCATGGTGTTTCCAAGGATCCATCTTTTTCTTCTTCTTCTTTCGCTCGTCGTCTCTTATTCTTATTCTCACTCATCCGACTACGACTACTACTACATTCAGGTTATTTTTTTTTTCAATTTTAGGGTTTTAAAAAGTCCGATATTTGTTGACTTGTTCAAATATCAAAAATGTAAAAACTTATGAAAATTACATCAAAACCAATTTCTTTTATATTGATATTTAGACTCCCAACCTTTTTTTTTATGAGTTATTTTATCAAATTATAATTCTCTTACATACTAATAAAAATTACAAATCTCTTGATTTTTTATTATAAAATTAATGTTCCTGATTTGTTTCGTTATTCCAAAATGGTTTGTTACATACCATGTAAGATAACAATATGATGATATCCAATTCACCATCCTAAAAGCTTTGTCCGCAAATCGTTTTCCCTAAAAAGGTTAAATCAACTAATATTATTATTTATTTTTTAAAACTGGAAAGAGACAAAGAGCAGAGGTAGTTCCGTAGTTGAGCACAGTTTGTCATAAGAGGTAATGAAGTAATGTAATTTATTAGCTAATTATGCTCAATTTGTCATAAAACTGAATAACGTACGTGAAACACAGTTTCTCAAAAAAAATCTCAATTTGTCATGAAACCGAGTTCCACGGTTACTATATATATTGTTTTTACCGTCATCATCGTATGTGTGTTTCAACCCAAAATTAAAAAGAAGCAAATAACCATGAAAATGGAAATAGCTGCGTGAAGCATTTTAGCTATTTTCTATTTACCCGATGAACACCGAATTATATAACCATATATACATTGCATTTTTTTCTTTCAATTCTGGTGACTTATTAAAAAAAATATGCTTATGTATTTTAAATTTTATCTTTAACAGGCTTCAGATGGAGATATTGTCGAGTGCATCGCGAGACGAATGCAGCGAGCATTTAACCATCCCCTCCTACGAAATCACAAATTTCAGGTTTTTTTAGGTTTATTATTTTTAATTTTATTTATTTGTGTTATTGTAACATCCCTATCCCAGGTCTCCTGGGAGAACCGGGACTAGGGTATGCTACGCGATGGGGGGCACACATGATCGCCAGAAAAACGTCCGGTAACAACAACAACCCAACTTCCGATCCAATCTAACCTGAAAGGGGACAAGGGAGGAGGGGGTGAGCAATATAAAATTACCCAGTGAGGAAGAGTCATAAGAGACCCACTTTCCATCATCAGACAACAACCGAATTAAGTCAGAGAAAGTCTAATCCTAAAACAAGCTCAAGCAGGACCGCTAACTTTACTAACCACAGAATTGTACTCATCTAAA
>PKML01043526.1:1242064-1282741 GCA_002933935.1 Eutrema yunnanense | reverse complement strand
GTCAAAAACGACAAATCCCGTTTTCCTATCAAAAACGTAAAATCCCGTTTTCATATCAAAAACGTAAAATACCGTTTTCCCCCGAAAATGTAAAATCTTGTTTTCCGTCAAAAAAGTAAAATTCCATTTTCCGTCAAAAAGTAAAATCATGTTTTCCCTCCAAAAACGTAAAATCATGTTTTTCCGTCAAAAACGTTAAATCCCGTTTCCCTGTCAAAGACGTAAAATCCCGTTTTCCCGCCGAAAACATAAAATCCTCTTTTCCAGCCAAAAACGTAAAATTCCGTTTTTCCATCGAAAAACGTATAGGGTGGCTAGGCTATTATTGAACGAAATGTTTTTATGGGAACTAAAAATACTAAATGAAAATTACAAAAAAAGAATAATATTGATTTAAGAAAAAAGTAATAACAGAAACAAGATTCAAAATCAAACCATACTTGAATTTGAATTTAATCTTAGAATCCAAATTTCAAAATATTGTAGTTGGTATATAATTAATTTGTATAACAAAAAATTATGTGATAAAAAATTATTTTCTTGTGAAAGAATAATAAAATCTTATTGATTAGTTTGAAGGTTTTTGTTTTACTCTCAAGACACAACTTTTAGTAAACAATGTCATATAATATTATAAGTATACACACACACACACACACACAGAGATTGTTTTTCAAAAAGGAAAAAAAGGTATGACGAAATTAGTTAAATTATTGTATAGGAAAATAATAATAGTTAGAATAATAATAATTATAATAAAAACAGAGAATAAATGAAAAAAATACTGATTGGTTATTGTTGTAAGAGCTTTGTTTTTTTTATAAAAAAAATAAATACTTAACTTAAAATCATATACAATAACATAGTTTTGAATTAGTTTTTGCATTCTTTGTTTTTTTTATAAAGAAGTTTTAGCATTATAATAACAAAATATAAATATGATCCAGAGCGACGCATACAATGCCACTGGATGCTACAATCTTGAGTGTCCTGGTTTTATACAAACCAGTAACACTGTTGTCATTGGAGGTTCTATTTCTCCCATCTCGGCTTTTGACGGCAACCAATCTGAGATCTCTATTTGTGTATGGAAGGTCAGTTTATCTTAGCTTTTTTGGATTTATTTTACTTTATATTCTCTCTTCTAAACAAATCTATTTGTATATATTTTTAATAGATAAAATAATAAATTGTGTAGGATCGAAAACAAGGAAACTGGTGGTTGAGTTTGGGGAACAACTCAGTGGTAGGATATTGGCCAGCCGAGATCTTTACAAGTTTGGCTGATCATGTAGATTTGGTTCAATGGGGCGGTGAGATCACAAACTCACGCACATTTGGCCGACACACGACTACTGATATGGGATCTGGTCATTTCTCGGATGAAGGCTTGGGGAAAGCCAGCTACTTCCGCAACCTGGAGGTCGTTGATGACAACAGCAGAGGATCATTGTCCGAGGTCAGCAGAAACGTTCCAGTCACAAGATTCATGTTATTTATATCTATCCGAGTTATATGGTTTAGAGTCAATGAAAGAGTTCCATTCCGAAAATTCACATATATAATTCGATTATTACTATTTAGTAATTACTCTGTTCTTATATACCAAAACGCCATTCTCCTTCGTTATTATTATATGCTTTTTTAAAAACGTCCGTTATTATAACATTTTAAATATTTTGTAACAGGTCCGTGAATATTATTATTTTTGCAATGTCACGCTATGCTACAGTAAACAAAGGATTTGTTGGGGTGGGAACTGAAAACACCTCCATTTTCAGGTATGTAAATAATAGATACTAAAGTTGAAGGGTCAAAATGAGAAATAAATCAAAACTCTGAGATTCTATAACATTTTCAATATAAGTCCCTGTGGTTCTTTGGTTTTATAAGTCAAGTCCCTCAAGAAGTAGCTTTTTGCCTCATCCATTTAGTGGCCGACCATTTCTCTCCAGACAGAACTTCACATCCCCCATGTATGCTCCTCGGATCTGACTGTCCATCGAGTCCCTGAATAACACAAGACACAAGACGAAACTGAACACAAAGCAGTTCAGATGATTCATGTTTGTGTCGAGAAAGAGAGAGAGATTGAAGAAACAAACCATGCTCCAGAAGAGAACTGCGTCTCCTTTGGTGGGTTTAACAGAGATGCCTTTCATTATTTTGCCACCACAAGTGCAGTCACCATCACCAGCCTGCATTTCGAAGAGAGAGAGAGAGAGAGAGAGAGATACACATTGGTTTCTTTCTTCAGAATATTTTCATAAAAGAAGAAACATTTTTTTTTTGTATTTGCAGAGCTAAAGAGATACACAGGACGAAGAATTATACCAAAGGGAAATAAGTTTCTCCTCCTTCGACGTCATCTGTTAAATACATAAGCATAGTTGCTACGCGCTGACCACCACGCTTCAGATTGAACTGTACAAACATAAAAAAGAAACGAGGATATATGATGAACAACCAAGATAAACTTACTTTTAGTTTAGTCCTCAAAAAACCAGACTAAATGTTCTAATATCATAAAGAAGAAGATTAAGTAACTATCCAACTAAACTTTATTGATCAAACCAAAAACTATTCAGTGTTCCATCCTCCTTTTATGGATTTTGACCAGTGCAAGAGCTTCCTCTATCAATCTACCAATGATATATAAATGAAATAGCACCCAAGGCTTACAGTGTCAGCAAAGTAATCGTGATGCGGTCTGTAAAACTGTTTCGGCTCGTATCTGCACTGCAGCAGATTTTGATTCATCAAATCAAGAAAACAGCTTTATTTGCATTAATTTAAGAGTGGTAAGGTTGCACTTGTGCACGCACCTTAGGACTTGAATGAGTTCCCCATTTTCCGCTGGTACTTGAGAAAAGACTGCAATTCGCTTTTCAATTGCCTGATAGCAAAAGAAAAGGAATATAATGTACAAAAATGTCAAGTTGATCCACATGAAATGACACACCTTTTTAAGATATTAGAGAGTGACCTACCTGTATTATTGGATAACTTCTTTCTACGTGAGTTAGAAACATTCCAGAGCTTGTCCTCACATCACTTTTAACCCCCTAATCAAGCAAGAAGAAAGTAATAAGATATTAAAATAATGGAAGAGAATGGATAAGACTTTGAAGGCATAACTAGAGCATTTCTACTTCCGTCCAATGTTTGATTGAAAGAATAGAACAATCTAAGGCAGAGAGTGGAGGTAATAGAAATTAATACTTCTTCTACGGAACAAGTGTACAACAGATCTCTATTTCTAGGGAGTGAAAAGGAAGCTATTGTCAAGTACCTTTCCGGTTTTTATATCAACAACAGTGGAAATCTGAAGGCGAGGCCGGGCGATTGCTTTTAGGTATTCACATTCCTGCATATATACAAATCAGGAGAACAACAAAATGTTATTGGCAACAGATAAAACGCCAAAATACCTTTTACTAACTTATATGATAATGCTCTTAGAACTGAGCCTAAGGTTTTAAATCTTATCTTATCCTTGCTAGAATGAAGATGATAATACATCTCTAATCTAAGGCCTAACATCAGAAAGAACATACTATTTTATGATCAGTTAACTCATTGCTACAAAGTTAACTCAATGAACTAACATTAATCTACGGGGGCGTGTATATACCTCCGGACTTAGGAAGTTATGAAGCACAATAATACGAGGGGACCAACTGACCACTTCAGGCTTGACCTGCACTAGAGCAAATAAACATTAGCTAGAAGCAAATAGAATGGACCTTGATTTTACAGAGTCAAAACAAAAACTAAAACACATGTTTAAGTTTTCTTTGTTTCTCCTTTAACCATTTCTTGTAACTGTATAGGCGTACAAATGAAATTTGAAGCAAAGCATTGGCCATGAGAAAGAAAAACAGTTGCAGAATGGATATCATAGACTTACATATCCAAGCCGTAAAATTTCTGCTTCTTTGTCATTTGCCCACCGGGAAACATCTGAAAATAAACGAGTCTTGTCGTTATACTTTCCGTATCATCAAAATTCACAAATCAAGCTCTCCAGAATAATTTTGTCATAAAGCTAGGATCCCGATAGTCAGAATGGAATTTCGTGTGTTAACCTATATGCAAGCATAATTTTGGCTAGAAATGATCACACAAACCTCGAAGATAACGGGCATTCTGGCCCCGAAGCCCTCTTAGGGATGGAAATCCAGTTCCTGAAATAAGAAGAAAAAGCTACTGAGAATCGAAGGAAACCACAACAAAACAAGCAACAGAACGTAACAAAGATCATCTCTTCACTATATATATAAACTACAATTGATTAAGTCTTGCAAATTCCACTACATATTAGTGTTTCCACTGTAAGAAGAAGAGCTCACATAACAGACATTGGCAAGAATCAAAGACATTCAAACTAGAATTAAAACACGTAACAATATTTGCAGTTCTATTTCCAAACACACATCTACAAGTAAACACACATAAACGTAGAGAAATCGGAAGAAAGAGGAGTTACCGTACGAATCTTCCAATCTATTTATAAAGGCCAATTGTAACAAGGCACCTGCAGATTCCGGGGAAAAAAAAGAGAAACACAATCTCCATGAGTCACCAGAGCCGATTTAGATTTCTCATAAAGTCAATTTCATAGTCGTCTCCGAATAAAAACACCACAATTACGAACTAGAATCACAGCAATTCGGCCGGGGAAAAAAAAAACTAACTTTGAAGATCGAAAAATCAAATGTGCATAAACGTAATAATTTGCGTCGACTATAAATAGAGAGAGAGAGTACCTATGATCATTCCGACAGTGACAAATGTCAATAGACCGAACACGATCTTCATGGCAGGAGCCATGTCTCCCTGTTATCGATCTCTGACCAAAAAAAAAAACTTGGGAGAGATAGAGAGATTAGTAACAGTTCTTGCAGAAGGGAAAGAAGAAGAAAAAAGGAGCTTGAGATTTGGGTGGAGAAACGTCAGAGGAGTTTCTTGAAGGGATCTGTGCTCTTTAGTCTTTACAACAACAAAAAAAAATACCTTCTTTATTGCGCTTCCTTCCTCCCCTTCTTTTTTTTCTTATTATTTTGAATATCCATTTAGTCATAGACTCTTTTTCTCTTTTACTTTCTCTTTTGGAAAAATATTCATCGTAGAAGACTATGAAAAGAAAAGAAAGAAAAGAATAAAGATAGATGTTAAAAAAAAAATATTTTATATTTCTTGCAATAATAATATAAGTTTTAATGTTCAAAATTGCGCTAGACGCTAGTCGGGCGGCCGGGTTCCGCCTAGCGCCTAGTCCATAAATCGGGGATTAATCAATGATTAATCAATGATTAGTTTTTAACTATTTTATTTATTTATTTTAATATTTTTCATTATTATATTTGTTATAAATTGATTTTTCAAAATAATTATGAGAGACCTGTATTTGATTTTCATAATAGAAAGACATAAAGAAATCAAGATCAAACTCATATCTAATATAAAAAACAAAAGAGAAGTCCAATCACATGATACAAAAAAAAATATATTGTCTTGATTTTGAGAATACACAAAAAATTGTTAGAAGGACATCAAAATCTTCATCCTATTCTTCTCCAAAAATAAAGTAATCATGTGTTTTGGACATCAAAATCGAAATCTTCACTTCAAAGGTGATCCAAAGATGAACAAATGCGTCGGTTCAGGCATGTAAGAGAGTAGCAAAACTTCAAGAGAGTCAGATTTTTGAGTCATTAAGTTTGGTCGCTTAATGGGTTTCGTTGAGAGTTGTAAATCAAACAACAAGAACAAACAGCAAATGAACCAAATCAAACATTTGAGAGATTCAAGTCAACGCTGCAAAACAAACCAAATCGAAATTGGGCAGAATGAAAACCAAATCGAAAACTCAGAAACTACATTTGAGAGATTCTAATGGGCTCTGCCGGAAAACCCGCTGATATCGTAACCGATGCGGAAGCAGGACCCGAGACTTCTCTTCTCCTCAATCCTCACGGAGGATCCACCACCAGCAAAACCCCTTCCGATTCCTTCCACTTGGCTTACATCATCTACTTCACGCTCGGTGTTGGATTTCTTCTCCCATGGAACGCTTTCATCACCGTCGTCGATTACTTCTCCTACCTCTACCTCGAAAATGGAATGTAAGAGTTTGTAGATGATGTAGGAGCTCGAATATGCTTGATTTGGTTTCGATGTCATCTTGATTTGTTCTTGTTTTGGGAAAAATCAGGATTAGGGTTGAAAAACATAGAACGACGATTAACGTCTTAGATTCTTAGGCGTAGAACGATAAAGGGGGTGGGCTGTTATGGGCCTTTCATAAATGGGCCAAATTTTAATTGAAATGTGACATTTTTTTTTTGCAAATTTGGGCCGATTTTTACTAATTAATCACCGATTTTATAAAAAATCGGTTCTAGCGGAATCAAATCGGCAAAACGCCTAGCAGGACCGATTTGGTCCAAATCGCAACGGCGACCGATTTTTTGAACAGAGGGTTTTATAGAAAAAATATTTAAGATATCTAAGTGATATTAGAAGTATATATTTTACTATATAAAGATAATTATAATTATATTAGTTCTAATGACTTTTTTTGGTCAGATTAGTTTCTAGGGACATTAATAATAACTAGTTTGATTAACAATTAGAGAGTACTTGTGTTTCAGCTCAAATAACATCGTGATTTATTTAAGATTTCAGAATTATATATGAACAATTTGGGTCTGAGATCATTGAACAAAAAAATAGGTGAAATTCAAAATTTCTTGTTAAAGTTTTTTTTTTTTTTGGCGTGTAATAGTTTGATTTTTTTTTTTATTGTTACATAAAGAAATCGAGTTCATGTTATTTAGTTATCAAATATATAATTAAACACAAACACTGAGACCACATTTCTAATTTTAACTAGCCATTGATTTTCTGCTGAACTGTTCTAAAGATTTTTGTCTGAAAAGTCAAATACATCGTGGGTATATGCTCAAAAACATTTTTGAAGTAGCTGGAAATTATTATAATTTTCTTATCAAAATATATAATCGTTAAATTGACCAATGTTTGCTAATTAATTGAGCATTAGGATTTAATTCGTGCTAATTATAGGATGGAGTAAATTATTTTTAAAAAAATATTTTAAAAATTTAAAAATTGGTTTTATCTGAATTTTACAATATAGTTAACTAATGATTATAAATAAAACTGTCAATTTGTAATAATTTATTTATTTAACCCGTTTTACAGTGAACTAAAATATTATTCGGACTAACCCGCAAAATCTTATAATTTTGAAAACATAACTCTAATATACACCGTTAAATGATTTTAATTTTTGTATTTAGTCTACGAACTTTTTTAAAAAATAGTTTTTTTGTCTAATTTTTTATATAATTAATAAAATATTTTTTAACTTTTGTTTTGAATATATATATTTTTAGAATATATATGAATTGATTATTATTTTAAAATATATAATATTAAAAATAATTAAGAAATTAAATAATAAATAATCTTTTAATGCAAAATATATATTTTTCATATTCTAATCAATAATTTTAAAGACTATAATATAATTTTTTATTTTAATTATTTTTATTATTTGTAATAACATTTCATATAATAACTTATAAAATAAAATTTATTTTTTAAAATAACATTATAAAGATAAATAACGCACCATAACAACAACAAAACCTGTCGCATCTTGTATTTTGTATATAATAAGAGAGAAAATTGAACTTATAATATAATCGCTAAAATAGGAGAAAAAGAAAACTATAATCGACCGTCCGACTCCGATATATCTAACCGCAACTTCTTCTTCTTCCCCTTTCTCTCCGATTTGTTCCGTCGGTTGCATCATGTCGTCGTTTGATCCGCCGAGTCGCCACCGATGCTTTGCCGTAGTTGTGACTCTCCTTCTGCTAGGTATTTCGGTAGTGGCGGCCGACGATGTGTCCTGGACTGACGATTCCAACCTGGAGACTCCTGGCTGTACCAATAAGTTTCAAATGGTAATTCAGTTTAGTGATTCTTATTTGGAGCCTTTGTTTTTGTATTCAATCATCCTCTGATTCACTGGAGTTTGATTGATCGACTTTCTAAATCAAATCTTAATGTGTTTGGTTTCAATGTTGAATACAGGTTAAGGTCTTAAATTGGGTTGATGGGGTTGAAGGTGACTTCCTAACTGGCTTAACTGCTCAATTTGGAGCATCGTTGCCTTCTGATGCTGATCAAAGCGTTAGATTTCCGGCTGCTTTTGTAGATCCTTTGGATTCTTGTTCCAATCTCTCTTCCAGGGTCAGTATCTCTTTTTCTAGACTCAATACAATGCAATCCATTCTCTCCAAGTGAATTTCTTTGCTCAGATTCATGTAATTTGGGATTATATTTGGAGTTTCTATGCTAATTCTCTGGATGGAATTTAACATTTACTGAGGTTTGGCAATGTTCATTGTTTTCCCGTAGCTGTTTTCTTTTTTGTTAAATTGGCTTTGCATTGTTTTTCCAGTTAGATGGTCATATTGCCTTGTCGATCCGTGGCAATTGTGCTTTCACAGAGAAGGCAAAACATGCCGAGGCCGCTGGTGCTTCTGCTCTGTTGGTCATTAATGACAAAGAAGGTTTGGTTTTTCGATACGGTTTTGGATTTGACATTTTTCGTGTCTCTTAGCTTTGTATCATCTAATTGACTCATGATATGTTATCAGATCTTGATGAGATGGGATGTATGGAAAAGGACACATCTCTAAATGTTAGCATACCTGTCTTAATGATCTCTAAGTCAAGCGGGGATGCTCTCAACAGGTCTATGGTAGAAAAAAAGAATGGTGAGCCCTTGTGATTTTGCATTTCAGTTTTATCAGCCACTAAATATGCTTATTGACTTGTTGATCCTCTACCTCTACAACATGAAACATCTGTTATGCTTGTAAAACTCTCTCTTCTAGGCTAAGTCCGTTTTCTTTATGATGCAGTTGAGCTTCTGTTGTTTGCACCAAATCGTCCTGTTGTGGACCTCACAGCAGGATTGTTATTGCTCATGGCTATTGGAACTGTTGTCGTTGCATCACTGTGGTCAGAGCTTACAGATCCTGACCAAGCTAATGAATCTTACAGCATATTAGCAAAGGTTAGCATCTTTTAAGTCCTTGTTTGGTGTTCACCATTGGTAGCTATCCTAGAAAATTGTGGCTAAGCTCTTTTACGTGCTATGGTTTCATATCATATCCTATTCACGTACTGTACATTTCCCAGATACTTTGCGTAACCTTGTAAGTCTGTGGACTTGGTGATCACAACTTCAATGTGTATGACTCAGTAGCTGTTATGATGTTGAGTTACCAATATGTCTTTTCAATAAGGAAGACTGAGTTAAAACTTAATTTTCTCCAGGAATTATCTAGTGCTGGAACCAGAAAAGATGACTCAGAGAAGGAAATCCTTGATATAAGTGTCACTGGTGCTGTATTTTTTATTGTAACAGCCTCCATTTTTCTGCTGCTCCTTTTCTACTTCATGTCATCATGGTTTGTATGGGTGCTCACCATATTTTTCTGCATCGGCGGAATGCAGGTAATTTCCATTAAAATTTTGGTGGTTTTAACATGTGTAGAATATTTAGATCGAATGTATATTTGCTTTTTTCCATCAATTTAACAAAGTGGCTGTTGTTTTCAGGGTATGCATAACATCATTATGGCAGTTTTATTGAGGTATTCTAAAATTATTTCTAAATACCTCACTTCTCTCTTTTTCTATTTAACATATCTTAACGGATATATGTTGTGATCCGCCTGCAGAAAATGCAGACATCTTGGTCGGAAATCTGTGAAGCTCCCTTTGGTTGGGAGCATGTCATGGCTGTCGCTTTTGGTGAATATTTTGTGTGTGGCGTTTGCTGTTTTCTGGTTTGTAAAACGGCACACATCATATTCTTGGGTTGGGCAAGACATCTTGGTAAAGCTCTCTTTTCTTCATGCACTCAATGCTTTTAGAAGTCATTCCTCTCATTGGTCCTCTTTATGACTGCTTTATCTGTCAGCATAATTTTATATTCCCCTCTCTCCCTAAAGGAAGGGGTCATGTAGAGATGTTTCGGTTCCTTGGTTGCACTATGTGAAATATTCATTGTTATATTGTCGACAGGGCATCTGTTTGATGATCACAGCCTTGCAAGTTGTTCGATTACCTAACATCAAGGTAGTTAATCTGGCTTGCTATGTAGTAATTTATGATGGATCTCTGTTTGGTGCTGATAGTTTTCTGTACTCCAGGTTGCTACTGTACTCCTTTGCTGCGCATTTGTGTATGACATTTTCTGGGTCTTCATATCGCCATTGATTTTTCATGAGAGTGTTATGATTGTGGTGAGTTTCTATTGCTATGTCCGTAATTCTATCATTTCTAAGTTGGACTTGTTTCCTGATATCAGTTATAACTCAATAACCTATCAACAGTATCTGATTCTAATAGCTGAGTAATCTTATAGACCATGGCAAGTTAGGTAGTTGTTATTCTTATTTGAGATCCCTTCTTTGTAGGTTGCCCAAGGAGACAGCAGCAGCGGGGAGTCCATTCCCATGCTACTAAGGATTCCTCGGTTTTTTGATCCTTGGGGTGGCTATGACATGATTGGTTTTGGGGACATCCTCTTTCCCGGTTTGCTCATTTCCTTTGCTTCAAGGTACTTTTAGTCAGTTACATTCTTAGAGCTTCAAAGAAGAAACGTAGAATTCCATCTTTACCATATTTTCTCCAGAGTTTATTCCAAATCTCTCAACCCATACTACATCTGGATTCTTTCACAGCGTTTCTCTTATGTTTGTTCAATCCTCTCCAACTGTTAATACTTGCTTTTCTCTTTGATCATAGATATGACAAGATTAAAAAGAGGGTAGTATCAAATGGGTACTTCATTTGGTTGACTATCGGCTATGGAATAGGTAAGTCCATGCTTACCTAAGACGTGGACATAAATTGTGTAATCTAACTCATACAAAAGACGTGGACGATCCCAATAATTATATACCCTCATCTAACGCGGTTTGGTTTTTTCGACAAGAAATTAACATACATTCACTTGCTAATCGAGATGGCTGCTCACATTCACAATTTTGAAACTTTACTGAAACATTGTTTCTCTTTGTTTTGTTTTTGTAGGTCTGTTGCTGACATATCTAGGTTTGTATCTGATGGACGGACATGGACAGCCAGCGCTACTGTACATCGTTCCCTGCACACTCGGTAATACCAGAAGCTTGAATTTCTCTTTCTCCATCTGTTATTGTTTATCATTTGTAAACAAACTTGATGTGTTCCTCTCTAGGTTTGGCCGTCATTCTGGGATTGATAAGAGGAGATCTTAAAGAACTATGGAATTACGGTATCGAAGAACCAGAATCTCACACACCGGAGGATACTCTGCCTGTGGCATAATAACATGATCTAATGGTGTGTTATCAATCAAACCAGATTAGCTTTTCTCTGAACATCGAGCAAAGCTTAGCAGGTTTAATATGTGAGAGATGCACAAAAGCTGATGTAAGTTCTCGGCAAATCTAAACTTAATCGGATACCAAAAGTAACTCGAGGCATATTGGAAAATGTAATATAACGTATTTTCTTGTGTTGGGGAGAAGAAAGAAATGTTCTGTGACATGTTGTACAGAGTCTATATAATCTCTTGCATTCAGACTCTCACAGTGAGCATCATTTTGTAGTACAACAATTAACGCAAGTTCCCTTTTGTTTATTAACTCTTTTTCGGATACAGATAAAGTGTCTGCCAATTCCATAAAACTAAACAAGATTTGACTGACGGAATGAAAATCTAACGAAAAGAAATGCACGATCAGTATTTGATATGAAATTGTGGAATTGACCAACCAGTGACAAGTCTATTCCCACGAAAATCGTATGAAATATATGTATGACCAACTGCATAATATAATATGACGTGTAGATAATCATTCCCACGAAAAATGTGGTTAGAAAGAAAACAAATATAATCGGAGTTAGTACTTTTTGTTGTTGTTAATTGTGTGATTGTGTAGTGTGAGTTAAATAAATAAAAAGGTGAAATACGTTTTTCAACAAAATTCTTTAACCAATAATATTCTACAAATGATGTCAACTGATTTTTTATATAAAATAAAATACAAAGATTGTGGCACTTGTTAAATATAAAAATTAATTAATTAAATGATCCATAATTTCAATAAAAATAAATATTTGTTTTAACTAGCTATAATATCTATTTTTATTTTTTTAATTAACAATCATATATGTATAAGCTATATAAATTATATGTTTATGATAGTATAATGGTACTACAATTTATCTTGTAAGTTCTAAGTAAATATATAATCCATTCATACGTTCTAGACGAGCCGAGCCAAATAGTGCATCGCTAAAACGGAACAAAAGAAAGAAGTAGTGCGTAGCTCCAACGGCAAGTTCCCAAACCCTAATGTTTATAAGTTTTTTTTTATATACACACTAGGGTCTCATCCGTCCGGACTTGGTAAACAATTTTTTTAATATGTTTTTATGTTTAATGTTATTTATTTATTTTTGTCTCATAGTTAATATAATTGTCTGTTCGCTTCAGATATCTGCATTTTTTTTATTTTTGGTTTTTTATTTAATTTAATAAATTTATGATCATCTATGTGTTTCTTTGTTTATTGGATGATACATATTTTTACCTTTTTTTTCTTTAGTGGTCCTTTTTAATGCAATTAGTTGAGATTTTTTTTTAAAGGGAAGATATTTACATTTTACAGTTTTCGTTGCATAATATATATTTTTTTGTTTCATGTGAAGTTATTATTATTGAAGATCTAATATAGTGTTTCATGTACAATTCTAATCTTATTTATTGTGAGAAATATGTTTGTGATTTTTAAGTCTCTTTGTTTTTTATTTATTTTTAAATCGATTTCCATATTTAACTGGAGAGAAAGATGGAAATTTAGCAAACGCATATAACTATTGTTAAGGTCCAAGCGCATTACAACAATAATAGATTTAACAATCTATCAAAGTTGAATCAGCTATATCCCTAAATCTCGACGGGAGTAACTGAAAAGTCGGCGATGTCCCATAACCCAAATTAAAAAATATTTGAGAAGTCGGTGATTATGTCCGCTATCATCGGAAGATCATCTTGCCGGCAGTTTCAAAAAAAGATTTGCTAAAGATTGTTAAACTAATCACAAATCAATTGAAAGAATTTGTTGTCAGAAGCAGCCAAAGTTGAAGTCAATGATTCTCAATTCTCATGGTTGGTTTTTTGTTTTCCTCCAAAGTGACACTATTGTTGTGACGTCAATGTCAAAGTGGTGGGATAAAACAATAGTGTATTTTATTTTATAAATACTTGTTTGTTGATTTTCTTATAATATGTTCGTTTATTTGTTGGCTCTATATCGGTTATATTTTGTGTAATCTATTAGAAGAAGAATCTTCGTTGTGTGTTTGTTATAGTTTACTATTGAAATTTAGTTTTTTTGTTTTCTATCGATTGATATATGAACATGTGTTAATTTCAGTTTTTGTCATAGTTCAAATTAGTTTGGTTTTTTGAATCATGATATATCATGGTTTTTACCCGTTTTAGGCCATGATATAAGTCTTTTTTATAGAGTCTTTATAGTATTTTGGAGTCTTTTAGAGTCTTTTCAGGTTTTAGGTACGTTTGGAGCATTATTGGAGATATTGAAGCATTTTGGAGCTTTTTGGAGCCAAGCAGAGATCTTGTAGCTGAGACACCGATTTGATGTCTGAGTATCGATCGATACACTTATGGTATCGATCGATACCCGTCAAAGAAACAGAAGGATCGCGACTTTTCTGAAGATTTGAGAAACTTTAAATTGCCCCAGAAGACTTTATTATTTACAAGAAACCCCATGACGCGTCTTAGGTTATTTATTAGGTTTTTCAGCCACTTTGGTTGGCGACGCTTCATACACACTCTTTATTCAATTCTGGTTTTGTGAGAGAGCTTTCTGAGGGGGACAAGTCTGAAACTCTGTTCGTTCGAGAGAAAATTTTGAACCCTTGTTTTACTCTATTTCTTATTATTTATTTAGTGATTTATTTAAACATGTTTATTGTTTCAATTTCCATGTCTGAGTAGATCTCATGTTAGGTTTAGGGTTCTCATAAATGATTTCTTTGAATGTTAGGTTAATTAGTTGGTTAGGGTTCATAATCTGAATTAGTTCTTCACCATAGGTTGTTCTTAAAGCCAATTCTAGATTGATCACCTGGAACTTAGATCTTAAGTTAATCGATTAGGCACGACAGTGCAATTGAAAAACCTGATAGAACTTAGGGTGAGCAAAATAACTATTCGCAAAAAGATTTGGTTTAGTTGTTTTGTGAACAAATCAAACTTGAACTTTAAAGCTGGTTTAGACTGTAGGATTCGCAAAGAGATTTGGAATTCTAGGATTTAGGCTTAGATAATTCTCGCAATGACAGTTGGTTAATTATAGTTTAGTGATTTGAGTTCAAGAACCGCGCTTAATCTGAACCCTGATTAATTGGTTAAATTGCATTCTATGATTTACTGAGAAATACCTTGAACCTATCTTATTTCCAATCGAATTACAACTTGTTTAATTTACGTATTTGCTTTCAATTCAATTGATCACTTAGCTTAATTCAACCCTTAAAATCTATTGTGTGTTTTCTTGAGTCTCTGTGTATTCGACCCCTAAATATTACAATCGACAAAGTTTTAGTACTTTTAAGGTATTAATTTGAGCTTATCAAATCACATAAGAAATGGTGTATTTTTATTTTCATAATACACGTTTTGTTGATTTTTTATAATATGTTCGTTTATTTTCTATCTCTATATCGGTTATATTTTGTGTAATATATTAGATGAAGAATCTTTGTTGTTTGTTTGTTATAGTTGAATAGTTTAATATTGAAGTTTAGTTTTGTGTTTTCTATCGATTGATATCTAAACATGTGTTAATTTCAGTTTTTATCATAGTTCAAATTAGTTTGGTTTTTTTTAAGCACATATAAAATATGTTTCTAATTCTTTGATATTAATAACAAATTTAAGAATTGTGGCTATTTTTAATTTTTTTATTATAATTGAATTTGAAGATAATTTTTAAGTTTTTTTTTAATATGTTATTGTTTAAATGGATTATGGGGTGGCGGAAAGAGAATTAGAAAATGTAACTTTATATATATAGAAGCAATACCAACTTTAACCGGCCATAGATAGCATGATAATCAAATAGAAAATCCCATATTATCAAAATTCAAGAAAAGAAAAAAAAATCTTTCGATACTTATCGGCTAATACATATCCATACATTTCGTATATGTATCCTATCTTACACGTATGTATACATATAAGAATATATACATATATATATGCGTCATGATCACCCAATTCCACTACTATGTGTGTAGTATATTTCTATATGCATCAATGATGATGATGATGATGATGATGATGATTATTGATGATCATTTCGGAGATAAGCCATCAACGAGACACTGCATGACTTTGACCTGCATACTAAGGCACTTGATGTAATGAGCCGTCTCTTCCATCAGCTTTGACGTCTCCATTCCCCCGCCTCCCGGAACAAGATTCCTCAGCCTCTCCACCTCCGGAAATCTCCGGTTCAACCTCCTCCTCTGCCACGTCACACTCTTCTTCCTCAATCTTACGATCTTGTTGTTTTCTTTAGAGGCTCGGCGCAAGAGGGCTCTACTCCATAGACGATTAGTCCCTCCGGCTGCTCTGGCCATGGATACATACGCAGCCTTCTTGATCTTCTTCACACGATCCTTTGTTTTGTCAGGAGAATTGAAAGGGTTTTGTGTTCTGAGATTTGAGAGGGTTTGGAGGAAGTGAAGGGCAAAAGCGTCTTTTTCAGGGACGTCTGTGTTTATATGTTTGTCTGCATATGCCATTGTTTGGGTTCTTAGAGAAGAAAAAAAAAAGAACTCGAGTTGAGAACCTTTATAGAACTTTTTTTTTTTTTTGAGAATGACACAATATTAGGGTTAATAAATAACGGAGAGGCGCAGTGAGAGAGGAAAAAATATTGATTATTTTCCGGACTCGTTAACTTTAATTTCTTTTACTAATGTGGTTTTTATGTCCCAAGACACACTATTCAAATTCTCTTTAAAGTTTAAACTATATGTATACCTAGAATTAGTTTAGACTTTTTTAGATATTTTATTAATTCATGCTGTAAATATGACTAGAATTGAAAGAAAAAAAAACATGAAGAGATGATCATCTGAATTTAGATATGCTAATAGATTGAATTTGGAGCTTAATTGCTATGAGAATATGAAGTTTGAGTGCTAGTTTTCTTCAATGGTGACAAACAAAAAAAACACAGTTCTATATTTAATGTTTGGGAGTTTAATAACAAAATATGAGGACAAAAATGTATAATATTAGTTCAAAATTTTGGAGATTCGTCTGTTGTGGTTACTGTTAGAATGTTTACTGGCGGATAATTAGATGTGGTAAATCATTACAAATTAGAATTTAAATTTGAAATATAAAGTTTATATATATAGCAAAACCTTGGTATATATTTGGATAAGTATAATATACACCTAGCTAGGGTTATAAAGTCTTGAATAAAGAGATGGCCATTGAGTTGAAAATGATGTTTTGGCTTGAAGAAAAAAGGTTCCAATAGATTAACAGAACTTAGCTATTTTTTGACCAATTTAAAATGTAAGTATTTAAACTAATTCGGATGATGTTTACGTAGACGCAAATTAATTGAGCTCTTTTTGGCTCATAGCTTTGCATAAACAGAAAAAGGAGCCATTAGGAGCCGACATCAGATTATGGTATAAGATTCCAACCTCATTTTTATGTTTATTTGTTTGTTTTTTATAAAAGGTTAAATTTAGTGACGAATGCGTGTGGATTAATTAACGTGAACAGCTAATAGAGACGATTATGATAAATATTAGGTAAGCTATATATCTTATCTAATATGTATGTATTTATGTTAACATTAGTTGGCAACTAATTAGTATGGAAAAACATCTAAGCTCATTTTCATTGCAAAATAACTAATTAACAAAAACCCAAAAATTTCAATTAATTGACTAATACTACTTGCTCAATATCTTACATACAGAATTCAGCAAATTAAAATCCAACGCTTGTAAGACAACCGATTGAGGATTTTTATTCGATCCCGAGTTTGAAGTATACGTTAGTTCAGAAAGTAACACCCAATTGAGAAAAAAGAAACAACTAGAGAGAGTGTTAATAAACGTAATAGCTGCTCGCATCTTCAATGATAAAAAGGGATCAAACGTATATAAAATTATTCACCATGCAAGAGCCACAACAAAATATATAAATATATCTCCTATTTTTTTTTTGTAGTATATGAGATGATTTAATTAGTTTGACCAAAAGATGACACAAGCATTTTATGTACATTATATAATAAACCTAATTTAGAAAAGACAACCCAAAAGAAAAAGAAAAAAAAATAAGAGGATAGAGACTTGAGGAATACGATTTGTGTTTGGTTAAGGCTATAATTTAGCATTAGTCCCATCTCTTTTGTGTTAATCACTCTCTCCCTATCGCTTTTGCCGCCCGGACGTATTTTTCACGCCATTAATAATTTTGTATATTATTATCATTATCATATTCCCCCTCTTTAAATTTCAGCTCCAAATTAAATCTCCTTAATTAAGCCCACAATTTTTCTATAAGGTTTCAAATTAAACATCTATCATATAAAATATGTTTCAAGTTTACAAGGTAGCTAAGTTTCGGTAAAATGATAATTAACAAACCCAAAAAAAAAGAAAGTGATATTAACCAAATGAACATTAGGGTTTAAATTAATTATATTAACTAAAAGAAGGAGTTGAAGAAGTGGTAAAGTGGGCCCACTAATGGGCCAACCACCACATGAAGGCACATGGCTATGGCCTTTACCCACCCCCACTTTCCTTTCTCTCTTATCTTTATCTTTTTAATTTTCGTTTAATTAAAATTAAGTTATTAACTACACCATTCGTTTTTATTTGTTCTGTAATTAATAGTTAGTCGTTGGGGCTAACTTTAAATAGTCAACTAAAAATGAAAAAAAAATAAAACACATAGAAAAGAACAAACGCTATTGGCCCAGTAATAATAGTGACAATTGTTAAACTGAAAAAAAAGGAATTCTATCGTATTATTCACGTGTGAAAAAGCCACGTCATCACTGACGCCTTCCTTTTTTTTTTGGTCAGTTGTTTTTATTACGCTTTGTGAAAAAGAAGACGGCTGATTAAGCTTGACGTTACAACTGTCCGCGAATCTGTTCTGTAATTGATGACGTGGCTCTCTTATTACTTTCTCCGGTAGATAACATGACGGCGCTCAATTTTTTATTTTATTTTTGGCCAAACCTCATAGACAAATGTATATATATATATATAAATCAGACGGGCCAAACCTTACTTGCAAACACACGAAAATATATATATTGACATTTTTTTTTAATTAGTACATCTCTATGTTCGGAACTAGTCTTGGACGGTTGAATATTCGTTTGGGTTCGGTTCGGATCTATTCGGGTTTTCGGGTTTAGATATCCATTTGGATATTTTAAAATTTTGGTTCGGATTCGGTTCGATTTTGGATATCCAAAATATCATAAAAATAAAATAAAAATTGGTTAAATTTGAATAAAATTGGTTAAATTTCAATAAAATTGGTTAAATTTAACCAAAAAACTTCGTATATTTTGGTTATTCTGGATCTATCAATCATTTTGGTATAAAAATAAATCATATCTTCGGATTAATAATTGTAATTTTGGGTTATCAAGTCTAAATATAATTAATATTTTGGATACATAATTATATTTCGAGTATTCATTCGGCTCTCAATTCGGTTCGATTTCGGTTATTGAGATATAAGAATCTAGGATTCGTTCGGATATTTTATCGGTTTCGGTTCGGATTCGATTCCTTTTTTGGTTCGGATTTAGTTTGGTTCTTCGGATTCGGGTATTTTACCTAGGGCTATTCGGGAATATAACATTTCATATGTTGCCATTATTGTATATTGTAAATGTAGTATACCCACAAATTATCGTTAAAACATCTTTATTTGAAAAAAGTTGGATAGTGACGATATAATTGTATGGTTAACTAAATCCTTTCTCTAGTTTTGACTAGTCGGAATACTTTTCAGCAACTATAAAACGCCGCTACTCATAACACCAACAATTTTAAAAATGTCTGATATATTTTTTTAAATTGTATATTATCTCACATATAAATTTGTTAAATTAGTGATAAATTGGATATGTTTCTTTTACTCTACGTGATTAATGTTTATTGTGGTTCAAACACATTGTTTAAGAAATCAACAAAGAGAAGTCTAACTAAAACGGATAGAAGATCAGGTGTCGGTCAAAGCAATTTTTTTGAAGAGAAAGACCATGTTACGAGTTTGTAACTCGACAATATGAAATACCGTAATAGTTAAACATGTTCGGATTATTTTGGTCCAAATAAATTATAGAATGTATAACGCTAAGAATTTTGTTGGTTACTACTAACTTACTAAAACTTAAAAAATTGAATAAGCGGACAGAAACTATAGGTTTGCACGTGGAATAAATTTATTGTCCACAAACATGTTACACACGTACATCCAAATATACATATGTAGTTCTTTATTTGATTGTATATATGAGTTGAAAAAACGGAACCGTGGAAAAAGAAAAGGTGGGCCAATCTTGCCTATTGTTAGAGAGGCAAGATTTAAATACTCAGAACGAAGACCACTTCCTAATTAACTCTTTTATTTTCATTTAAACTTATAATTATTGTTGATCACTATTCTTCAATTATGGTTAGTTGGTATATGGCTCTCACACAAAATAATTTTTTATTATACTAGTGTGTGATCCGCGCTACGCGCGGACGTGAACACAATTTTGTTTTAAAAAATGTTGGTATAATATTATTTTAGTTTTATTAGAATGATTTTAATGGATTTGTCTCTCTTAGTTTAAGAAATGTGGATTGTTTATTCTTAGGTTTTTTTTTCCTTTCTTAATTTTATGTTTATTTATGTATTTGTTTAGTGAGTGATCCACAATTTGAATTTTTTTTTTTTTGGTTGACTATTTATTCAATTAGTTGGTTTTTAAAAGTTAAGTTTTTGTCATTTTAAAGTTTAGGGAATTGTATATTTTTTAACCCAACTGAATACTAATAAAATAAATACTTCGAAATAGGGTTAGTTTTGTATAGTCCGAAAGTTACTTCGAATACTAATAAAAGGAAAGTTAGTTTTGTGAATTTAGAATTCTCCGAACTTTAAAAAAAAAAATACTTCGAAATAAGTCACTGTATTTTTATCTATTTTTACCTAAAACCAAATACTAATAAAATGTTCAGAATTTACTATTATTCATCTTCGATGATCCAGTGTTGGTGACTACAAAATGAATCTAATTTTATTTGAAAAACGATTTAATTTCTATCACTAATTTACTATCAAAATCATCGTAGATGTATAGGTTAATGGGAACATTTGAGATAATATGGGCCGATTTAGAAAAATATAAGAAATATGGGGTCGAGCGTCGATTCAAACATTTAGAGAGAGAGAGAGAGTTCTTGTGAATAGGATTATCCTGTAAAAAAACATTACCCACTGCTCTAAAACCCTCGTCTTCTCCGATATCTTCTCCCATCGCCGGTGAGATTTCACTTTCAATTTCAATCACAAAGGGTGTGATCCGCGCGGACGTGGTAAACAATTTTTTTTAATCTAATGGTATTTTATTTTATTTGGTCTCGTAGTTAATTTAATTATCTCTATCAGCTTAAGATCTGTGTATTTGTTTTTGTTTTTTTTTTAATTTATGATCATCTATGTGTTTATTTATTGGATGGTACACATTTTTACCTCTTTTTTTTCTTTGGTGATCAATTTTATGCAATTAGTTGAGTTTTTTAAAAGGAAGATATTTACATTTTAAAGTTGCATAATAATTTTTTTTATTTTGTTTCATGTGAAGTTATTATTTTTGGAGTGTTTCATGTATGATTTTAACCCTATTTATGTGTGCAATATGTTTGTGATTCCTAAATCTATTTTTCTTTTATTTTTGTTGAAAAAGATTTCCATATATAACTGATTGTTTGAAGTCACAACATTTGTTTGATTTTATTTAGAATAAATCTAATCCATAATTTATAAACACTAAATTCTATAGTTTTTCTAAACTATATAAATAAACTGATAAAAGTAAATTATTAAATTGAAATTTCTTTAGATTAATTCAATATAATCTATTATCTTCTATTAAGTAAATGTCTTTTCAAATTATAGTGAAAACTATTGTATTAATGGATGGTAATTATTATGAGAATTGAAATATATTTACATCACATGATATATATTTTGCATATACAAAGCTTTTATTCATTATTTTATTTTTTTTGTTAAAAATAATATCACAAAACACAACGATCTTAAATTTTCAAACTTAATTTATATTTTCGTGTAAATACTTTTAATATGTTTCTTAATTTTTTTGGCTCTTATTCTCTTTTTCATAGTTATGTATAATTGCAATTATTATGTTAAGTATACCTTAAATTTATTTTTTTGTCTCTTTATTAGATGTAAAACTTGCCAACTTATACTTTGTTTTATGAATTTAGTTACATATTTAACTTATTTGTTTAATTGTTAGGACTTGTTTGATATTTTAGTCTTTTTATAATATTTGCGATACAACTTAACCTAATTAAATATTTATAAAAGTTAAAATATATTATGATAACCAAATTTATTAAATCTGTTATTATTTCAAAGAACTATATTCATATAACTTTATTATTTTCTGGTTTAATTTAGAATATGAATAATGCATTTTCAAATTCTTTTCATAATGTTAGAACCAAATGTATAAGTAATATATGTATTTAGTATGTGTATTAAATTTTTAGAATGCTGTCAAGAGAGCAAAAGTTTCTTTATATATATAGATTTTTTCTGTCGTTTACAAGTTACAAGTTTCAACGAGTGCTTACATATCCGGAAGTGCATGCAGGATGTAAAAATGTAGACTACTAGTATCCAATTGAGATTTGAACAAGAAAATCTCTAATATGAAATTGTAAATATATTTCTTTACACTTTTCGTCTTGCATGTCCACAAGACCAAAACATACGAATTTAATTAACTAGTCATAGTTTAAAAAATAAAAAATTAGCTAACTACTTACAGCTAAACAAATAATCTTTTGTAACATGTGCTCACTATGATATACAAACTAATCCGCATCATACAAAATTTGATTTTTTTTGGGCGTATACATAAAATATATATCTCCGAAAAAAAACTCAAAACCATCGCATGTAGTATCTATGAATAGTTTGGAATTTGGACTATTGTAGACATTTGACTAAAATTATTCAGTAAATAATATAATTAACAAACAAAGATCACAATTAATTAATTCGTTCGTTCTACCAATTGTAAGTAAACTGTAAACCAGCCTATGTGAATAAATTGGATCCAAGTTATGGCCTGTTGATAAGGGCATAGCCCATCCATTAATAGTTTTGAAGCCTGCAAATAAGCGATGATAAAAGAGTTTTTGAAGCCCATACTTATAGACCTATAACATACTAATCTTGTATTAGTCGTAGGCCTAATTAGTCGAGAACGAACGAAAGATTTGTTTTTTTCCTTCTTTTCTTGAATTTTGATAATATGGGATTTTATATTTATCATGATATGGCCGGTTTATGTTGGTATTGCTTTTGTGTATAAAAAAGTCTACATATAGTTTAAACTTTAGAGAGGATTGGATTAGTTGTGTCTTGTGACATAAAAAACCATATTTGTAAAGGAAAAGTTGTGTAAGGAAAAAATAAACAATATAAAATCCCATATTATCAAAATTGTTGTTTCTTGATAGTTACAAAGATGCATGTCTATTTATTTGCAGTTACCAATTAAACAGAAAAATTGAAACGAATACTGACAATTTTAAGCATATGTACAAAGAAAGAAACAATCCCACAACAAATCCATATTTTAATGTAACATATTCTTATAACAAATAATACAAAGAAAGGGATTAAGTAACACACAGTTGTAATTAATTAACAATTACTAATCACAATTCAGCTAAGATAATTATATAACAATTTTGATAATTGTGAAACCAGCTTAATTGCAATAATTAAGCTCACTTCACAAGCCCCGAGTCGAAACTAACCCCCGTTGACGGCAACCACATCGCGCCGTCAATGAAACCCGCGACAGTGAACCCTTCCGCTTCCTTCACCGTTAAAGACGAATGATACCCGGTCCATTTAACCCGACCCGAAACCGATGATCCGGGACCCGAGTTCCCAAATTCCCCGTAAAACAGAGTTTTGAGACCGAAACTACCCGACCAAGGAGACCAACCCGACGGGTGAATCGAGCCGTCGAGGAACGATTGCATCACCACCGTCCTCGAATACTCCTTCCACGGTCGGCCAAGAAAAGTCATTGATTGCGCCGTGATCTTGCAGTTTTGAATCGAGATCCCGCTGTTCTGATCCGGGTGGCTCCGCCCTTGCGCCGTCACGAAGTTTCTCTGACCCGGTAAGGGTTTCCGGGCGACGATGTTGCAGGATTGGAATACGACGGCTGAGTTTCCAAAGATGAAATCGACTGTTCCGGTGATGTCTGTCTCTCGGTAGAATTGACGCTTCGAGTGTGTGTAGAGTGAGTCTTGGTATCCTTCGACGGAGCATCGATAAACGACGGATTTATCTGCCCCGACCCGGAGTGCCACCGCTTGCTCCGATTTGGGTCCGGCGCTGTTTACGAAGGTTATGTCGCGCGCTATAAACCCCTCTCCCATTGCAGCTTCCAAATTTTCAAAACAGACTTAAATTCGTTAACCGATCCGATTCTATTCAACCGTACCAAAAAAAATCTCCAAATATTAGTCAAACACTGATAATATTTTCACTAACATTTTTTGTATTTGTTAGTGTTAGTGAAAATATTAGTTAAACTTTTCAGCTTCAATTCACATATATAAAATTAAACCGAATACTGAATCTTACCGACGGTGGCAGTTTGGTAAGTAGTCCAGCCGCCTCTATTACTTCTGCTACCTACAATGACCGTTTTACCCTTCCCATCACCAACTAACATAACGTTCTTCTGCTTCGTCGGAATCCTTATGTTCTCATTATATGTCCCAGCTTTCAGGTGAATTACGGTCCTGCCCCCACTACTCGCCAATGAAGCAGTCAACAACGCTTCACCTACGGTTTTATGTGTCCCACTTCCGTCTGCAGTCACCACCGCGTCAATCTTCAGTTCCTCCACCGAAGCTTCTAGAAGCCTCCTCTCCGACGATGTAACAAACGTCGGAGTATGCTCATGTTCCGACAAGAGTCTCCGGCTTTTCGGCTTCACGGATACGAACAACTCAAGCGAGTTAGTCAACATGCCAGAGAGGTTTCTTGCAACGAAATCCATCGCAAATCCGTTTTTGTATGACTTGGATTTTTCTTGGAGGCTCTGCTCACAAGTCTCTTGGTTCGTGAGTGCTGCGCTTAGCCATGTATGGACATCTTCATCATCATTACCTGAACTGTTGATGCGAGACAGCATTTCAAGTGTGTCGTCGAGCAGCTCAAGGCAGTCGTGGACAGAATCGACCATGTGGGCTTGTACGGTACGACGAGAAAGAGTGAGATTGAAAGCGAGAGAGCGAGCCAAGAGAGCATGGTTCATACTCTCTTGGACCGATGCAAGAAACCCTTGTTTGGTTCTTGATGATGAACTTCGATGTCTCGAGAATCTTGAGAAGTGGGAGTTGGAATTGGAGTTGGTCACAGCTGAAGTAGTTTGAATTAGGTATAAGAAGTTTATGATGAGCAAAATCATTAGTGTTTTTGGAATCTTGTGATTTGATATTGACGATGATGAAGCCATTATAGTTATGAAGCTTAATGATTTGCGAGCTGTTGTAGCAGCAGCTTAATGATACATGGGTATATATATATACTTACATTTTTATCTTCGTTAATAATCACGACTCTTAAGTTTCGAGCAAAATTATATACCACAATGAATAACGCACGAAAACTTGGAATTTAATTCCAAAATATGAAACTATAAGTATAGCTCATCCATTTTATAACATTTATTGTATACTTAATAAGAGTATAAGACAAACCTAATCTAATCTCTTCCATCCTGTGATAATTAATGACTTTTTTAAAGATTTGTAATGTTTCAGAACATTAATCGATGTTTTACCAAGCTTAGTCATGATTAATCTATTATAAATGATCTGTGATGAATTAATTATCTGCTCTCCAGCATAAGGTTTTATAATCTATAATTTATTGCTATTTTCCTGACATTATCTATATATTTTGTTAGATTTTTTTATTTTTTGGTTAAAAGTAGGAGAAATTGAGGAAACCACAAGTAAGTTATATTTTCTGTTGTTGACAAAAAAAAGAACAGTATGTATACATCGATGCAATCAAATTCATAACAATGATGATTAAATTTACATTAGTGTTCGAGTCTTCGAGATATGTATGAAGTTAGTTCTCTAAACGCAAACCTTAAGAGTGAAGCAACGAAATATAAGTGCTTTAAAATTGCCAGACTGTGCGTAATCATAGAGCTGCGTATAATGTATGTGCTTTTTTTTTTTGTTTTTTGCAATATAAATATATTAGTATAGATGTATGGCATGGTTGATCTCTATGCCTGGAAATGTAACGTTCAAGAGAAATTCATTTATTTTATTTTGGATGAATTGCATATACTCTTTTATTTTTGGTTAAAATTCATCCCTTTATTTATTGACCAACAAAAAGTGAAACATTCTAAAGCAAACCGCGTATAAGTTCGTAACTTTTCACAATCATAAAGCATGGATGTTATGTGTCAATAGTTTAATACGGTATTCATTTATGTCTATTAATTATAAGTATATAACTAAGAAATTCCCATCCCATGATATATACATAAAACCCGACTAATTATATATATCGAGAACAAAAAAACTAGCAAGAAAAATTCAGATGCTTCAATTCGCGACAAATATATAAATTACCAAAAGCAATGAACCAAACATTAGTTGCTTAATTTAACATAATATGTTAACTGTTGAGAAAAATATGTTTAATTGTTAATGGAAAAATAATTAAATTGCGTGATTTTGTGTTGTGCATGGATAATGATGCTGCCAAACGTAAATAGACAAAAAAAACAATGGGATCCATCTTATGTAATTATCAAATAATATTCAACGACCGACGTCACTACTCACCCACTTGCAGCGTCGGGAACAAAGGAACAAATAACACTTGTGTTCAATAATGTTAAAGAAACTTATACATCTAGTTAGGTTATATACTAAATAATGTATCTTTATTAAAAAAAATAATGTAAGTAGAAACAATCCATACATCTGTTTTTTTCTTTTACAAGCTTCATTCATATGACGGAAAACAATAAATAATTCTGTCATCTCATTAATACTAATTATGTTACAAAAAGTTTTTCCATGCAGTCTTTTTTGTTTAATTAATGTTTCGATAGTTGTTTTCGGCTGTCAAATAATCATATTATTCTAAACTAACTATTCAAGGATCCAACTTTATATAATAAGATGTTATTTGAAATTGAGAACGTAAATGGACGAGACCATATTATTGCATGTTTTTTTTGTTGACCAATTATTGCATGTGTTATATTGGGAGATCGATGAGATCGACCATATTGAGATTATGAAAAACATGAAGAATATTAATATTTACCAATATCTTAGTTTAGGAAAAATTATTATTAGACTCTCATGAGAAGAAAGTTACAAGATGCATAAACTTATATAGCGGTGGAAATAATCTATATTTCCTAAATTAAAATAAACATAAATGTAAATAATATATTTAGAGATAACGGTAAATTTTCTAAACTAAGATATTGGTAAATATTCATATTCTTCATGTTTTCCATAATCTCGATATGATCGATCTCATCGATTTTCTAATATGTTACAACATATAAAACTTTTTAAGCCACGTAACTCGTTCAATCGGGTTGCCTTTTAAAAATTTATTTATTATTTTGTTTATTTATTGGGAATTTTGTAGATGAAACCAGACTATTATCATAGACGACTAACCAAAACTGAAGATTCTTCTAGATCACAATAATTAATCGGTTTAGGTCACCTTGTTAATAGGTTCACCTTCACTTATTCTGCACCGATAGTTTTACACTAATATAACCGTGTTAATTTGTTCTACATGAATCACACCGTTTATTCCACTATATATATCTATATATATTCTTCTCTTGATATTCAGTAAAACATTAATCAACCTTAAAGCATGGATAAGGATGCCGCTAAACTCATATATGCCTCCGAGCTTACGAATGACTTCAGACATCGTATTCGTATATCTATATATTATCTATATTAATAATTGGTAAGCCAAGAGGTATTCTCTAATAAATGCATGCATGCATAACTAATTCACGCAATAATATGCATTGCTGTTAAGCATTTGATTCGATACATATCCATATATATATTAAGTGGATATATAAGCAATTTATTGCTGTGATATACATAAAACCCGACTTATGTATCCTCTTAATTCAAATTAATTGATCTAATGCAAATAAGTAATTTAGTTCGGATTCTGGTCTTAATATTATGGGTATAAAATATAAATAGATATATAGTCACTTTATTATTTATAATATATATGGATATAATAGTAATATGTAAAAGGGAAGTATTTTGATAGATTTTAATATTATAGGAGTACAGATGATTGATGATATTGATTGACTATATACGTAAGAACTAACTTTGATAGTTTTGAATTGGGACAAATCAACTGAGACCTTACAATAAGCTTTAAATGTTTCCCAATGCCAAAGGGGAGTGAAAAGGACAGACTATCAGTACGTTTGGTTGATTACTTTTCTATGAATAACAAAAATCCAGCTTACAATTTTAATAGTGTCGATTATTATTATGTGAAAGTAAAAAGGATCATATTCTGATATATTTTTAACAAAATAAGGAATATTTAAAGCTTGCAAATTAATTATTCGAATGCTAGAGCTGGTCCTTACACCTTGTAACAATACCTATTCCGTGGGTGTGGGGACTCTAGCTAGCTACATCTTTTCAATTATTTATCTACTAAAATAAGATTATTGCTGTCAAATAAATGCTTCACAGTTTCAAACTTACAATTACTTTCGAGAGTGAACCTTTTTTTTAACAAATAAATAATTTTCATATAAGAAAAAAGTAGAACATGGGTTAAGGGTCGTTTGAGATTTGATTGATCTGAATCGATTACAGATAAGCAAGAAAATGAAGGTCTTAATTAGAAGTGTAAATGCCACCTAACGCTTTTGTTGTATATCATTCAACAGGAAATGCAAAAGTCTTTTAATATTCTTCTCATGTATATTTATAGAAAAATCCAAGAAGAGGCTGCTAATTATTATTTGCAAAAGCTAAAGAGAAGAAGAAACACCCATAATTGGTGTACAATGTGAATGGGTGTCATATGTGTCAGTGTTATGTATTATATGTTGTGTATTTGTGTGTAAGGCCATCTTTTGTAACTTATATAAGTCAATCCAATTATGAACAAAAAACAGAGAAAAACTCTCAATTATTTTACTATATCAAAGTTGTAATGGACCTGCGAGTCTGTTAATTTGGACAATTTTTAATTGGTATGTGTTCGAATAAATTATGAATCGATAGAAAGATTACTATTGATGAATAACTTTCAAATAACACGGTTCCGAACTACGATGAATGAATTTCGTTTTTAGCAAAAAAAAGAAGAAGAAAAACTACGATGAATTGAAAACTTCTGAATGATCGTTGATGAGAGATTTTCAAGGATATAGATTTAGAAATTTTTGGTCGCTATGAAATGATTGTTAGGATATTAAGTTGCTATTTTTCGAAAGCGGTGAGAATTTGAATATTAAAGTTGTTGGCTTGATTGTTCGTGTGTAATAAGATTCATGATATTTTCTTTTACATGTTCTTGTCAACCCCTAATATGCTGATTTGAGTTTAAACTTTTCTCCTCCTAGGATTATTTCTGTCAGTCTTCTTTTAGATCTCGTACCTGTCGACTGTCGTCAGTGCCAAACCTTATTTCCACTACGATTGACTCCATGCGGATGTGGAACCACAATTTCACCACCTTCTTAATTAATAATTATAAACATTTCTAGCTAGTCCCCTTAATTATTGTAAACCGTATAATTGCTTACCAAGACAGATTCCAAACCTGAAACGATGCAGATAACATTTATAGCTCATGGTCAATCGGGAGGTGATGCTGTTGTCTTTGAATTTGTAAGTGAAAATCTTGTTCGATTCCACATTCAAAACCAGCAACACCACATCTATATTGACCCTGAACTACAAGGTTTTTCTACAACATTACGTATATGGAATCTGTCTTGGTACACCCCAAAGGACAAGCGTGAAGAATACAACATGTACAAAAATAAAGTCTACGGTGATTTCCTGACCTCACATTGCATATGCATGGAAAGATTCAGGCCGATGTACAAGCAGGTCGAGAGATAAAGCTATACTAATATATGTCTTTGTTACCTATCATTTTCCAAATAACAGGCTTCTTGCCTCAATTCTGGATATGTTTCAAGCGTCGCAAGGTAGTTCGATATAAATGAACATAGAATGTTCAACATGACAAACGAAATCCACTTCTTTGAGTATATGTCTCTCAGTCCTGCTTAATTCTACTTTCAACTCTAAGAGTTCTGCACAAAAGGTAAGAAAAAGGATGAAGAATCCAGACATGGCAATTGGTCACAGACATACTTAACATACGGTAACTTACCTTGGAATACAAATCTAGATTATCTATCGGTAAATTGTCTCTGCGACACTCCTTCCTGTGGAATACAAATCTAGATTATCTAGGTTGTAAGATCAATGGCAGAAGCTTGAAGAAAGAATATGAAGCTCTAATACTAGATTTTGTTTTTGCATTTTGTCAAATGTTTACAATTGGTCGTGAGTACATTTTATAGACTCAGAATTTTCTTGGTATTTTACGCTCAGATCTAGATCCTCCTTTCAAAATTTGACACCTCTTTTTTCGTACATTCACGAGTGTGCTCTGTTTTTTTGTCCTCTGTTTTTTTCCATATCTTTACGCGCGGGACCGTCTTCACGCTTTTCTGTTTGGTCGTGCAATATCGATGATTGGGCCTTAGAGATAGTTGGACTGGGCTTTTGGACTGGTCCCTTGTCTCCACCAACTCTACTCCCTCGATTCTTACATATCAATGTCATGCTATCTGCTATTTTATTTTGGAGGGCATGTTACAACAAGCTGCATAATTCGACACTGAATCATGCAATTTTTTCTTCTGAGAGAATATCATATTGGCAAACTCATCAAGACCCTCGTGGGATGATCTTGATGAGCATTTCTCTCTCAAATATTTCAATTAACCTTTTATACTCAAAGCTGTTTGCAAAGTTTCTTAATTTCATGCTCCTGCAAAAACGCTCAATATTTCTTTGTAATGTTCCCCCCCATAATGCAAATTCACACTCTAAAACCAAAAGAAAGAGTAGCAAAAAAAAGAAAGAAGAAGAGTCAAACTCTCTTATGATGAAATGACAAATATAACCCTGGTGAAGAACCAGAATTACGTAGAGAGAGTTTTAGACAAAACAGGTGTTTCTCTCTTTCTCTCTCCGTTCACGTTCTGCAACATAGGAACCACGTACGGTTCCTAAGACTCCGTTCGCTTTTAACACAGACACGCTTTTAATAATAACAATTAAACTAAGATCAAAAGTTACCTTTTTTTTTTTTTTTTTCTTCTCCTTCGTCAGACAGATTCACGTTTTGACTTTTTTCTATTCCCCGGTGCTCAGATCCGATTTCTCGCCGCGAAATTGGTGAGTGCACCTTCTTCTTCCTTTTCTTATTGGCATCGTTGATTCGATCGGCTTTCCTGGAACATGATCGTAGGTACGGTAGATTTTCATTTTTTTTTCTTCCCGAAATTGGCTTTGTTTTCTGATCCAAACGAGAAGATTTGAATGTCTTTGAGATTCAGTTTCATCATTGTTTGGTCTCTTGAAAATCTACTAAAAGCAATGGCGTTGACAGATTTGTTTCTTTATGAGGACCCACATAGCAATTTGGAACAACATTGTAGTTTGATTTCAAACAAGAATTATTAATTCAATTATCTTGCTGATGTGAAGAACATATAAAAAGGATTGTAGTGTCGAATTGTTTAAGGTAATGATTCTAAGTGGAAAAACAAACAAACAAAAAAAGTCAGAAAGATGACAAAGTTGAAGATTTTTTTTTTTTTTTGTTGTCTTTGAAGGTTCCATTTTGGTGGGTCCTTTCAAGATAATGATTTCAATTCTTGAATTTGCACAGAAATGGCTGCCTTGAGAAATTCTGTTCTCTTTACAATGTTTGATTGTGAGAAAAGGAAATTGCGTTGACTAAACTCAATGATAGTGTTAGATTTTAGGTATGTCACGGTTTGATTACTCTGGAATGAGTTATTTGTTGTTCCAAGTGATGCAGTTGCTAGTTACGGTGGATTGATGTTTGAAGTCTTGAAGGGATAGAGTGAGAGAGAGACAGGACGCAGAAATTTTGATGCGGTTTAGACTATAAAAGGTGAACAATGCTCGGGAATCAATCTGCAGAGTTTAGCGAGAACGGGGAAGATGAGATAATCAGAAAACTATGTGCAAATGGGATTTGCATGAAAACAACTGAAGTCGAAGCAAAGCTTGATGAAGGAAATATCCAAGAAGCTGAATCTTCTTTGAGAGAAGGCTTATCTCTCAATTTCGAGGTTTGTCGGCGATCTGCCAAAGTTCATGATTCCAATTTTTAGAAGAAAGGATCTGTCTCTCAATATTTTATCGTTTTTATGGTGACAGGAAGCAAGAGCACTTCTTGGAAGATTGGAATACCAAAGAGGGAATTTAGAAGGCGCACTTCGTGTCTTTGAAGGTATTGACCTTCAAGCAGCGATACAGCGGTTACAGGTCTCCGTGCCGCCTGAGAAACCAGCTACTAAGAAAAACCGTCCCCGTGAACCGCAGCAACCGGTTTCACAGCATGCTGCTAGCTTAGTGCTTGAAGCTATCTACTTGAAAGCCAAATCCCTTCAAAAGCTTGGGAGAATAACCGGTATAATTCCCTTTTACATTTGAGGCCTCGATTTTTATGTAACTGCAGACGTTCAAAACAATCTGAATCTTTCCTTGCTGGTTTTCATTTGCAGAGGCTGCACGAGAATGCAAAAGTGTTCTTGATACTGTTGAGAAGATATTCCAGCAAGGGATACCGGATGCTCAAGTGGATACCAGACTTCAGGAAACCGTTAGCCACGCCGTGGAATTACTTCCAGCGCTATGGAAAGAATCTGGTGATTATCAAGAAGCCATATCCGCTTATAGACGCGCGCTTTTAAGCCAGTGGAATCTCGATAATGACTCTTGTGCAAGGATTCAGAAAGATTTTGCAGTTTTTCTTCTACATTCTGGGGTCGAAGCGAGTCCGCCGAGTTTAGGTTCTCAGATCGAGGGCTCGTACATACCTAGAAACAACTTAGAGGAAGCCATTCTTCTTCTTATGATTCTTTTAAAGAAATTCAACCTTGGGAAGGCGAAATGGGATCCATCTGTGATCGAACACCTTACCTTTGGGTTATCTTTATGCAGTCAAACCTCGGTTCTCGCCAAGCAGCTCGAAGAAGTAATGCCTGGTGTGTTCAGCCGTGTTGAGCGTTGGAACAATTTGGCTCTTTCTTATAGTGCAGCGGGTCAAACGAGTGCTTCCGTTAACCTTCTTAGAAAGTCTCTGCATAAACACGAACAACCTGATGATCTCGTGGCGCTTTTGTTAGCTGCTAAGCTTTGCAGCGAAGAGCCTTCTTTAGCTGCAGAAGGTGCGGGTTACGCACAGAGAGCTATAAACAATTCCCAAGGGATGGATGAGCATTTGAAGGGCGTTGGTTTGAGGATGTTAGGACTTTGTTTAGGGAAACAAGCGAAAGTTCCCACATCGGACTTCGAAAGATCTCGGCTTCAATCAGAATCATTGAAAGCGTTAGATGGAGCTATAGCTTTTGAGCACAACAATCCTGATTTGATCTTTGAGTTAGGTGTTCAATACGCTGAGCAACGGAACTTAAAGGCTGCGTCCCGTTACGCCAAAGAGTTCATAGATGCAACTGGAGGGTCGGTGTTAAAAGGATGGAGATTTCTCACGCTTGTTTTGTCGGCTCAACAACGGTTTTCAGAAGCTGAGGTTGTGACCGATGCTGCTTTAGATGAAACCGCAAAGTGGGATCAAGGACCTCTATTAAGGCTTAAAGCAAAGCTGAAAATCTCTCAGTCAAATCCAACAGAAGCCGTTGAGACTTACCGTTACCTTCTTGCGTTGGTTCAAGCGCAAAGGAAATCTTTCGGACCTCTCAGAACTCTTTCTCAGGTTTCCAAATCTCCTTTGTTCCTAATCTATTGAAATCATCAAAACCTTTTTTTAACCTTTTTACAAATAACAGATGGAGGAAGACAAAGTAAATGAGTTTGAAGTATGGCATGGCTTAGCTTATCTTTACTCAAGCCTTTCGCATTGGAACGACGTAGAAGTCTGTCTGAAGAAAGCCGGCGAGCTGAAACAATACTCTGCTTCAATGCTGTATACAGAAGGCAAGAACAAGAACCCACTTTTAGCTAATCTTTTAAAAGTCTCTTTCTAATTTCGGTTTGAATCTTGGTATGACCAGGTCGAATGTGGGAAGGAAGAAAGGAGTTTAAACCCGCGTTAGCGGCTTTCTTAGACGGGTTACTACTAGACGAATCATCGGTTCCTTGCAAAGTAGCGGTTGGAGCGTTATTGGCTGAAAGAGGGAAAGATCATCAGCCAACGCTTCCTGTGGCAAGAAGCTTGCTATCTGATGCATTGAGGATTGATCCGACAAACCGAAAAGCTTGGTATTACTTAGGAATGGTTCATAAGTACGATGGACGTATAGCCGATGCTACTGATTGCTTCCAAGCTGCTTCTATGCTTGAAGAATCTGATCCCATTGAAAGCTTCTCAACCATTCTTTAAAATCACAAAACCTTTATTACAAAGATTTATGTTTTATATATATGTTCATTTTTTTGTTCCATCATCTCATGTAATATTTTAACCTCTTCATTTCTTCATACCAATATGGCTTTCGTTAGTTTCTCTGTTTGGATGCTAAATCAAAAAGTTTCGAGTTTTGTAGAGAGGAATATAAATTTACGTCTATATATCAAAATGACAAGAAACTACATGAGATTTTCACTTAAAATTGTGATTTCCGACATAAAAGAACCGCAACAGTGATTTAGCAATTCTATTACAGTTTCAACTTTCAACTCAAAAATCCATACTGCAATTTCGATACACAAATTGAACAAGTAAAAAGAAATGCATAGCACTAGTTCTTGGGAATATTAAGTCCGACGATTTTGGCCGGAGTTATACGGAGAAGATTCCCAGGCTTACCAGGCAAAGCTCCTTTGATCATCACAACATTCAAATCTTGATCAACTTTAACAATCTTGAGCTTCCTGATCTTGGTCTTGGTCCCTCCCATTCTTCCCGGCATTTTCTTCCCTTTGTAAACCCTTCCCGGCGTGGTTCCGGCACCGATCGATCCCAAAGCTCGATGACTCTTGGAACCATGAGTCATCTGACCTCTCTTGAAGTGATGCCTTTTAATTCCTCCTTGAAACCCTTTCCCAATCGTTGTTCCAGCGACATCGACGAGATCTCCTTCTTTGAATATCTCGTCGAACACAAGCTTCTGATTCGTCTCGAATCCCTCCACGTTTGTTAATCTGAATTCCTGGAGATGTCTCATCGGGATTACGCCGGCTTTTTGGAGATGTCCCGTTTCTGGTTTCGTCAGCTTCTTGTCGCGGACACGACGGTACCCGATTTGAACCGCGTCGTATCCGTCGGTGGCTAGGGTTTTGATTTGGGTAACGATGTTACCTTCGCGGAATCCGACCACGGTTACTGGAACCACGGTTCCGTCTGCTTCGAAGAAACTCATCATCCCGAGCTTTGAACCCATCACGCCGATTCCAGCTTCCATGGACATGGAGACTACGAAAGGTCGTTTGGTTTTGGGAGATGATTTTGTGAGAAGGGAAGAGGATTTCGATGGGAGGAAGGTTGGGGTGAACAGTGAAGAGGATAATGTTGCTTTGTGGTGCAAGGATGGGAAAGAAACAACCGCCATTGCCATCGCCATTGTCGGAGATAGACGGTGAAGAATGTCGAGAGGATAAACTCTGTGCCACACTCTTATCTTCTTCTTCTTTGGAAACTGACGAAATTTATCATTATACCCCTGAAGATACTGTAATTACATTACATAGCGCTTCTGTTTCACCTTTGCACATCGGACCTTAAAACTAAGTGTTCTTTTATATGGGTTTTTTAGATCAGTGTGTTTATATGAGTTATATAGCACAAGTGAGAAAATAAATTACTTGAATCCTCAAAGATGATTGTCATATAAATATATCACAAGGATATAATGTTCAAATTATTGAATAAAAATACTGAAAAGATCCAACACTAGAATGATTACTGTTTTCCCAACAAGACGAAACAAATCACTTCAGGTCCTTTCTAGTAATCGATAGATTGATAGAAATATAGTACATTCTGGTAATGGTGGATTTAGAGACGGGATATGAGAAGCGGAACAGAGGCAGGTCCTTCTTCACCCATCACAGGCTGAAACAGATCCAATTCACCATACCGCTCCAACACACGCATCCTGCAATCTTCAGCCGCCATCAATCCAGTTGAATACGCGCCGTGAACCGAGCCCGGGAAGCTCGAGCTCGTCGCTTCACCGGCAAAGAATAAGTTATCCACCGGAACCCTAAGCCTCTCGTAGAGATCATGAGTTTTGCCCACAATATCATAGCTGTAAGATCCCAGTGAATTCACATCCGATCCCCACCTCGACACGAGATACTGTACCGGAGGCAATGCATCGGGAAGAATTCTCTGGAGTTGCAAGACGGCAAAATTCGCAGCTGCTTCATCAGACATTTTCTCAATGTCTTTGGCGAGCTGACCAGCCGGCATGTAAACCAGAACCGGATGACCTGTGGCCTTGTGCAGGTTCAAAAAATAACTGCAACCATAAGAGGTTTCCGCAACCACTCCTAGAAACTCTACTTTAGGCCAGAAGACTTTTTCAAAATGCAGTATGATCTTATTCTCGATTCCTACTCCGAGGTCGTTGATTGCTTCTTGTTTCCACTCTGGTAGCTTCGGTTCAAATTTTATCGTTCCGGATTTTAAGACACCGAGAGGAACAGCGATCACTGCAGCATCCGCAACAAATGTATCCCCGTTTTCTGTCGTTACCTTCACTCCATTATACCGCCTTACGATCTTAGTAACCCTGAGAGGCAAAAAAAAAACGCTGAGGTTATGACTACGAAAACCCTAAGAAAATGCCAAAACTCTTAACGCAAAGCATACCTGTGGCCTACTCGAATGTCAAGGCCTTTGGCCAAAGTATTGATAACAGGACGATACCCTCTAACCATAAGACCGTGTCCACCAGGCAGCAATTCCTCCTGCACATATTTCGGAAGGTCAAACTGACAACTAAGAAATGTTGTGTACTTAAAACCGTTAACTCCAAGAGGAAGAATGTAACGAACCTGGTCCCAACACTTTGCAGATATGGTTTCAGCATCGGCGGCAAACCAACCTTCCATGCGACATAAGTACCACTGAAGTACATTGTGTGCAAGCCCCTCTAACCTGGATGTAAAAAAAATCCAAGTTCGATTATAAAACCAAGCGTAAAAAAGTGATAGAAATTAAGAAGTGGGACGTTTATGTATACACACCTCAACTCGGGTTTCCTTGTAAACACAATTGAGAATGCCTGAGATATTGACATGTCTGCATCCTGCTCATCCCTGACTTTATTGATCTGCATTTGCGAAAGAAGAATCTAGTTAAGACGAGTGTAAAACAAAATCACGACAATCAGAATATGAAAGAACAAAAGAAAAAAAAACAAATGAGTGTGAAGGACACATACCTCTTCCAAAATCTGCTCAAATGTTACGCCAACTTCAGTTACCAACTCTTGAGGAACTTGATTGCCATCCATATCAAACAGAGCATAGCTACATAAACGAGGGATTGCACCGTGAGTTTAAAGGTGTCAAATATGAATAAAAAAGAAAAGAAATAGAGGATCTAGATTACAAAACCGGAATATCCAAACTGTTGTACACACCTCTCAAGATCATGATCATACAAGACCGAATTGTCACCGCTAGTACGATAGAGGGGCAATCCCAGTCTCCCAATCACTGGTGCCAGAGGATTCTCTTTGCATACTCCGTGCAGCCTGCAATAGAACGATGTTGATATGTTAGCAAAAGGTAACCAAAAACTAAAACATCAATCAAGGACCCGTGATTTACCATGATGCTCCAAGATCAACGGGAAAACCGAATGAGTAATCAGTGTGAACTCGTCCACCAATTCTGCCACGGGACTCCAGTACCATAACCTAAGTACAAAGAAAGAAGAAAAACATGAATCCAAGCTCCAATATAGTTCTCAAGGAGGCCATCACAACAGAACATTGTATAAACATCAAACTTGAAATTGCATTGGTTGTAATAACCAAACCTGAAAGGAAGCATCTTGAAGAGTGCGAGCAGCTGAGATTCCACCAAAACCACCTCCGATCACTATCACCGACGGTGACCTTGTCTTCATCCTCTCACCAGCTGAAAAGCAATTAGCTTTAACAGAAGTTTGTGACAATTGTAATTAGCACTCAACTTTTGAAGCTGTTTATGCATTAAGGAAACATTATTGCTATTACAACTTTGAGGCAACACCTATTTATTATCTATCATCAAAACGATGCCCACACAAACAAAATAAATCATGTGGCAATCAGCAAATACAGCCAAACAAGAAGACGCCACGAATCAATCAAATCACCGACAGAGAAATCGGCACGAGGGAAAAATCGAGGACCCAGAAAACAAAACTTAATTTTTGTTAAAAAAACCAAATTGCCCAGCTCATACATAATAATCCAGATGAAAAAAAACCCTAGCTTCTTCTCGTACACATCAACGATTGCAATCTACAGAGAGAGAGAGAGAGAGAGGAAGAAGAAGAAGAAAAAACAGAATTGTGAGAGAATACAATACCTCTACGCATTTGACGATCAGAGTTTTTCCTCGACTCCATGATTTCAATTGATCAAACGATTACTCTCGAGATTATTAGAATTACGATTACTACTACTATTAGTATTATTATTACTACTATTAGACGGAAGCTGGGGAGAAAAATGAAGGATGAAGATCAGAAGACAAGTCGTGAAGTGGCTCGAAATCGAAGATGAAAAAATCAGGCTTCCAAACAAATTCATGCGATTTCTCTTTTCTTTCGAATTTTCTCCCCTCTGTTTATTTTTTCACTCTGCCTACTCAAGCCGGCCAGTATCAACGTAGATCTACGACGATCGGCGAGGTCGTATGCGTAAATTCAAGCGAAACAATGGGGACAAAGTTATCAAATCGCAGAAAGTTTAGAGAGAGAGAAAGTTTCAAGGAGAAGAAGAGACTTCCAGATTTTTTCGGCTTCGAATCCTAAAGTCGGCAAAAGTAGGTTTGGTGCTTTAATCCTTTATGCTTTACCAATCATACTATATATATAAAATAGTAAAAAGTTTCAGCTTTTTTCTATTGGTCTATTTGCTTATTGTTATCTATTTAAAATTAATATTTATTGATAAATTTAATATTAACCTAACTATATATTTTTTTATTAAATTGTTGGTTTAATTAAAAATAGTTATTTTTAATTTAATACCAGATTTGTATTTAATACCAGATTTAATATTTATTTGATAATTTAATTTGTTAAAATTTAATTAATATATTTACTGTTATCTATTAAAATAATATATACTAGTATATTTTTTTTAGGTCAAGGTCAGCAATAATCTATATTTGTTTCTCGATTGGTATTAAATACTTTTTGAAGGTTATTACTATTATATTAATGATAAATTTTTGAAAGAAAAACTTAAATACTTTGAAATTTTGAACCAGTGAATCATATAATATTGATTTTTAAAAAACAGTAATCATATAGTATTAATTAGATCAGATACATCTAATCTAGTTTTTTTAAATAGAATCTACCTTATAAAGAGAGAAGGGTGCTCTCCAGCTTTGACACTTATCTCTCCCCTCATTGGTTAATTTTTTTTTATTTTTTATTTCTCAATAAATTTAAGATTAAAAACCTATATTAACTTTATAAACTTTCCAACTTCTATTTAATTCAAAAATATATAAAAAACATTTTCAACTTACTAACAATATTTTTTTGTTAAAGAACTTATTTACAATAATTACGTTTTTACACAATCCTTTAAAAATTTATTGTATTTTAAAGTAAAAATAAATAACTAAAACAAGTATAAATTCATGCTATTCATATATCTAAAATGTATCTACGAAAAACGAGAAGACAAAATTAACTTAAAACATTTAATATATATAAAGAAAAAAATATAAATACCCACTCAATGGTTGCTATTCTATTCATATAACAATTTTTTATCTAAATTCAAAGTTATGTTAAATTGTCCTTTTAAATAAGTGCAGATTCTTTTAATTATGTTACTTATAGATTTTATCTTAATGGCTGCACAAGAAGGAAATTTGGCTACTTTTTGGCATGCAAACAGTCTAACATATGAAATATTTATTTAGGATAAAAAAACACGACTAAGAGGAAAGAGCACCGATAAGACATTTAACATTCATTCATCAGCATGTAAGCTATATTATCTACGAATGATGATAAATCACAAAAGAAATTATATGAGCTATGAAGTTATTCGAACCGTTAAAAGCGTTACATATAAAATTTTCAAAGAAAATTGTCATGCCATAAGACTCTTTGATGGTGATAAAGAATGATATGAATCAATGGCCGCATCAGAACATGGTGGTAACACATAGTGAATGGTTTCGAAGTTTGGGGGAGACAGATGCAAACACTAGAAAAGAAGGCAAATAGATTATAAGAAGATGAAAGTAAAACTGTTTTATTTGTAAACACACATGGGCTCATCACAATATTATAAACTCATTGTTTTATTTTAGTTTAATAAAAAAGAAAATTGGAGAACACAAATTAATTATACAGTATAAAACAAATTCATCAAATGGCATCTATCTCGAATTAGGTTGTATTCGTTAAACTATTTTTTTTTAAATCATATTTTACTAAACACAAATTAAAAAATATATATAACATATAAACAAGGTTCTTCCAGCGATGATTCGTTTTGGAATAGTAATGATCGCGGATTCAATCTCCTGAATTACAAGGGCCAAGATTAAAGGTTTTGGACGAGGAAATGAGCAAGAGAGGCGCTAAGGAGCCGAAGAAGAGGATTCTTAATCGAACGGCGACATGCCAGCTTGCTTCAA
>PKML01043526.1:1173228-1232998 GCA_002933935.1 Eutrema yunnanense | reverse complement strand
AGCTTATCATCATCTTTCCAAAAAAGCATACAATTGTCAACACATACATCTATCATCTCAGAAGGTAACCCAAGACTAAACACCAACTTCTGTATCTCATAATATGTTTCGGCAGCCAAATTATCCTCTGGCAAATACTCTTTAATAAGATCAGCCCAATCATCCATGCAAACCTCAGATTAGTTATGATCAGTTTTAATTGTCATCATCCTAGCAGCTAACGACAATTTAGACTGACCTTCTCTACATCCATCGTAGAGTGGCTGGTTTGCAGCGGCTAGCATATCATAAAATCGCTTCGCATCTACGTTGGGTTCCTCAACATTACTATTATCAGCATTTGTTTCATGAAATGCATCATTAACCATGGCATGCATCCTATCATGATCTGCACCCTGATCAAATTGATGTTGACCATGATCATAACTACCTTGATAATTTGATTCTACTTGACCTTGATAATTACTACTACTATCCGTTGCTTGAGTTCTTTCAAAACCCTCTCCATGTTGATACCAAACATAATATTGCGGCATAAATCCTCTATTTAGTAAATGCTTCCACACCGTCTCAATAAATATATATCTCGCATTCTTGCATTTACGACAAGGACAGAACATCTTACCACTTTCCAGGGTTGTTTGCATATTTCCGGCCTGATACATGAATATTTCAAGCCCTTCTTTGAATTCTTCCGTCAAATCTCTCTCTGAATCCTTTTGCGTATACATCCATTTTCGTAGTTCGTATATAGACATTTATAGTGTTTTTTTTTTTATTCTGTTTTTTTTTTTATTCTTTCGTTTGAAGTTAGTCTGTATTTATAGAAATTTTTTCAGAATTACCAGCGATTTTCCAACGGATTTACAACGATTTTTACGATGTAAATTCGATGTAAAATTAGTAGGTGGACCTATTAAAAACGTGGTCTACCTAACTGCCAACACGCGACGGCAAATCGTCGTAATATCGACGTAATATACAGAAGACATATTCGTCGTAAAATCGATGTAAATGTACGACGGTATTACGACGATTTATGTTGTCGTCGTAATATCGTCGTAAACTAGTCGTAATTTTACATCGATTTTACGACGACACATATTTACGACGATTTTACATCGAACACATATTTCGTCGTAAAGTCATCGTAATTTCGTCGTAAAGTTACATCGATTTAAAACGGTCGTAAATTTTCGTTGGAAATAGATAGTTTTCTGGTAGTGTAGTAACAAAAGAAAGAAAAGCCAAGAACTAGGTACCTCATATTGCAAAAGAATTCTCAAAATTCGGTAGATGATGCCTTGCTATAGGCAAGTGTCTCAAATTCGTCTGCCACCGTCTTGAAAAATGCTTTTGTAGGGATGGATTTGTTATTGAAGAGATGAAAAAGTTTGTCGAGTAGTTTTATGATGATAGTACTAAAAGTCTTAAATGTAGCCAGATCATGTGTAATAAGCCTATGTATATATCAATAATCTGACGAGTAAAGTATATACACCGACCGACCAATATCAATGATCAAAGTTGGTAACACATTTCAAAAAAAGGATGAATTACTTATCAAAAAAAAAGGATGAATTTAGCTCGGAAGTTGAAAATAGAAGATATTGCGTATTCTTTTTGGCAGGCTTTTGATACGTTATCCAGCTTATCAAGCAACGTGGTCCAGTAGGGAGCACGTGTCATGCAACCATACGACGACCATCAGAATCAAGAGTGAGAGAACACGTCAGTTTTTTTGACTGAATCTGACAAATAATAAATATTTTGTACTGTAAATTTATAAATATTTAATCTGTAAACAAAGGGAGATTTCTAGACCTTTCTAAATGGAGAAAGCTAGATCAGGCGGTTCAAGTAGATCAGACGGATCAAGTACGGATCAGGCGGTCCAAATGCGGATCAAGCGGATCTAGCGGTTCACAATATAAGTTTGAATGGTGAAAACGGATAACAAGCGGTCCAAAATATTGTACATATTTATAATAATTTATATTATGTGTAAAAAATTACTAAATATATATTTGATTCCTAATCCTATAAAATAAAATTACTAAACAAAAGGAAAAAAAAAACAGAAAATGTAAATTTATCATAAAAGTTAAAATTAATAATGAAATTTTTTTTAATTTATCTTAAAAGGCAAAATTAATAAAAATAAAAGGAAAAAATATATGTTTGAATGAGAGAAGCGGTACATAACGTATATTATAACGTATATTTGAATTAATTATAAATAAGATAAATATTGTTATGGTTATAAATATGTATAATATATCATACATAAAATAACTTCAAATACAATACACCAATAGAAACAAAAAAATTAAGATCATGTATTTTGATTTGTCCATAACATATTTGCAATATGTTATTTGGTCTGTTCTTTCGAGTTTCAAATAGTTCATATATAGATATTTAAGAACTATTTAGGAATCGGAAATAAAATCGGTTCGGGTACTTTCCGATTTGGTTCAATATGAATAGTTAATATCATACCCGAATTATAACCAAAAAATTATCGGTTCGGTTCGGTTATTTTTACCTGAACTACATAAAACTACCCGAAAAACCTATAAAAAAATTTTAAAAGCTGGGTTGGGTAATACTAATGAGTGGTAATAAATTGACAACATTAACCAAAAACAATTATTTTTTTGTTTTATACAAAAAAATTTAGTTTTTTAGAATTAAAATAATAAAAATTACCAGCCATACTTGAAACACTTCAATTACAGAGCATAAATACTGTTCATAGTGGATAATGTATTTTTGTTCATGAGTTTGAACCACTTGCGGTTCACACACTGCATTTTTTTTTCTTGTATTTTTTAGTTGTGGATTACATTTTGAAAATGAATGGTGAATGGAAGATATGATACGGTTCATCCTTCTTGTGTGAAATCTGTTTTTTCTCCGTTGCTCCATTCAGAGCCTTAATATGATGTTGGTAGCTATGAGTATTGAAGGCAAAACACCTTGACAACAATCTCGACACGTTGGTTTTTTTTTTTTTTTTAAATTCAAAACAGTTTTTATACTCCGTTTTTTTCAACGTTTTTATCCTAATAGTATTTTTTAATCCCTAAAATATCATCCTAATCCTTATTGTTAATCCCTTGTTACAAAAAAAAAAAAATACCTACTATGTCTCCTATTAATAGGTATTTTTATTAATAGGATGAAAAAAAACACCAGTTGTGGTCTCCATATGATGTCAATGGAAGCATGTTTGTACCGTAAAGAAATCAATATTGTAATGGGTTTCGAAAGAGGTAAATAAGTCATCGTTATAATGTGACAAAGAAATGCACCGAACATTAATCACCTTCAAGCGAATGATTTTCATAAGCTCATATTTGTTAGTGAAAAGCAGCCCATTTTCTTTATTCCTTAAAAACCAACAACAAATTCGCTGATAAATTGACTTAAAAGCGTCCGGAGTATATGGATGTGTTTAAAGATTGGCGTAGAAACTTACTCTAGCGATTAGATACGATGAAGTTGGATACAAGTTTGGCTTGTGGGATAAATGAGTTTAACCATCGTTTTAAACATATCAAGTAGCATTCAAACACTATCCCTTAATTTTAATCAGAATCTTTTTTGAACAAATCACGACAAATCACGACATATCACGACAAACGTTTTAAACATATCACGACAAATCAAGTTTAGCATTCAAACACTATTAAATAACCATCGTCTATACGTTGTTGATCTGATATCTATTTTGTTGAGATTATACTTTTTTGTCCATCAATTTGATTGGCGACTAAGAGATATCCTTTGCCAAGAAATCACCCCAAAAAAAAACTGATAGAGATACTAGATAATTTCACGAGACAAGCAAAAATAAGAAAACAAAAAATTATTATTGTTTCTGAAAAATATGTTTTAATTCTGTTAAAAATAAAATTGCATTTGTATACATAAAAAATAGTCGTTTAACTGTTTGGATTTAAATAAAATCTAAAATAGCTAGACGAGATTTGGTAGTTATTTTAAATGGCTATGTCTCCCAGTCCTATAAAGGATGGAGAGTTGTATGTGAGATGTCATGATGTTTTTTTTTGTAGTTGATCACGTCGGTTGCTTGTAGATGTCTCTTAAATATCGAATTTTCAAAGGAATGGAATAGATTGGATCTCCTATGAATCAATAGTGGTTAGCCACTTCTAAAAGGATCACATCTATTAATCCAACACCAACGTTTTTGAAAATTGAAGTTATCGATCTGAGAAAAGCAGTGTACCAAATCAGAAGATTGGGATACAAATTAAAGGAGTTACATTTTATAGTGATTGCAAAGAAATTTATCATCTACTAGCAAAGAGACAATCATTACTAATGAATCAGATCATGGTGAATCACGTTCTCTCGGTTTACATTAGTGACGTACATTATGAGGCTAGCTGTGTCTCATAACCGATTTTTCTTCCAACACTTTACAAGATCAGAAGTCAATGTAAAAACTGATAGTCTAGCCAAACAAACAAGAACACAAAAAACTCAGCAATATGTTATATCATGGCTGTAATTTTTGTATGTTATATGTTGTACAACTCTTTTAATAAATGAATCAGGTTGTCAACAAAAAAAAAGGACTATGTTTCCTAAACATGGTTAGATTCTCAACAAACTAAATGGCTCCCTGAAAATTTAAATACGATTGATATGGGTGACTGATATTTTAATGCCTATTTGAACATTGATATAGCTTTGAGATTTCACTTTTACAAATTGTTATTTTTTATTAACTTGTAATTAACGTCGTTAAAAAAAAAAAAAACTTAGGTCGACTATTTCAGTTTGAAAAAATAATACTCCCTATGTTCTGAATTAAGTGATGTTTTAGTAGTATACACACAAATTAAAGAAACAATTAATTTTTGTTTTTTTTCTATACTAAAACCTCATTTATTATTCATCTGAACCAATGAACAAATAGCCTATAAAATGTAATTGGTCAAAATTAATTAAAAATCATTTAATTTTGCATTGGTAAATGAGAACATCACTTAATTTTGGAAAAAAAAAACTCTCTAAAACATCAGTTAATTCAAAACGGAGGGAGTAATAATAATACTCCCTCTGTTTTTTTATATAAGAACTTTTAGACATTTTGTTTTGTTTTTTTTTATAAGAGCTTTTCACATTCCCTAAAATTTAATTAATTACTCTAATTTTATCTTTGCAAAAAAAGCTACTTTATCTTTGCAAAAAAAGTTATGTTAACAGCAACATTTAATGTTTAAATTGATTTTAATTGGATAATTAAATGATGTTAATTAATGTTTCAAGCAAAAAAAGTTTTTTTATTAATTTTCGTGCTTTTAGGGAAAACTCCTCATATAAAAAAATAGAGGGAGTAACAAACAGTTCACCAAAAATATCTAAGATATTTTACTCAATTATTGCTAGAATAGATTCTGACCAGTGGAGAGCACATGACTAAAAACTTAAAATGTCGATGTTTTGACAAAGGACAGATGACTTTCTGCTCCTTCACATGTGACTTGCCTTTTCCATCTCTGTATTATTAATCAATCAGCAAAAAGAAAAAAAAAGAAGCATACGTTATCGAATAATATGACATCATAAAAGATTAGTAATTTATCAAACTTCGGTCAGATCTCTGTAACTCACTCTATCTATGTGTACTTCTCTAGATAGTGTTTTTGTGTTTCTTAGAGCATCAGCATCAGCATCGGAGACTCATGTCTTTCCGAAGACACATGTATTCTCAAAAAATTGATGACATGTCGCGACGTGATTCGTTGCGACATAAAAAATTCAATTTTTTTTTTTTTTTTTTTAAAACGGAAGACATGGGTTTCGGGTCTGCAATGCGGATGGTCTTAGGGGAACATAACAAAAATAATGGAGTCCTACATAATTGTTTCTTTGATCAAAAACGAAATGTATAGGATATGATATGGGTTATCCAGAAAACAAATCTTACAGGTATGGTATTAAGCAATCTATTTTTTTTTATTTTTTTTGGATTAATATGAGATAATTCAGAGTTTGTTATACACCGGACTAATTTCCATAAACCAGAAGAAACCATGTTAAATTTATAGTGACCCGAATCGAACTCAAATTTTAAAATGTGTTCAGCTACTTTGACTTACGATCAGTTTATCCTCATCTTTATTTCTTTTACTTTTTTACGGTTCTATACGATTACAAAAATCTCATGTCATTATGACATAATAGTTAACATACATAAACGTTAATACATCCTGGAACCTTTTAATTGTGTTCAGAATTCTTATATAAATAAAGAAGAAGAATTTCCCAAACAAACCAATAAGGAAGAGAAGATTTGCCACGTCAGCAAAGTGGTCCTAACAAAGACCGTCGGTGGTCTTCGTCGGCGCAGGCGGTTGTTGACTTTGCTGTCCCGCCGCGGAACCAAATCTCAACATCTCCAACGGCTGCAATTTTAATATCACACTAAGTGTCAGATGAAACTACGTCGTTTTGCAATCTTTAACTGGAAACGGCGACGTATCAAACTCTCAATTGAACTACGTCGTTTAATACTTAAGAACACGCGGTCGTTTCATATTCTCACCTATAACTACGTCGTTTAACACTTAGGAAAACGTCGGATTAGGTTACCTGAGACGCGGCCTGCATCCCGCCGACGAACCTAGCAAACCGATCGGAGAAGACCTGATTTTGCACCGGCTTCTGAAAAACTAAACCGGGATTGTTCTGAATCGCAAACCGGTCCATAACCGGGAAAAATGGTACCGGGTTCTGCATTTGACGGATGAACGGCGGAGGCTGTACTCCGGAAAACATCATCGGAGCCGCCGTCATTCCACTTCCCATCCACATAACCTGAAGCTGTAACTGAAGTGATTTCAAGTAATCTATGGCTTCGTCTAAAATCGAAGCTTTATCACTCTGCAAAATCAAATCCAATATTGACACCAAAATTTTGATTTAATCAATCAATCGTCATATCAGATTCGATGTTGTAACTTACTTTACTGCAGTGAGGTATTAGTTCTTGCAAAGCCTTCATTCTCTCATTGATCCTATCTCTCCTCCTCTATTTTAATTAACAAAAAAAAAAAAAAAAAGAGAGTTTTGTATCTGTTTCTCTTTGTCTAATAAATACACAATCTACTAACATTAAACTATATAATATATATATATGTAATATATTTATCAACGAACCGATGAAGTACCCTTTCGGAGAGATTATGAACCTCAGCTGCTCGACTCCTTCGCGTTGATCCTGATCGTTGGTTCGACTTGTTACCGATAGCCTGCAAAACGTTTCTAGAACTTTGAGCAATGGACCAAAAAAAAAAACGTTTCAAGAACTTATAATCATCATGAGTTTAAAATTAAAGCATACATCTAATTGAGACACAGATTCATCAGTGTCCATTATATGTTTTCTCTTACGATCTGTCGTGATGCTTATTCCATTAGCTGTTTCTTTTATGTTCTTGCCAAAGCTGCAACCAGAGGAGCCACCTGATGATGAACTTGCGTTCGGGAAAAGCCTTTCATCGATAGTTTTGCTATGATCATGACTCATTGAAACATCGAGATCGTTCTGAGATTGGTTGCTCCCGCAGTGGCTCGGTCCAACGGTCACCACCGAGTACTGTTCCTTTCCTAGTTCCCTGACTCCTGATGATGAATCCGTTAACCTAAACTTAGGAGGAGGCATGACCTGAGGAGGGTCAGGACCGGCCTCGTGCTTAACCGTCTCCGAGGCGGGCCTCTCGAGTGGATGGACGGTTGAGAAGAATTGGGAGGAGAAGTCATCGGTTTCGAACGGGTCTTCATCTGGAGGGTATTGGATCCACGAGACGGTTTCTTGATCTTCAAGAAAGGTGTTAGATCTTAGGTTTTCTTGGTGATGATATTGTTTCTGAGTTTGGACTTGTGTTTGCTCTCTGTGAGTTTGGCTCTGCATAACCACTTGGCCATCTCGCCATAACAACTCCACTAGTTCATCTTGTGGCCTAAACATAGATATACACTCAGAGCCTACTCTATAGTTCTTTTTTCTTTAAAAAGGAAGGAAATGTTTATTATCAAAAAAAAAGGAAGGAAATGAATACATTAAGATTAAACGTTATATACCTTATAGATCTTCTGTTAGTGGAGAAATTGTAATTCTCCTCAAAATTCCAACCTGGTTGTTCCATGTCAGATCTCTGGAGACATATCAAAACAATTTTTTATTAACCTCAAATATTATATTATAGATATATAAGTGAACAGAGCTAATTGGATAACTTATGATTAAGAGATACAGAGGAAGCATAAAGTAGGATTTTATAATTCCAACTCCAATAGTTTAATTACAGTAGTCATTATAAAAATTGTTTTTAGAAATAATTAAATTAAAAGCAAGTTACATGAGATCGTTCTCAATCTCCTGTTAAACTTTTTTTATATACTCCAGCAAACTAGGAAGGATTTTAAAAATAGGTAATAAAAGAAAAGGAAACAGATTCTAAATATAGCAACATGTTATAAAACGGAAAGACCGTGTAAGAGTACTTACCAGATTTGGAATGCTTATGGGCGAATCAGAAGTTGAAGGAAGAGATCGAAACCTGATTTGTGGAAGTGGAACAGAAGTTTCTCTCTCCTCTCACTCGTTTTTCTCACTCTAGATAAACCCCAAAAACCAGAAATTGTTGAGAAACTCTCATAAAACATGAAAGAAACAGAGCAGGGAGAGAGAAAGCGACAGGAGCATAAAGAGGGGGAGATATTACAGCGAGGGAGATAATGATTCTGTAAGGACAACAGGTACTGCAACCTTTCTGAATGAACGCCACGTGGCAAGTTATGGGAGATTATGTTGGAGTCAATGGGCTGAGATCTTCTTCTATAGCGATGAGATCTATTGCTAGATTTCCAGAGCTGCTTTTCTGATCTGTACCTTATCTAAAAAATAAAACTCTGCAAACAATGATTTGAGGGTGTTTTTGACAAATCACAACTCGTTTTTTCTTTCTCTCACCTTATTATATAAAGCTGACGTTTTTTTAAAAAAAAATTCTATAAAGTTGAAGTTTTTTTATTCTTCACTATCCGCCAAATCAAATTACGTTTTTTGTTTGTTGGTTATCTACGATGTAAATTACGGCCGAATTATTATCTGAATTCAATGGCTTCCATGAATTTGAGGGAAAAAAAAAGTCTCAACGAATTGTAATTTAAGTTTCATATAACAGTTTTTGGCGTTTATCAAATCGCATTTAACGGTTGTTTGATAATTTTTTTTTTTTTTTTTTTTTTTGAATCGCTGAGGTTCTGGGACCGTAGGTCCGTACATCCCCAGAGCGGGGCCCAAACTATGTTAAAGTCACTCTTTAGGATGAGACCTCTCCCAACGAAAATCAAACCCAGAGCCGGTAGGAGAGGCACATACTCACTCATCGTTAACCACTAAACCAACTTAACGTTGGTGTTGTTTGATAATCTTTCACACTACAAAAAGTAACTTTGATACTGTTATAAAAAAAAGTAACTTTGATAACCTTAATATTTTTATCATTTACCTAAGAAATGTTTTTTTTTTTTGTAATTTTGAAAAAGATCTAGTGTTCTTCTTTGGTTCATATATCGTTTTGCAATTAATTTCGTTGTCGCAATAAGAATTATTCGTGGACCGTCGTGCCTACTGGTAATGGACCACATCCCACACCGCTTCTCGGATTCTATTTCACATTAATTATACTCCATGTTTTTTTGTTTTTTTTTTTGTAAAGGTTTATCATTTTTCTTAATTGCGCCATAAAGATAAAATCTTAATCAATCTCTAGCAACATGATTTCAAAAACTTTATTTGATATATGAATTTCAAGATTTCTTAGATTCAAACTGCTGTGATAGCCAAATGAACGGCACAAAATAAACGGAGCAGACATAATAATGACATCAGAACAAATATTGAATAGTGTAAGTGGTCTCCTCCATCCATGGGTGTCTAATCTTAACGTGTAACGGTGATGGAGCATAGAAGAAAGATGCACGTGTAAGTGGATTGGGCTGGGTTTTGACTTTTGAGAGACTCACAGGGGAACTAAAGCTATACCAATGCATTCCCTAAGTTTTCATACATGTTTGAAGAACATGGGATTCACTCATGTTTTGTTTGAGACGGATGCCAAAGATGCTGCTCAGCAATCAAGTCACCTGAATTATGGCCTTATACGAAGGTTCTTGTCCAATATATATTGGGAAGATATATATGGAGTAACTTTGATCAGGCGGATGTTCAGTTCAACCAAATAGCATCTAATCGAGTAGCGAACAACCTTGCAAAACACGCTTTGGAATACGAATTGTATAATTTGTCGACCAAGTCTAGCTAGTCTCCCCTAGTTAGCTACACTTTCTAGTGCAAATTAAGTGATATAATAGCTTTGCAAAGTAGTGATCTTTAGTGAAGATCAAAGAGATATTGTGTTAATAAAAAAAAAACAAATATTGAACGGCGTCTTAAATTTGTAGAAGATAACAATTAAACTTCAACTGTATTTTATCAAGATTTTAAGTGACCGAAAAAAAAACATCATTTCCATACGGTTGTTTTCAATTATCTGTATCAAGTAATTGGAGTAGGGTACGTCTGCTAGTGCTTCAATTCAAATGCATACGTGTGTTGAAAATACATTAATTTATTTGTTAGTAGTTCTACTGTTAGCTTACTATGTTTTGCGAAAGCAAAGAATTATATATCTGCTGTGTTATTCTATTTTCGGCAACTTGTGATCACTCTGCAGTGCAGTCTTTCTATAAATGATGTATTTATCTACTAAATATATTTTTGAAACCACTTAGCATTAGTTGTGGGTGTTACAACGTATGTAACTAATTCGATTTTGTTTGAAGATTCTATTTTCTTGTATGGAAAAGAACATTGCATGGCTGTTGAAAATAAAAAATAAAAAAATGATTTCGCCGTAAACACTCAAGTAACAATAAGACTCTAAAGAGATTGCAATAATGGGCCTGTGGGTAAAGCCCAAAGAAACCCAATCTTAATTAAAAGAAAAAGGCCCAATATTTCAGGGGGAACAAAAGAAACAAAACACGACCACTTTTGTAAGCAGTGTGAGTGAAACCTTCAGGCAGCCGGCGGCTGCATGGCGGCGGAAAATCGACGGTTATTCTTTCCGTGGCACTGAACTGTTTCAGATATGGATGAAATAGCAAACGCCGACGTTTCTTGCGCAGTCACTGTCTTTCTAATTTTGTTTATTTTTTTTCTTTGTATTGAGTATGAACAGACCCTTTATAGAAACCTGATACTGATGGATCCCATTCAAAGTTTCTCTCTTTTCATGCCGCATAAATTCAAAAAAGTTCGTTGATAAACAAAGAAAAAAAAAAGGAAATTCAAAAAAAGTTATGGAGTTGAAAATTTGGATATTATGTTCCTTTGACTCTCTTCCTCCTTTGAAAAGTTTTATATAGTTTTTGTCTTCCCGAGAAGATCGGATTCGTACTAAGATTGTTGTAGGCAACTTTTATTACTTATTTCTTTAATGTATTTTTATGATAATATTCAACAGTCAAAATCTGGACTTTGAATGTTTATAGATCAAATAGGTCACTTTCCCATTTGGCACAAGAGCTAAGTTACCTAATCGTCTGTCCTTTACTTTGAGAAATTTAATTTTGTAATAACCAATAGGAAAATTGCTAGAATTTATTTTAAAAATGATATTTTGTTTAAGCAGTCTGCCGAAATGGCCTTGGAAATTCTCAAATCTCGAAATAACATTATTGTTCTCGCTAAATACGTATATTAGGCTTATAAGCTAATTTAGCTTTGAGATCAAATAACTTTGTCGTGTCGACTTATACATTTTTCGATGGACTATTTTACTAATCATTCAAACTATGTTACTTTCTTGTAAGATAATGTTAATTGGATTGGCTAAAAACAAATGAGATCATGTAGACGTCACCTTTACCTCATGCATGATTTACTATATATGTTCTACCAATTTCTGATCTACGTACCAACGCTCCAATCGGCAACTATAATAATTATTTTAGTATTGAGTAGAAAATATAAAACTATAATCATACAAATTAAAAGTGTGATCTTCAGCGTGAAATGCCATGGGATAGAGCAGAAGGTTCAATAAAAGTGTTAATGAGTTTTAGTGAAGGACAATTTGATGATGACAAAAGGTTCAGTAAAACTATTTGCTATTTGAAAGAAGAATTCGGTGGAGTAAATGAAGTAAATAATTTTGAAAAAGATTATTAGATTTTGATTTGTGCTTGAAAACAACGATAATGACATTCTATTTCGTCCACGTTCGTTCTATTCCATAATATTTGTTTCGTAATAACACACTTGTTTGGTTCGGTTTGTTTTGTCTATTCTATGTTTTTTTTTTTTTTGTTATCTTGTTTTAGTTGGAAATAATTCTACCGAAAACTGTATGTTTATGGTCCACAAAATAAATATCAAATATTTTGAATTATTACAAATATGGTAAATCAGACCTCATTTTTTTGCTAAATAAATCAGACCTCCTTACTTTACGGCTTTAACTATTTAAGTGTAACTAACACTTTGGAGTATTGGAATGCAGTTGAAGTTGATGATAGAAGAATGGTTAATATATTATTCAATTGATTTGGTCTACCATCGACGTTTGTGTTTGGCTCCCCGGCTATCAAAAGACAAGGGATATTTAAAAGTTATCTTTTGGTTCGTATGAGAATTTTATTTTAATATATTTTACATCTTTTCAACATTTTGGAAATTTATAATATGGTCAAAGCACGTGAATTCACCTGTACGTATGTATTGAACTTACCGTTTTAATTTGATATAGTTACTGTATATATACGTAACAACTACGGATAACGACATGTTTGAATTTCGATAATATTTACATCATTACACAAATTGGTTGCAATCAGTGAGAAGCGGCCCATATTTTAAAGTTTTTTTTTGTAATATATAAAATGTGAAATGAGAAACAAAAACTAATTTAAGTGTTATTAGCTCACATATGTTTAATTTGTAATTTTTAAGTTTATAATAAATTTAAAAATTTAATTTATTAAAAAAATAAAAAGTGTTTGGAAACATATTTCAAAAGTATTGTATGTTAATAGTATATAAGAGAATGTCCAATTTTTTATAACACTAAATTAATTTGGGTTTCGCGCTTTAGAATTCCATGACTAGAATTAGAAGGTAAAACACATTAGTTAATAATAACAATACTTATAGAAAAAAATTATCATATTTAAAATAAAAATATTTATATTAAATCACAAAGACCATAAAAAATATGAATGAAAAAATTAATGTAAAAAGAATATAAGGTGATTCTCATAAATACCACTAAAATAAGTTTCGTTCCAAACATATTATCAATATATAGCTTTTCATTTCCAAATCTACCACAAACATTGCCTTTTCCACAAATACCACAAAATTAAACATTTAACCCTCAAAAATAAACCCTAAACCCTAAATAGTGAACCTAAACATTAAATTATAAACCTTTAAAATTTATTTTTAGTGTTTTGTGGAAAAAACTATTTATTGGTAGTTTTGTTGGAAAAGAACTAGTTGTGGTATGTTTGGAAAATTTTTATTTTAATGGTATTTTAAAGAATTTCTCAAAAATATATTTATTAAAATAAATAGTTTTAAATAGTGATTATGATATACCCGTAAAAGATCTTATATTTGTAATCTAAAGATCCTATATATATATATATTTGGTTGAGTTCTATAATAGTAGTAATATTAAATTAGTATGGGCTTTCATTAAGATGTTGTGTGTATAATAATAGTCAAAGTCATTCGTAATTGACCCAGCCAATTAAACGGCATTAAAATAATAATTAAATTGATGAACATTTACCTATATATATATATATATGTATAGAGAACTTTTTATTCAGAGAGACTTGATTGGTGATATAAAGAGGTCGATGTAGTGAAGATGAGTGGAGAAGGTAAGGAGCATGAAGAAGAAGATGAAACAACACTTCCTGGATTCAGATTTCATCCGACGGACGAAGAGCTTTTAGGGTATTATCTTCGAAGAAAAGTAGAGAACAAATCCATCAGACTCGAGCTAATCAAACAGATCGATATCTATAAGTTCGATCCGTGGGATCTTCCTAGTAAGTTTTTATATAAAATCACTCTTTTAATCAAAAGTGATTTGTTTTTTTTTTGTCTTCTCATTTCTTTCTCCAATCATAGGATAGTAATTAGTAGTACTAATTAGGATGTCCAATATCATAACGGATCAAAACGATACAAAAAAAAAAAGAAAAAAAGTTACCTGTAAAAAAAACGTTTCAGTTTATTTTTCAAAATATATATCAAAATTAAACAAAACACAAATAGAGATAGATATCTGATCATGTTTAAATTCATTAATGAAATTAAATATTTTGGTTGATAATCGAATCTATTGTGTCAAACCAAAAGAAACTTGGATTGAACATCCCTTGCTAATAATTGAAACTTTATAAACCGAATGTTTAAAAATCAAAATCTGAATTAAACACCATGTTAGTCAACTGAAACTTCGTAAATGCGACATTATATATATATATATATTAAAAAAAAATGACGGTCAATTTTGGTTTTATAGGAGACAATGAAGCTTTCGTATATTAAAAGATATGGGACCATTCATATGAATAACACATAAATATCTTTATATATCATATTTCTACTCCCTGATGTGCCTATAATATTTGGAATTATATTGTGTCTTCTTTGCCAAGAGTTAATGTGTTTTAATTTCTTTTTTCTATATATAAATTTGCAAGAAAGAGTCAAATTAATATGAACAGTTACAAAAAAAAAATAATAATAATTAATATGAACATTTACTGTGGAATTTATTAGGAGTGAGCAGCGTCGGGGAAAAGGAGTGGTACTTCTTCTGCATGAGAGGCAGAAAATACAGGAATAGCGTTAGACCAAACCGGGTAACCGGTTCAGGTTTCTGGAAAGCCACCGGTATTGATAAACCGGTTTACTCCAATTTGGACTGCGTCGGTCTCAAGAAATCTCTGGTTTACTACCTTGGTTCAGCCGGTAAAGGCACCAAAACCGATTGGATGATGCATGAATTCCGACTCCCCTCCACCACAAAATCCGACTCGCCAGCTCAACAAGCAGTGAGTTTTCCGTTTAGCATTTATATATCCTGTTGTTAGTCCAAATTGTTTTATGAAAAAAAACAAACCGGTTTATATAACCTAGAAAGGTATGCATCAGGCTAAACCATCTTGTCCATTTTTAGTGAGACAATTTTCTTATATTCGTGGTTATTAAATGCTTTTAAAAAGTCAGTTACGTACGAATGCACATTTCCATACGAGCTAGTGTATTCATCACATATTTTTTTCCTCAAAATGGGACCAATTTTTGTTAAAAGATTAAAACTAGACCGGACTCTAAACTAAACTATCAATTTACAATAAAATCATGTGAAGAAAGATCAGACTAATTTCCAAAATACGTGAAAACGTCCACAATAGACTAATTTTGGTTCCCTTTTAATCAAAGGCTTTAATTCAACCGGTTTATGTAATATTCGCTGTGTATAATATTGTGTTCATCCAATAATTTTTTTTTTTTGTTAAACAAAAGCAATAATATTCATCCATTAATATTGATATTTGGTTTCAATCAGCAAAATTATAACCACTTGAATATCACCCATCAGTTTATGTATTTGTCTTTGAATCAAAAGGCATTCGAGTAGCTATTGTAGTTCGAATCGGATTCTCTTAATTTGTAAAATATCGATTGAATCAATGACACTGGACAATTTTTTTTTTTTTGGGGGACGAATAACACTGGACAGTTATGTTTTATGTTTTTTTTTTTTATAGTTTTCTAAATAAAAATAATCATAATATATAAAAAAGTATCACGCAATATCATAAATTGCTTTCAGATATTACAGTTGAACACAAAAATAATGGGTCCGTCTTGTTTTTCGCAGGAGGTATGGACACTATGCAGAATCTTCAAACGAGTCACGCAGCATCGAAACCCGATCATCGTACAACCAAACCGTAAACCGGTTATCACCTTAACCGATTCGTGTTCTAAGACAAGCAGCTTAGATTCCGATCACACCAGCCACCGCGTCGTAGATTCCTTGTCCCACAAGCTACACGAGCCGACGCTTCAGCCACAGACGCTGAACCCTTATTGGAACCAACAGACGGTTGATTTCAATCAACCGACATATACTTGTTATGATAATAACTTCCTGAGTTTCTGCAACCTCAACGGTGGAGATTTCATCGGAGACGCAGCAAGTTGGGATGAACTTAGATCTGTTATAGATGGCAACACTAAACACTTGTAATAGTATAGTTTCATGTTCAAAAAAAAAATATAGTTTCCTTTCTATCTCCTTTTTTGAGATTTGTATAAAACAAAATCATTGTTTTTGTTTTATAAAATAATAATATACGTATATGACACTACGTACTTGCATTATATGTCAAAAGGATCATATAGTTTGTATGGTTGCTCTATATTTACGATCCCTTAAAACTATACATTTAGGATCATATAGTTTGTATGGTTGCATACTTGCATTATATGTCAAAAGGAACTTACACTATGAGAAAAAAGTTCAACAATATTTAAAACCAAAAACAAAAACTGCATGCGGACTCTTACAAGAATATTAAAAATCACATTTAAGACGAAATTACAAAAAAAAAATATATAAAAACTAACACTCTAAAGACAGATAGTACTTTTCTCTTATTCTTGTTGCTCAAGCTACCAGTCATTTTTCTCTCCTCATTTTTCATTTTCTTTCTTTGATCCAATCCTCTGCACTCCTCACTTCCATTCAAAGAACAACATTCTCTAACCTCGAAAATGAATCTGGCTACATGTAAATGACTATACTCATATATAGAAAAGTGAATTAGGATCAATGAAACAGATTCTTGAGATGTTTAAAGAAGTAATCAGACACAATCTGATTAGTCTTCTCGGTCGGGTGAAAAGCGTCCCAGAAAACGAACTTATTTGCATCACTGCAAGTTAACGGGTTGTCCTGGCCGCAAAGAAATCCCATCTCGAACAATCCCGTGCCGCAACACGCAGAACTAGACACTTCTAGACCGTAAAGTGATGGTTTGGTAACAATATCCCAAATGATATCATAAGGATTAGCAAAGTAAATCTTCATTCCAGTAAGCTCTTGATTCAATTTCCTCACCAATCTCCTCAATCTCCCATTGAAATCGATCGCTAAGTCATTGAAACTCCGAGCACAGCTGAAAGGGTCGTCAAGATTCGTCACTCTTTCCAGTGGCAGACATCCCATTGGAGAGATTCCGGTGAAAGACATTTTCCGAGCCCCCAGTTTGTAAAGATCCTTTAAAAACACCTCGGCGATCCCGATGAGGAAGTCTTGGTACTGACTGATGTTGAATTGAGATCTCCTGTCCGGTAACGTGTAATAGTTCTCTAGGAAATCGTTGGTTCCTATGCTGACCAAGTACAGCGATTCTCTGATGATATTTGCGGCTTTTCGGTGGCCGAGATAGGCCGCCAGTTTGTGTTGGTATTCCTTATAGTACTCGACTTCTTTCCATAAAGGAATCACGCCCTAAAACGTTAAACGAGTTAATAATCTCGGCGTTACTTGTAACGCAAGAATCAGTCGAAGTTAGGTCTTTTGAAGTGAATTGAGGACTTACTAGCACACCGGCCGTGGAATTGTCATAACCGGTGCCGGCAGAGGCGAAGCAAACTCCGGTGGCGAAGTCAGAGATATTGTAGGACGGATCGAGATAGGCCGGTACTGTCGGTTTAAGACCGTAAGCCTCGGAAGTGAAATCAGAGGAGAGACGGCCGTTGCAAAAGCGGCCGGTGGGGCGGCCGCCGGGGTAGTCACGACCGTAAGGTTCGAAATTGGCTCTAGCCATGGTTTCTATGAAGTTGTTATTGCCGGAGTCTACGGAGGAGTCGCCGAAGACAATGATCGCCGGGACTTTTGCTCCGGCGATGGAGATAAGAGTGGTCAAAATAATGCATAATATTGTTGCTGAGAAATAATGTGCTGCCATACCAACAACTTGCTTAGCTAGATACGGCGATGCTACCTAGGAATAGGAATTTCATTCCATATATATATACCATTATATAGAGCATTTACTACTTGATATGCTAATTGCAAGATATGTAAGATTTCTTGTATATAAATTGGGTTAATTTCAGTGTACTATAAGTTGTTCGAATTCGGTGGTATATGTAGAATCAAATGACTTTTTTCATTCTTTTTTTAAGATCGTAGGATTTAAGATATTGTCGTTATTTGAAATTTTTTATAAAGTTATTTTTATCATAATTGAGTGTCTTTTGTTTAACTCTATATAAATTTGATTAAAGAACCAAACAAAAAAACAGGGACAGAGTTAAATCCTAGTATATTATATACTATAATACAATTTTGTATTTACTGCAGCTGGATGTATTTATTGAATTACAAGCTTGTTAGGTGTAAGAATAAATGCGTGCATGCTCACTGCGCTCATTAACAGATATGTACCTAAAAGCAGCCATGTATATATAAAAATTAGATATATATATATATATATATTGGTTAAAACACTATTTTTTTCACAACCCTACAAATGCCACATTCAAATTTGGTTGAATTCTAGTAGCGAGATGGTAATATATTAGTGCAAGCCGTTGTATAATAACTACAAATTCCGGCAAGAAACAATGCTTTTCAAAATGATCAATGATGTTCCAATTATAAATTATAGACAAAATAACTTTACCTATAATATGATATAACTAAGGCTCTGTAAGAATCAGAAGAACTCTCTGAAATTCTGTATATTTCTGATTAGGGTTTTACAAAGGAGACAATTCTCTATATATACAAAGGTAAAATAATCCTAACTATATAAGGCCCAATACATATATACCCAATAAGCCTATATCTCTCAATAGGCTCCCCCATCTACCAAATATGTAGTTTCGTGTACGATGCAATAACGCTCTATTGCATCTCTTTCGTATATCATAAAATGCAGTAATGTATTGTGAAGGTGGTCATTAAAAAAGAACACACACAAATAAGGGAATATGGAGAAGGTCAAAAAAGAAAGAGTAGAAGAAAATAGTGTGGAAGTAGTCGGTCCAAAAGGGGATATTATTAAATTTTGGTAATAGAGAGGGGTGAGAATAGTGGGTGGTGAGGTAATAAATGAAACGGCACATGTAGAAGCTAGAGATGTGAGCTAATAATGATTACAATTACAATAATGTAGCTCCGGTAGTTGCACCTCCACACTTATAATTTCGTCCGACCCCCTTGACCCGCATGATTCGCAACAATCATATCATATAGCTTCATCAATTTTTTATATAAAAGTTTTGGTAGCCGTAGGCAATTAGGTTTCAAGGCCAATATTAAAGTTAAGAGTCATCTTAAAACCATTAATTAGAAGAAACAAAAGATTTGCAATTGATTAGATATGGGAAAGCCGTCTGATGTTATATAGTCAATCCATTTACTTTTTAGAACATTTGGAAACATTTTTTATATATAGATGCCATTGTTAATTGACAACAAAAAACGTATCACGGCCTTTAACAAGGTTTTTGTATTTTCAAATGCTATTCAACGACGATCTCATAAGAAGATCAATATCTTATTTGATTTTTGTTTTCCCCCTTCAAATAAATCATAAATTTGAGTAAGAAAAAGCGGGTAAATCTTTACTCTATTTTCTCTAGAGTTGTATTAGTATATGAATTCTTATGAAAAATATTGGAAATCTTATTAGTTTTTCAAAATCTGTACGGAACATACATGGTACGTGGTAAATTGCTCAAACATGCATGAATTCATATTCTAAAAAAGAGTACTCTGTAAGAATATTCCACATCGGAAGTTGGAAGGGATTTTGAGTAGTATATAAAGAATTTCGGCCAATACACTTATTGCCAATTGGTTTTGAGTTGGAAGCCCAAAAAAATTAATATATTCTCCTTTACAAATTAATTTCTCAATTAATCAAAGTGATCCGATTACGTGAAATCTTACAAAAATAGGTTCTCTTTCTAAATTTCTGAACAACTAATCAAACACACCGAGTAAGAAGGAGTCTTTACAATATCTTCGTTGAAGCTACGGCATGTGTCTTGTGCAGACTGTTTTTGATCGATTTGTTCCCAATAGTTATCATACCCATAACCCATTCATGATGCTTTCACATTACGACAACAACAACAACAACAAAATGGCTACACTTTTTAACGTCAAACAAATCGGCTACGATATAATATCACCGATGAAAATGTTTGTGAGATGAAATACTTATCAATGATGCATGCATTTGTTTTTTTTCTTAGCAAAAAAAAAATGATGCATTTGTTTTTAGAATACGAAAGGTAGTTTTAAATGATAAAAATGAAAATAAATTGGAATTACGTGCACTCTTAGAAATGAATGTTTGGTTTGGATTATAACTAATTGAATGTTAATCTGTTTATTCATCTCAGTTTGGTTAGGAACACGTTACCACTTACGCACAACCCTCAAAGTCAAATTCGGATCTTTTGTTTTATTTCCTTATTCACTAAGTTTGTAAACGTAAATCTTCCTATATATATCAGGTTTATATAAAATAATATTTTACATCATTTAAAATAGAAATAAAAAGGATGGCAATAATTGATGTAATATACTGAAAATACTAAAATATGATGTGATGCTACCTTATTAGATAGTTTTTTTATATATTTATTTTATGGACATTTTATACGGAAAAGTGTAACTTTTTAATTTTCAAGTTTTCCAAAGATTTGGTGCATTTCCAACACAGGTTCTGGTTGCCCTCACTCTTTTAATTTATTGGAATAATAAAAATTTGAATGAGTGTTTACATTTGGTTACTCACGGTCAAACACACTTAGAAAGACTCTTCTACAGTCAATTATAGTATGATAGTCTATTTGATCCCTAAAGTGACCGCATTAAATATATTTTCTCTGATTAATAAGTCTCATTGTGAATGTGATTTTGATCTAACTATGTGGCTATTACTAAAAATCTTGTACACCATAGAATCGAGTCAAATCTAAAACTATACAACTTAAATTAAATATGATTTTTCTACGGCATTTAAAAAAATCAAAAGAGCTATCAAAACCCATTGTATTTTAAAATCTCTATTGTACATTTTAAATTGTTTTTGTATATAGTAAATAGGATTTGATCCAAACAACAACTTTTATATAAAAAAATGTACTGCAAATTAAATTGTTTATTATAGTCTCTCTAGTTAATCAATCGAAATGAGTTTGTTGAATAATTTCCTTATAAATCGATATATTAGATATGAGATGCATAGATCATCATTTGATAAATACCATTAGATTATGATGAATGTTGATGTAATCAATAACAGTTACGATTTATCTTTCGTAACATAATATTTTGATGAAAAATTGATATCTAAGTTATAGATGATTAGATGTTATAAAAAATGGTATATTCATTCTTCAGCAAAAATAAAAATCTATTTGAATTCGACAAAAAGTCTTATTTGAAATTTACTTTTAAAGTATTGGCGTATTACCAAATATAAAATATGTATGATAAATTACACATAGAATTTGTACGAATTTGAAAAAGAAAAGGTTTAAGAATTCCGTTTATTTGAACCGGTCTCACTGAAGACCACCTACAATATTCTACTACAACTCGATTTTCTTGAATTGCAATTCCGATATCGAATTGTATATATATATTTTTAATTCGAAAAATTGTCAAACATGAGATTTCAATTTTTGGCCATTCAAAACGCGAACTATCGCGTGGATAGTTTAAATCATCAAATTTTGTTTATTTCAAATTTAAATCACAAATTTTTGTTGACTAATCCAAATTAGACCCCAAATTACGAAAATCTCAACTATCTTTTTGAGGTTTTAAGAAAAAAGAGAAAACAATGTTGTATAATTTAACTGTGATTTACAACAGTTTTTTAACCTCGTTTTATCCGTTCCGTTTATCGACTTAACATCGTGTCTAATATGATTCAATTAACAAAAATTTGTGATTTAAATTTAAAATCAACATAATTTAATGATTTAAACTGTCCACACGATAATTCGTGTGCTTTAAATGGCCAAAATTTAAAAAAACATTTCTGCAATTTTTTGACAATTTTCGTAATTAATTCGATCCCGTTCACTTTCAGCAATGTCTACTTCCCTTGCTCTTTTTTATGTTAGCTTCTCTTTGTCTCTTTCTATGATCATTACTTCATTTATTTCGCAATTTCCACTAAGCTTTTCCATATTATTCCGAGCTCCATAGTCGCCGGAGATCTTTCTCTCTCTCTCTCTTTTCTTGTTCATTCTTATTTCTTTAATGGTTTTATTAGTGATCTCAGCAGCTTAATGTCGACCAAACTAAGTATTATTCTTGGCCTCATTTTCTTCATCGTCACACCATTTTCTGGTGACTGTAGAACCCTTTCCGGGAAACATGAGCAAAACTCTTCATCCCTTTACGGCTTTAGTTTCCAAGATTCGATGCGTTTCAGTTCCGTTTCTTCTTCCACAAGCAATGATTGCGGTTTCTCCTCCACGGAACATGATCCTGCCAAGGATCATACCGGAGAATCTGTGAACCTTCAATTACAGCGCCGGGCGGTTAAACAAGAAACAAAGAGAACAACACATTCAGTTGTCGATCTCAAAATCCAAGACCTCAAAAGAATCCAGACGCTTCACGCACGGGCTAAGAAAACGCAGAACCAGAAAAATGAGATAGTTAAGAAGAAGATTACCTCGGTTATTTCTCCGGTGGGAGCTCCAGAGGCTTCACCGGGGAAGCTGGTGGCGACAGTCGAGTCTGGTATGACGCTCGGTTCTGGTGAATACTTCATGGACGTGCTTGTGGGCACACCACCAAAACAATTCTCATTGATTCTTGACACAGGGAGTGATTTAAACTGGCTCCAATGCCTTCCTTGCTACGACTGTTTCCACCAACACGGCGCCTTTTATGACCCGAAAGCGTCTGCTTCATTCAAGAACATATCATGCAATGACCCTAGATGCAGCCTCGTCTCATCACCAGATCCTCCGGTACAGTGCAAATCGGATAACCAATCATGCCCTTATTTCTACTGGTATGGAGACAGATCAAACACCACAGGAGATTTCGCGGTTGAGACCTTCACCGTTAATCTCACCAACACTGAGGGAGGAAGCTCAGAGTACAAGGTGGAAAATATGATGTTTGGTTGTGGCCATTGGAACCGAGGCCTCTTTAGTGGTGCTTCAGGTCTGCTTGGGTTAGGAAGAGGACCTCTTTCGTTTTCTTCACAGCTTCAGTCTCTCTATGGTCATTCCTTTTCTTATTGTCTTGTCGATAGAAACAGCGACACCAATGTAAGCAGCAAGCTGATCTTTGGAGAAGACACTGATTTGCTGAACCACCCAAATTTGAATTTCACATCTTTTGTGGACGGGAAGGAGAATTCTGTGGAGACATTTTACTATATACAGATCAAATCCATTCTAGTCAGCGGCGAAGCCCTGGACATACCTGAAGAAACATGGAATATCTCATCAGATGGTGCTGGTGGAACCATCATTGATTCAGGTACAACCTTAAGCTATTTCGCGGAACCAGCGTTTGAGATCATCAAAAACAAGCTTGCAGAGAAAGCAAAGGAGAAGTACCCGGTGTTTAGAGATTTCGCGGTCCTAGATCCTTGCTTCAACATGTCTGGCGTAGAGGAGAACAACATCCAGCTGCCTGAGCTCGGGATTGCTTTTGCAGACGGCGCAGTTTGGAATTTCCCAGCAGAGAATTCCTTCATTTGGCTGAGTGAAGATTTGGTATGCTTGGCAATTCTAGGAACTCCTAAATCCGCCTTCTCGATCATCGGGAACTACCAGCAACAGAATTTCCATATACTATATGATACAAAGAGGTCTAGGCTAGGGTTTGCACCCACAAAATGTGCCTGATATATATCCTCTTGTAGAATATACACATAAAGTAACTGTACACGACATGAAGATCCTATTGTCTTTCATTCTTTAGGATATTCCTATTCAAATAAACAAGTAACACACAGAACCAAGACTTCACATAAAAGATATTTATCATTTGTGATTACAAGCAAATCCTGCTGCTATATGCATTTTGACAAAGTTATAGTTATGGGAAGAGTTGAAGATAGCCAGTGAAAATAGCAATCCCTAGGATCAACAGAGGTGGAAGGATTACAAAGGCGCCGATGGTAGCGAAGAAAACGGAATCATTCCTCTGAGAGACCTCATTAAGGTAGGTTTGCCTCTTAATGTTCCTTTTCTGAGAAATGGTTAAGAACTTAGGACTCACTTTCTTTAGGTTTTTCCCCAAGGGAATGGTGAAATCATCGTCTCTGTCGCCAACAAGCCCAGCCAATTGGTCACGGACTGTGAGTCCCCTCGAGCCACCACCACCGTCACTCAAGTACCCTGATGAATTGATTGATGTAAACGTGAAGTCATTCTACGATTTTGTTAAAAACCCAACCCCAAGAGTAAATAGCAGTCATGTACCGTCGCTTAGCTGTTCGAGGAGATCTAGTTGTGTTCGTGCTGATGAAGTAGAAGAAGAACCTTCAAGGAAAGCGAATCGATGGTTATCAGAACTCAATTTGTTTCTCGATTTTTGGGAAAATTCCGCAAAATCCTTATTAATACCTAAGCTCATCGACATGGGAAAACAATAATCAAAAAGCAGAAATGTACCAGAGAGATAAGACGAAGAAGGATCACCGTTGTTGTCGGTGACGCCGCTTTCGCTGCGCTCAGAACGGACGCGTGTTGCTGGAGGAGTAGAGAGTTGCAGAAGGAGGTGTTTCTGCTTGGATCGAGACCACGAAGAAGAAGAAGAAGAAGGGTTCGAAATTGGGTGAAGAGAAGCGGAGAAGAAACTCAAGGCCATGATCTAGAGAAAGGCTGACACTTCCACTGCAGAATTTCGATTTTTTTTCTTTTTTCTTCACTGTTCCTCTGAGATTCCAATTTCCAATTTTGTTTGAGAGGCCAGGAAATTTTTCAAATATTATTTGGAAAAAAACATATATATATATATCTGAGCAAATTAACCGCTTCAATTTGATTTTTTTTTTTTTTAAAGAATAAAAAAATGGATAATCGACTCCACTGGGGATCGAACCCAGAGTCTCTGGTTTCGTAGACCAGCGCCTTATCCATTGGGCCATGGAGTCATTTTTAATAATTGGTTTCAGTTTTAACGTCCTTCTATTAAGCATCAATTAAACTCTAATCCAATTATCCAAGTTCATTTTTGCCGCAATAAAGATCAATACACAATACATGCATGACGTCTTGTTAAACAAAAAATTACAGCATACTAAGAATTTAACATTTAAATTACAACATTAAATCCTCCAGAGAGTTGCTCACGAACATATTTGTCTGAAACATATGCTAACTTCATAAAAGGGTTGATGTCAATAACTATATCATCTTCTTTCGAGTCAAACTCGATGAGAAAGAAAAAAGTTTTGCTCTCTTCTATACTCAAATCGATTAACAGTGTTAATGATTAACTCTTGAGTAAACCAGTTGAAAGGTTTTCAATTTGCATTAAAACAAATATATTGCACAAATTCAGATATTTGGATACCGCATACTCTCTTTTAGAGAAACCAAAAATCATTTCGTCATACACACAAGAATCCAAAACTATTCAGAATCGAACCATATAATAACAAATTACTTCATTAATCAACTATTTAGAACAGATTCAATTAGTTTCACCAAATTAAAATAGAAAATTCATCATAAATAAGTTAGGATAAAAGCCCTGATGAATCTTTAATTACCATATCATCAAATTAAAATATATTAGGGAATCTTACCTTGATTTGATAAATGAATACTAAAAGTGAAAACTTTCGGTTACATTAATCAAAGTAAACATATTTTTACAAATTTTGAGATAACTATCTATAATAAAATTTGAAAACACTAGCTTTGAGTGAGGCTTACCTATAGATTCATTATATACATCACTAGATGTTTATTAAGAAAAACATTTTGACAAATGGTCGTCAATAATAGCATAAATTGGACACATGATGTATATTTAATTGATCAAGAGTAATCATTATTTTTTTTTCTTCACTTTCCATCACAAAACTTGGGAGAAGTATACTGAGGACGAATCTAACTCAAAGGAGGTGTAAGACACGTGAGGAGCACGTGATCACATGGCGGCAACAACAATATTCATGAAATTGGCCATCCTTTCTCTGCAAAAACCTGTCCTACTCCTACCCACCATTACCATCAACCAATGAGACCACGACCAGATTGCAAGTGCAACTTTTAAAATAATAATACTTAGGGACTTACTATATCCCAAAGGACCCAAACATCTTTAAAAAAAAATGACTATAATTATGTAAAAAGCTGATAAGATTTTTTGTTTGTTTTTCTTTGCAAAAAAAAAAGAAAAAAAAAGAAAGAAGAAACTTTATCCAAAAGTTATGCTTCAAGTAAAGCCTCCATCAAAGGCTTTTAATCTCTCTCTCATGGATTCATTATCTCCAAGAAAGGCACATTGGTTTCTTTACTTATGAGTTGTAACATTCCCCCAAAATAAATATATATATACATATTTATTTTCTCAAGCCAAATATCACAATAAAAATTCTTCAATACGTGTTCATATCATCAATAAATAAATGAGCTATTTTCTGAAAAACTTATTGAAGTAAACAAAAATTATTAGTTTAGTTTCATAGATAGAATCCAAACTTGACATGTGAAAGGAAGAAAAAAAGGGAATATTGAAGAGTGAGAATAAATAATAGACCTTAAAATTCCAAAGCCTGTGTTTGGGAATTCCCCGCTTCTGTGCTTTGCCCCCCCTATCTCTATGATCTATCGACTTCATTTTTTTTGGGGTAATATATACTCTTTTTTTTTGGGGTAATATAAATATATACTCTCTTTTTTTATATAAAAAAATAAATGTAATATATAAAATATATACTCTCATTTTTTTTGGGTAATATATATATATATATTAAATATATACTTTTTTGGGGGTAATATAAATATATACTTTCTTTTTTATATAAATGTGTTATTTTGACATATTTTACATATATTAAAAAAACTATTAAAAGTTCTATATTATCCCTTATTAATATATTAAACAATTTTTTTTTAATTAATACACTAAAACAATAAATTAAAACTAAATTTTTATTTAAAATCATGCATTAAAACATAAAATGACACTTTTTGTAAAACAAAAATAAAACTTTAAAACAATATTTTTTGTGAAACGTAAAGAATATATAACAATATTTAATGTGTTTCACAAAAAATATTATTCGACAGTTTTTCATACATATTAAGGAAACTTACAAAAAAATTATTTTATCTCTTATTAATACATTTAATAAATTTACTTTTTAATTAATATATCAAAACAAAAGGCTTAAAACTTTATTTTAAAATATGTATTGAAAACACAAAATAAACCTATGTGAAAATATCTATTTTTTGTTTCAACCAGCTATAAATGTCACAGTTGACAAATCTACTGTCTTTGCTTTACCTTCACTGCTCGCTACTCTCTCTATTTCTTCTCTCTCTCTCTCTCTCTCTCTCTCTCTCTCTCTCTCTCTCTCTCTCTCTCTCTCTCTCTTGTTTCCTCCATTGCAAACAAAGCTCTCTTTCCAGCTTTAGTACAGACCCACCAACCATTTTCACCAAACTTTTTTTTTCTCCATTAACCCATTACTCTGTTTTTCTATGTACACTTCGATTTTGCTCTGATTCTTTATTGAAATACCATGAACCTAAATCGATTCCCTTCTGGGTGGGCTCAGAGCTAAGCTCAAGAGGAACTTCATCATTGGTATATCTATGCCAATTGATTTCTGTTGTTTTTGTTTATTCCACTTTCTTTCTGGTTTGATTCAAAAGAAAAATAAAAATGGAGCCTTTTTTTCACCATTGTTTCTTCTGTTCTAAAATGAAGATAAATCAAAAGGGCAACCCCACATTCTAAGGTAAATTTATGCTCTTCTTTCTTTTTTTGTTTCATGAGGAAAAAAACGTTTCTTTTTTACCTGAATGTTTTCTTTCGATAGCATTATTGTGATTGATTCTCTGTAAACTGTCTCTTGCTTCAAACTTAAGTGATGCTTTTTCGATGGTTTAAAAGCCGAGATTCTCCTGTTTCTCGACTCCCATCCTTTGTGGGGACACGTAATGCCCATGACTTGTTTGTTGATATGCCGCAATTGAATTACTGAAAAGTGTGCGTTTTTTTTTTTATTACTGTTTCTGTGTGTGAGTGGTCTTTTTACTTACGTTCAGTAGGATCTGACATGATATTGAGTTATACAGAAACTGAATTAAAAACTTCCTTTGCTTTTAGGATTTATGTTTCATGAGAAGTGTGAAAGTCTGATATCTCTTTAGTCCTTGTGTGATGTATGCAGGTGTTTAAATCTGAGACACTCTCTGTGTTGTCTAGGTGATTATAGTGAAGTTGTAAGAGAAGCAAAAAGACGGTTTTGGCAACTAGATACAGGACCAGAGATGCCACCTGACAGTTCTTTAAACGCTGAAATGTCCAAGAAGATATCATTTTTTGGTTTGAAGGGCTTGAAGTTGTGGGTTTGGGTTTGTTTGGTAGTTGGAGTATTCATAGTTATGATTCTCTGCATCTTGTCTCTATGGATCACATTCCGCCGGAAATCGAGAAGATCTTCAAGCAAGTTCCCTTTCAACCAAATACCACATGTGTCCAAAGATATCAGAGTCGACAGGGCTGGGTTTCAGAGTCACAATCCTCAACCTGAAAGTTTATACATCGCAATGAATGATAAATCCACTGACAGAATTTCTGGAAAAACGATGATGTCTCACTTGGGAAGAACCAAGTCTAGTGATAATGATACTCTGAGTCAATGTAGTTCTGTGAATCACCATGAGAGAGCTTGTAGTTCTCATTCCGGTGAAGAAGGAGGATTTGGAACTGCTGGGAGACAGTATGGAGGACTTGTAACAGCATCTCCTTTGGTTGGTTTACCAGAAATATCTCATCTTGGTTGGGGACACTGGTTTACTCTTAGGGATCTTGAGCTTGCCACCAACCGTTTTGCAGCAGAGAATGTGATCGGAGAGGGTGGTTATGGAGTAGTTTATAGGGGTAAACTCGTCAATGGTACCGAGGTTGCTGTAAAGAAGCTTCTGAACAATCTGTAAGTTTTCAATAGCAATACTAGATGTTTGTTAATCCTATATTCCTATGCTTCGTTTCCTTAATAATCACATCCTCAATTTTGGTTTCTAGAGGGCAAGCTGAGAAGGAATTCCGTGTAGAAGTTGAGGCTATTGGGCATGTACGACACAAGAATCTTGTTAGGCTTTTAGGATACTGCATAGAGGGAGTTCATCGGTGAGGTTCACTCGTCTATTCGATTATTATTCCTATACATCTACTGTCGGAGGAGAATGATATACAGTATCTAATCGAAACTGATGAATGCAGGATGCTTGTTTATGAGTATGTGAATAGTGGTAACTTAGAACAATGGCTACATGGAGCTATGCGGCAACATGGCAGTCTCACTTGGGAAGCACGGATGAAGATCATTTTCGGTACTGCACAAGCGTAAGTGTTTAATAAATTTCTGTGTAAAGTTAATTGCTATTAATTGGATATTAAAAGGGTCTGCAATTGTACAATTTTATTTTACAGGCTTGCATATTTACATGAAGCAATAGAACCAAAAGTGGTCCACAGAGATATAAAAGCAAGCAATATATTGATTGATGATGAGTTTAATGCAAAACTCTCTGACTTTGGGTTAGCCAAGCTCTTGGACTCGGGTGAGAGTCACATCACAACCAGAGTCATGGGAACCTTTGGGTAAAGTCCAAAGTTTTGTACCCTCCTAAGGCCATAATGGTTAATTATTGTCTTCTTCAGATGATGTCCTTACAAAGAAATCATTGCTGTATTTTGGTTATTGTTTCAGATATGTAGCACCAGAATATGCTAATTCAGGTCTGTTAAACGAAAAGAGCGATATATATAGCTTTGGTGTTTTGCTTCTTGAAGCTGTAACTGGACGAGATCCAGTTGATTATGGCCGTCCTGCTAATGAGGTGATGCTTAATTATTTGGTTTTGTTTTTGTCATTGTATCGAAAAAAGTTATGAATATGTTCATTTCTTGGAATCTTGAATGGGGTTTGTGTACTGGCAGGTGAATCTTGTTGAATGGCTAAAGATGATGGTTGGAACAAGAAGAGCCGAAGAAGTTGTGGATCCAAGACTTGAACCTAGACCGAGTAAAAGTGCTCTGAAACGTGCACTTTTGGTTTCGCTTAGATGCGTCGATCCTGAAGCAGAGAAACGTCCAAGAATGAGTCAGGTTGCACGGATGCTTGAATCCGATGAACACCCTTTTCGCGCGGTATACATATTTTTTACTTAAAGCGATGATGGTGCAAAGCTGCAACAAATTGTTTATATGTTTCCGTATTTGTAATAAATATCAAAACAAAATCTTCATGTTTTGGCAGGAGAGAAGGAGCAGAACCGCGAGCATAGAGATTGTTGAGACGAAAGACGAATCTCTTGGTCCTAGCGGTGCAGAGACTCGCATTACAAAGCATGAGAAGACTTGTGAATAAGAGAAACAGATGAGACACAAACGCCATTAGACCCGGCTCTGTAGCTTCTTCAACTCTTCTTGCTCGAATGCTCTGTTTCTACTTGGCAACTAATTGATCACGCACACAAGTTTGGTGCTTGCGGAGAGAAGGCAAAGAAGAAATCTCTCTTAGATGATCAAAATGAGCCTGTGGAGTGATGACTGATGCAATCTTATGTGGCATTTTGTTTTTATGTTTATTTTTATTTTTAAAAAAATTCTTCACAAATCAGATATGGGTTGATAAGAATTCCTGTCTTGTTTGTACGGAACTTACTTTTGTCAGTCAAAGACATGTGTTCAAGATGCTGTGGCGTAAGAGAGAGAGAGAGAGACGTCATTGTAGTAAATCGACGTAAGCAGATATAGAGCATAAACGACAGAGGAAAGAGTTCAATTTTAGTGGCTAACTTACTTTTAGAATCAATTAAACAGCCTAATCAGATTGTCAGTATTTAACGAGGACGAACAAAAAATAAGGTAACGAAACTGAATAATTAATTCAATAATTTAGTCCAACGTCCATAAAAACCACTCACTTTCCTTGCATTATCTGTCAAATGTTGCGTCGTATTTGTCGTATTGTTTTTGTGATTCTCACTTTCTCAAAGTCATTATAAAATTGTTGAAATTAGATTCTTGGACACGTTCCCATCACGTGGCCAGTTAAAAAGCTACATAAGAAATTCCATAAACTCTGCATACCTATCAAATATTCAATTACATTTAGAGAATCAGAATTTATGAAACCAATGCTCCTTTAGTTTGTTGTCAAGCAAATTTTTTTTTATTTTTTTTTATAGTGGGCCATAATGGACTGACCACTAATCCATAATCCTCAGAAAAGAGCAAAATAAGATCGACCACTAAACATGAAACTGTTGCACTATATGACGTTAGGCTGTGAATGTGCTCTCAAAGATGCTAGATGAAGCTGCAAAGGAAAAACAGATTGGTTACCATCCAAGATAATGTGTTAACACAAAAACAGTAAATCAACAAATCATGTGTTAACACAAAAACAGTAAATCAACAAACTTTAAGGAATGTCGAAAGACTTTTTTTTTTTTGAACAACATCAAAAGACTTTTCTAAATATTCTTTTTACCATTTCTAAGATGCACAATCGGATGTGGATTAGGAACATTTGTCTTCAAGATAAAGTCTCCAACCCAAAAATTGTTATATTCCATTTGTGTCACACAATGAAAAGAGAGATCAACACGCGGTAGGGTTGATATACATGTTGCAACTTTCTTCAGGGCAAACAAGAATAAGATTTTTTGGTCAAAAAAAAAAAACAAGAATAAGATTTCACTTCTAATGAGTCNACCTCTGACATAAGACCTTCGAAATAATCTTGTATCCCACATTACACAGACTTATAGGTCGTAATTCCGTCATACGAGTGGGCCGTCCTGTCTTCGGAATTAGGCAAATATTAGTCATGTTCAGCCGTTGATCAAAGGAACCTGTTTCCAGGAAACCGTTAACCAAACCTACTACATCCTTCTTTATAATTTGCCATGATCGTTGGAAGAATAAAGCCGTCATTCCGTCCGGGCCCGGGGCCTTTTCTGGGTGCATCATGAAAAGGGCTCTGCGAACTTCCTCTTCCGTAGCCATTGCCGTAAGCATACTATTATTCTGTTCCGAAACTAAGGCTGGAATATCACTGAGTGCATTATCAAAATCCGTTGGGGAAGTTGATGAGAATAACTCCTCGAAATAGTTAACCGCCACTTGCTCCACCTCTTTATCCGAAGTAACCCATGATCCTGATGTATTATAAAGTCCCGTAATCCTATTTCGCGCTCGTCTTTGCTTAACTTGGGCGTGATAGAACTTTGTGTTTCTGTCCCCCAGCGTTGCCCATAATGTGCGGCTTTTCTGTTGCCAAAAAAGCTCCTCGTCTATATAAGCCTCTTTCAGTTTTCTCGTAATATCCATCAATTCTTCAGGTGTACTATTATCATCATTCTGGACCTCCTCTAAAGCTTGTTGAAATTCTCTAATTTTCTCCTTGCCGTAAGGTACATTATTTTTCCGCCATTTTGATATTTCTCTCCGGCAGTTCGTTATTTTTTCTATAAATGAGAATCCGTTGCCACTTGTGTTAGTTTCCCAGCCCTTTGCAATTGTGTCCATAAGGCCGTCTCGTCCAATCCACCGTTTATCAAACCTGAACTGACCCCTTTTTCGCGGTATTTTATCCTCAATGGTGGCTATAATTGGCCTATGGTCCGACCCGATCATTGCCAAGTATTCGACGTATGAATGAGAAAAGATTTCATGCCAATCCTCATTAGCTAAAGCCCTGTCCAGACGGCACCTCACGATTTTCGAGTTCCGTCTACCCCTCCAGGACATTTGATTTCCAAGACACTGAAATTCCAGAAAACCACAATGTTGAATCATAAGATTGAAGGACATAAAGGAGGATGCAGTACGTAAAGTTCCTCCTTGTTTTTCATTATTTCCCGTAATTTCGTTTAAATCACCAATTATAAACCAAGGGGCGTCTCGAGTTGTGCTTGTTCGGGTTAACCGTTCCCACACATGATCTCTATTTTTCGGTACCGGATCCCCGTAGATAAATGACAAGAAAACTTTTTTTCCCTGAATAGTTGCTTCAATATCAATTATTCGTTTGCTTGAAAATAGAATAGTGACATCCAATGAGTCATCATAATATAAAGCGAGTCCACCACTCGCACCGCACGGTTCTACCGTGTATAGTTTATTGTAACCGAAATGGAATTGAAATTTTTGCATAAAAGAAAAATCTTGCTTAGTTTCTGAAAGAAATAAAAATTCTGGCTTATGTTTTTTCCAAACCTCCCGCAAATAGCCTATTGTGTACCGATTCCCGAGTCCCTGACAATTCCAGCTCATAATCCGCATACCTAAAGCTAATTTGGTATTCCTAAATTGGTCGTTTGGTTTGATGCAACCTTCGTGACCTTCGCCTTTGCCTCCTCTTCATCCCGAGACAAAATCCTAACCTCATGCTTCCTAACTCTTGTTACCATCTGTCTCTCCCCCTCAACCATTAACCCCTGCAAAAACTTATCGGCTCCATTTTCGGAAACACAAGGTACTTCCAAAGTCCGTAGGTTACCCAGTGACTTCCCCAAACGTGACTCCTCTATAGAACCATCGATATTATGAACAAAATCTTTAAAGCCAACTAGATGAAGCATCGATAGTAAGTAAGAGTCCTTTACCATTTTGTTATCCGAAAGCGTGGACAAGGAGTGGATTCCCTGATGCAGAGGGTAATGAATCTTCAACCGAAATTGATGATGTGAATTCGGTAGATTAAGGAAAACCAGCCTAACTGTCTTGGAATGTATTAACCCTTCCCCTAACCAAACCAATTTCTCTTCTGATTTTATTTTAATCTCAGAATTGTCCTGTGGGTGACTAGTGCAGGTCCGTGGATATCCCGATTTAAATCTGCAACGATGCTTATGCAAGATATTTCGTGCTACAAGAGGGATTATAAGCCCTTCCCCTATACATATCCATGAATCAGTCCACCTTAACCGAAATCTCAATAATCATTACTTTAATAAATAAACAAAAATGTGTTTATCTCTAAACAAATTTATTTGAAGAGATGTTATTTGTTTAACTTGTTTAGATATAATTTAACTTTGTATTTTATTTGTTTACCCAAAATAAATTTAAAATAAAATAAAATATTATGTTTGAGTTCACTATTTCCAACTTATAGTTTATTTTTTTTTCATTAGAAAAAGATTTTAAATCATTATAATATTAAATTTATGCTATTATTGTCAAAATTTGTGATATTATTGTCATTTTCAACTAATGATACTAAATTTAGAACAAAATTTTTTAAATATGCTATTTTGGTCAATTGTCCCAAAAAAAAATTACTCAATGATTTTCTTCATTCTATTTTTGGTTTAAACTTTAAACTAACAATTAAAAAGCAATTCAGGCGTGGAAATATAGAAAGGGGAAGTCGGTAGAGTTGAAAAGGATGAATATACACACATTAAAGCATTGTTCGAACCGTAACAATTTACAAAAACAAACCCGATTGATTTGGTCACCGCCTATTTCAACATAAAAACTCAATCTTTCTCTTGCTGCTTTGATTTCATTCGATGAGAACATAACCATTCGGATCATGGACTATCATTCTACTACTACTATCCGTGCGTTCTATATTCTGAGGAACTTTTTTGCAGACCTGAGCATGAGACTCAGCTTCTCGTTGAAACGTCTTGACCATTTCTTCAAGCTCTAGTTTTCTAGTCTCAACACTCTCTTCTGCCTCTGGCTCCTTGAGTCCAAGGTAGAGCAAAGCCGCGACCACTAGTACCAAACCTGAGAGGAAAAGAATGGCTGAGAAAAGCGCAAAGGCTTGTGGAGAATCTTGAGCTCCTGGTATGCCATCTACGTTGATCCCAAATAGACCAGTCACTATCGTAAGCAAAAGACCAACTCCTCCAAAGATTCCTAGGTTGTGTGTAACCGTGAGGCTCCTGTCCTAATCAAAGTCAATAATGTTCAAATCAAAAATTAAGAAGACTAGGAGAGTTATGTACTTATGTTAGCATAATCTGAATGTGAATTATTCTACCTGTAACCATGCTCGAACCGTGTTTTGCATGACGTCTTGGATAGTGAATAAGCGACCACGGACGGCTTCTTGTTCATTGATCATATCGCGGGTGCTCTTTCTTATTCCTTCTAGCAAGTCTTTTGTTGTATTGCCTTTTAATTGCTGAAGAAGCTCAAACACGATCTCTTCTCTAGCATGAAGCGACCATTTCACACGTATAACCTGATTCAAAGATATCAAAGACAAATGATGAACAGAGCGAATCGAGAAACAAGTTCTTTCCAAAAGATTGTAGTGGTTCTAAGAGTATTATCGACACTTATATGAAGAAATGAAAAGCGTAAAGTAAACATAGACCAGATTATCTGATATCCTCCATGGTAATCTAACAAGAAGGAAAGCTTTACCTGGGTTGAAAGCCTTCTGATTTCTTGATTCAAGATTATAGTAAATAGATTTAGATCCTCGTACATTCTCCTGATTTCAAAAAAAAAAACAAAAATTTCCATGCTCCGTCAGGCTTAAGGAGGAGTGGCTAAGCAAGAGAAGACTTTAAGATAAGGATAGGTTCAGTTGAAGTACTTGTTCATAAACATCAACTCAACTTCATCAGCAGCACCAAATATATACTTCCGGAATAGCCTACATTACAGATATGGATATTATCAACCATCATTGGGTTAAATTCTACAATGTGAAGAATAATCAAAAGGTTCAAATATCTTGATAATGAATAAGATAAGACATATTGGCAATTCCTTTTCTAGATCAAGGGAAGACAAATACCTATCATCCCAGCGTGCAAGGCGGCATGCAAGATGTGCTATAAGTTCATGAACGGTTCTTGGAATGCAGGCTCCACCAGCAATAAGCATTTCCTGGTAAGACACAGAGCATCAGCTTAGCCAAAACAAAAAGCTTCAGAAGACTGGAAAACCTGTTTTGATTAATTAATCAAGGAATGAAGGAAAACAAATGATTCAGGTGAGAAGAACAAACCTGAACTTCTGTAATACCTAACACACTAATGTTAGAGGCAAAGCCTTTAACGTGCAATGCAGTCACCATAAAATTCTGGGCTTGCCATGACCTCAAGACAATGGGTATGTCATCTTCTTCGATAAAAGGATCACCAGCTGATTGTCCCAACAGCTCAAACAGCAGTCCACCAGCAACTCTCACAGGAACCTATCAATATCATCCAACGTATAACAAGCTTGATCTATTATCAGCTGTAGAACCGGAGCACGGTCCAAATTACAAAGCAACAATATTCGCATACTACCTCATAGAAAATATGTTTCATCCGTTCACTTATCAGCTTGCTTTCGTCCCGCAGAGCAACGCTTACAGCCGGATGTAACCACTGCGCACTACGCAACCACGAGGTGATACCTTGATGGCTAGCATCTACATGGCACCACCATGTTGGACCCGCAAGTGGTCGTTCCCAGTAAGGAGCAGCGAGCTCAGCAACGGTGGCTTCATCCTCATGATCTATGGCAACGTTATGCAGTTCCCAGTCATCATCAACTTTCACAGTCTTAACAAGCTCAGAGAGCCTATCCCAACCAATTGGTCGCCAATAACTCCTAGAAGGTTCTTCTTCTCCGGCAACGAATTGGTCTGCTTTACATTCCTGTTTCTTGCTGTCACAACAACACTGTTCACAGTTGGTTAAGAGGGTCAACAAGAAAAGGTCATTAAGCAAAATTAGTATGTTAGGTAGCAACTATCATACATTTGGAGCAACGAATCTCCTCCTAGCTGTGTAGACTGAAGAACATTTGCGTTGACCTCGGTTATCTTACGACGACCTCGACAAAACTCGAAAGCACAAATAAGCCCATCCGTCCAGAGATTGTGATTCGCATTCATACTTGAACCAAAATTTTCACTTAATCACAGCTTTCGATTCATATCAATCATCTCGCTAAAAACAGCATAAATCACAGAATCAAAAACAACAGAGAGAGGGAAGCGAATTTGACAAGCATACTCGAATCAAAAGGGAAGAATCAAACGCACCACATTTCTCCAACAGCTTCCCTAAGTTTCTGCACCGATTCTAATGAAGAAAAGAGATTTGACCTCCTCCTTGAGAGAAACAGAGAAAGAGAGAGAGCGATGTGGCACTCGGCTCGAGAAGAGAAGGCGAGAACAAATAAACACGTGTATACCATCAACACACGTGTGATACCGAATTTGGGCCTTATTGGACCTACTCTATCACGGGCCCAGATTAGATTCCCATCTTTCTTCCAAATTGTTGATTTGACTACTAGTCATTTTTGCATTTGGTTCTCTAATAAATAGAAAGAATCAATTTAACTCTCAATCAGTATTTAATTTAGATTTGGTCCCAGAAGGATATAATTTGGTTGTAAATAGAAAGAATAGCTACAAGATGTTTAAAAACATTATTATGAATATCTCTGTTAAAGAAGACAATTGTCATGAATCATCTGTTGAGAAGTAGGCTGCCAGAAACTTTTTTTTTTGCAGATTAATTATTAATCACAACTTTGATGACAACTTAACCATCTCCTACTCTTCACAATCATTCTTTTGGTGTCTCTACCATATAATAATAATTCACCATAATCTCCTTACTTAAACTCACAAAACTCCTCAGAAATTTTCTGAATCTTTCAGTTGAAATATAACATTCATAACAATGGCTGGAGGAACAGTTCTTACTCCAACCTCTGTAGGATCTAAGCCAGTTCCAATGAGAAACCATGAAGCAACAGAGAGAGGCAATAACAACAGCAACAACAACAACGTGAAAGCATTACCCAAAGCGGTCCAACCGGTTTCATCAATCGAAGGAGAGATGGCTAAGAGGCCACGTGGTAGACCCGCTGGCTCCAAGAACAAACCCAAACCACCGATCATTGTCACTCACGACAGTCCAAATTCCCTCAGAGCTCATGCCCTTGAGATCAGCTCAGGTTGTGACATCTGTGAGACTTTATCGGATTTCGCAAGAAGAAAACAGAGAGGTCTCTGCATACTAAGTGCCAATGGATGTGTCACCAATGTGACATTAAGGCAGCCAGCTTCATCAGGAGCTATTGTGACATTACACGGACGTTTCGAGATCCTCTCATTGCTTGGATCGATCTTGCCTCCACCAGCACCGCTTGGAATCACTGGTTTGACCATTTACTTAGCCGGGCCTCAAGGACAGGTTGTTGGTGGAGGAGTGGTTGGTGGGCTAATCGCGTCTGGTCCTGTTGTTCTCATGGCTGCGTCTTTCATGAATGCTGTGTTTGATCGTCTTCCTATGGATGATGATGAAGCTGCTTCTATGCAGAACCAGCAATACTACCAGAATGGAAGATCCCATTCCCGTCCTTTAGATGACATTCATGGACTGCCTCAAAACCTGCTCACTAACGGAAACTCGGGTTCTGATATCTACTCTTGGGGGCCTGCGCAGCGTGCCATGTCCAAACCTTAATACTACTCTCTAATCCCATCATATCAAAGTACCTTAGTTTTATTATCTAAATTACCTTGGAATCAATGTTTCTTTAGGTAGAGAGAACCATAAGTTTGGTTAAAAGAAGTGAAACTTATCTTCCTCTGTAGTTTGTACCTGCAACAGTAAAACGAAGAAACTGAAAGAAAAAAACACAAGTAATTATTGTTTATGAACTTAAGCAGAATCCTCTTCTTTAAATGTTCTCCACTAATAACAAGACATAGCAGACCAAGATGACTAGTATTTTACATGTGAAGAATCATACAAACTGGCCATTAGAGGATTCAGGAAACAGAGCATAAGGACATAGGAAAGAATGTTATTGAGGTCAACCGGTTCTTGGCGGGTTTTTTGATGGTTTTTTAGGGGCAATTGTCAATTATGACCTAAAACTTGATCTCAAATGTAATTTAATTAAATGCAAAAGTAAAATAAGGGGCAGCCCCTTATGAACAGCCAATCATTTTTCACAGCAACATTCACATGAAACAACTATTTTTGCAGTTAATAGTAAAATACTATGCTAAACCATCAATAAGACTTCAAAAAGAAAAGATTATGCAACCTCTGTTCATTATTGGATATTTTCATTGTGATTACAAGTAAATCCTGCTGCATTTTGGCAAAATTATAGAAATTTCTAATTATGGGAAGAGTTGAACATAGTCTCGTTAGGTTTGTCTCTTAATGTTCCTTTTCTGAGAAATGGTTAAGAATTTAGGACTCACTTTCTTTAGGTTTTTCCCCAAGGGAATCATCATCTATGTCGCCAACAAGCCCAACCAATTGGTACCCTGACGATTGATATAAACATCAGGTTATTTCTACGATCTAATCACAAATTGTACATTTCTAAACAAATACTAAACTTCCCAAAAGATTTGTTATCTGGAAATGTATTTGTTTGCTAAAAGCTTTGGATAGGAATACTAAACAAATGGAACATAAACAATCCTAAGTTTGTACAATTTCTTCTCTCCGCTATGTACTAATATGGCCCTGCCAAACAAAAATTGATGAAAACAAATGGGAAAGTGTATAGCTTTAGAATAATCAAATATCTAAGGTAAATCAAAAGACAGAGAACCTCAAGATTTGAGTTTGGAATTCACCTACCTCACAGCAAAATCAAATCCTCATCTTCCAATTCCAAACTTGATCCTACAAACACAATAACATATAAACACATGAATGTATTAACACAACAACATTACATAAACTTAAACTTACCAGAAAGTCACGTCAGAAGGACAATATCCCCGCATAACTGTTATAAAAAACTAATTAGGAGTTCATTATCATACATGACTGATTACAAACAAAATCAATCAATTACCTTGGTTGCATATAATTCTTAGCTCATTCCATGTTCCAGTATCTTGTGAGCACCAAACGCAGCAGCCCCAGCAAATCCAGTTGCCAATAGAGCCGTTTTGTTATTCCAAACGAACTCTAATCCTGTTTTAACACAAACAATAAATCAAGAAACTATAAAAAATTAAGTAATGTCAAAAGTCTATTTTAATTTTTGTTTTTTTACCTTTTTTTAGATGAACAACAGGATGCGGATTAGGAATATCAGTTCTTCGGATGTAGTCTTCAAGGAGAAGGCTCATATACTCTATCAAAGTCTCTATGCGAAGCATCAAAGGGTTGAGATATTTGTTGCAACCTTCAGAAGGGCAAACAAAGAGGGGATTTCCATTTCTAAATAGTTCATGAACATGACATATCAGATGATAGAAAGAGAATTAATAAAACATAAAACATGTAATAATCAACTAAAATCAAATAATGTCATAACCTTGGAAACAATGGCTGCAAACAGTATGTTCACAGTCAAGTACTTGATACCTAGCATGAAGAGTACATACACATCAATGTTCCTAGCAAAAAAAAGAACAAAGCTTTGTTTTCTTCTATCCTCAGTCGATCGGCGGTGCTAAGTATGGTTTGCTTAAGTATATAATTTGAAAAGTTCTCAATCACCCGAAACAGAGAGTTACAAAAGCAAGGTAATATGTTGAGAAATATACTAGTAAAGAACAGAAAACACAGAACAATTATTGCAAGCATCCTAAAACTAAAAAAACTAGTGGCAATCTTTAGATTCAGTCTTTGTGTGTGAAACTTGTAAACGTTATAAATTAAAAAAAAATAGAAACTAATGATAGTGACAAATTTTGTAGCTTCATCCTCATCTATGGCGATGTTTTGCAGTCTTCAGTCATCAACTTGCACAGTCTGAAAATGCTCAAAGAGTCTAACCCATCCAATTGGTCGCCAATAACCAAATATATCAGAACAAATTGAAATAACCGAAAAAAAAACTAAAGTTCCGAACAAAAAAATAGGCAAATCGTTGAATAACCGAAAAGGCGAAAACCGATAACCAAATATATCCGAACAAACCGAAATAAATGAAACAAACCTAAAAAGCTAAACTAAAATTCAGATACGGGGATCTTTTGTAAAGGTGGGTAGGGGATATGCTCTATAAAATTTCGATTTTGTTCGGATCCTAATTGGATTTTCGGTTCGTTTCGGTTCGGTTCGTAACCGATAACCAAAATTTCTTCTTAAAACAATATCCGATCGGTTATTTCTTTATAACCGGATACTAACCGAATCCCTTTTTTTTATTCTGTTTGGATTTTTTGCCGAGGCCTACGACCATCTCCAATGTATTGCTCTATTTTTTACTCTAAAATAGAGCAACTCTATTTTGGAGTTGAGTTTTACTCCAATGCCACTTTATTTTAGAGTTAAAAATAGAGTCATGAACAAAAAAAATAGAGTTGACTCTAAATATAGAGCCAAATATTTAAAACTCTATTTTTGGCTCTAAAATAGAGTTGAGTTGGAGAAGAATTGACTCTAAAATAGAGTTTGGAGCAAAAAAATAGAGATGGGTTGGAGTAAGAGACACAGAGATCAAAATGTGGCACTCGAGTCCAGCGAGAATAAACAGAACACAATTTGGGCCTTATTGGACCTTCTCTCTATTACGGGCCTAAATTTAAAGTCCAAGAAGGATCTACTGGTAGTGAGATTTAGTAATTGGCAGAGATATTACTCTCTTTTTGTTTTTGTTTGTGTAAATACAAAATAGTAATAGCTAGAAGATGTTAAAGAAGACAATTGTCATGAATCATCTGTTGAGAAGTAGGCTGCCAGAAACTTATTTGCAAATAATTTGTTAATTATTAATCACAAATTTGGTGACAACTTAACCATCTCCTACTCTTCACAATCATTCTTTTGGTGTCTCTACCATATAATAATTCCCACTACAAATCTCCTTAAACCCACAAACTCCTCACAAAATCTCAGTTGAAATCTAACATTTCATAACAATGGCTGGAGGCACAGCTCTAACTCCTACCTCTGTAGGATCTAAGTCAGTTCCAATGAGGAACCATGAAGCAACAGAGAGAGGCAACAACAACAACAACAACCTGAAAGCATTACCCAAAGCGGTCCAACCGGTTTCATCAATCGAAGGAGAGATGACTAAGAGGCCACGTGGTAGACCCGCTGGCTCCAAGAACAAACCCAAACCACCGATCATTGTGACTCACGACAGTCCAAATTCTCTCAGAGCTCATGCCGTTGAGATCAGCTCAGGTTGTGACATCTGTGAGACTTTATCGGATTTTGCAAGAAGAAAACAGAGAGGTCTCTGCATACTAAGTGCCAATGGATGTGTCACCAATGTGACATTAAGGCAGCCAGCTTCATCAGGAGCTATTGTGACATTACACGGACGCTTTGAGATCCTCTCATTGCTTGGATCGATCTTGCCTCCACCAGCACCGCTTGGGATCACTGGTTTGACCATTTACTTAGCCGGGCCTCAAGGACAGGTTGTTGGTGGAGGAGTGGTTGGTGGGCTAATAGCGTCTGGTCCTGTTGTTCTCATGGCTGCGTCTTTCATGAATGCTGTTTTTGATCGTCTTCCTATGGATGATGATGAAGCTGCTTCTATGCAGAACCAGCAATACTACCAGAATGGAAGATCCCGTCCTTTAGATGACATTCATGGACTGCCTCAAAACCTGCTCACTAACGGAAACTCGGGTTCTGATATCTACTCTTGGGGGCCTGCGCAGCGTGCCATGTCCAAACCTTAATACTACTCTCTAATCCCATCATATCAAAGTACCTTAGTTTTATTATCTAAATTACCTTGGAATCAATGTTTCTTTAGGTAGAGAGAACCATAAGTTTGGTTAAAAGAACTGAAACTTATCTTCCTCTATAGTTTGTACCTGCAACAGTAAAACGAAGAAACTGAAAGAAAAAAACACAAGTAATTATTGTTTATGAACTTAAGCAGAATCCTCTTATTTAAATGTTCTCCACTAATAACAAGACATAGCAGACCAAGATGACTAGTATTTTACATGTGAAGAATCATACAAACTGGCGATTTCTCTGTAACTCGTGTGATACCAATTACAGTTACACCATTCCCGCAATTATTCAGGAAACTGAGCTAGCAACCAATTTCAACATGCTATCAAATTTGTAAATCTCTAGAGGATTTGTGAGGCTTTCGCCAACAAGATACAAACTCATGGACTTTCAAATATATGGGATATGCGGTTTCTCATGTTAATGCCAAAACTTTAGTCCACCTATCCCCATGAACATCATAGCCTATTTCCCTATTTCATTATTTAACTACCTTGAATTGAAATTTGAAATTTGAAATTAATACTTGTGTAGGTAGAATAACATGTTTGGTGAAGCTAAAGCTTATCTGCTATGTACTTTATACCTTGCCAGTGAAGAGAGGAAAATATGTGAAACTTTTCTACTTCCACCTCATGGGAAATTTAGTAGATAAATAAACCAGTAAACCACAACCTCCTTAATAACCGAATGATAAACTAACCTTCAAACACATTCTCTCTCAATTTTTCTTTGAAAGATTTCCTTTTGGACGCTTCCCTGTAATGATCACACACAACATAGGATGGTTACTCTATGTTCTTTCACTTACTATTTATAATGAATTGACTATATGATAAAGCAGTACAATAATACCTGAATGATAATCTTCAGCTACATCCCAGAGCTATGAAATTGCTTATTTCTCTGTTAAATAAGTGAAACCAATTCGCATCAAACATTTCAGCAAACTGAGCAGTAATCAACTTCTGATTTGAGCGCACTGACATTCCAGTTTAAAACACCTAGTAAACTGTAAATCTCTGGGGATTTAGGATGTCTTCTCCCACAAGATACAAACTCATGAACTTCGAAATCCACTTCAATCGAACTGCACCCTATTTCCTTTACCATTTGTCTTTCCTTCATCAAAACCCTCTGCTCAATTGCCTCTTCGAATAAGCCATGAGAAGCATAAGCATTAGACATGAGCACATAACCACAAGTTTCATCTGGATCCAGCTTCTTCAAACATTTTGCGGCGCGTTCAGCCATCTCAACATTACCTTTTTTCCTGCAAGCAGAAAGCAAAGAACTCCATATAATAGCGTCTTGTTCCATCGGCATGTTCTTTATCATTGCTTCTGCTTCTTCGAGGAGCCCCGCTCCAGCCAGCACATTAACCATGCAAGTGTAGTGTTTTATTGATGGCTCAATCAAATATTTTTCTCTCATCAATCTGAAAAAATCGCCAGCTTTATGTACTTTGCCGGAGTGAGCACAAGCTGTTAAAACACCGATGAAGCTGACCAAATCTGGCTCCAAACCAGAGCTCTCCAAATCCGAGAACAAATCCATGGCTCTTTCCTCGCATCCATTATTAGCTAGACCAAGAATCATCGAGTTCCAACATGATAACTGCTTCTTAGGAACACTCTCAAACACCGTTAAGCCTTCCTCAATGCACCCGCACTTGCAGTACATATCTATGAGTGCAGTAATAATTATACTATTCAATCCAAATCTATTCTTTACTATATATTCATGTATCCAGCTCCCTTGCTCGCTTGCTCCGAGGTAAGCACAAGCATTCAACAGACTCACCATTGTAAATCCATCAGGTTTCACATTTCTCTCCCGCATCTCTCGAAACATCTCCAGCGCATCCTTAAATCTACCATTCCTCACAAACCCACTGATCATCGAATTCCAAGAAACTTCATTCCTCTGCGGCATTTCATCAAACAGTTTCTGGGCCTGTTCGATCAACCCGCATCTAGCAAGACCCATGATCATCGAATTCCAAGCAACAACGTCGAAATCCTTCATCCCCTTGAAAATTCTCAAGGCTTCAACGAAACACCCACAAGTCGCGTACATATGCAGCATCGTATTCCGTATAAACGAGTCGTCTTCAAGTCCTTCTTTGATAACCCTCCCGTGCAATTGCAGCCCATCACGAGCTTGCCCAAGACTAGCGTAAGCCTTAAACACCGAAGGATAAGTCAATCTCTGCGGCTTCACAGACGGAGAACCCAACATATCGATGAAAATCGAAATCGCCATCTCCGGAAACGAGCTCCGCGAGAAACCACGGATTATGGTGTTCCACACAAATGGGTTCTTGTGATTGATCCTTGTGAATAGCAAATAAGCGTAACTCATATCAGACGGAGACGTGCAGCAGAAGGCGAGGACGCGGCTCGCGGCAATAGTATCGGAAATTAAACCGGTTTTGATGAGATTGGCGTGGATTTGCTTGAGCTCTCTCATCGTGCTACATTGTGTGTCTATCAATCGGAGATGCGAGTTTCCGGAGACGGAAATCGTTGACGGAAACGCCGGCACCATCACGCCGGAGTAGCATAAGATCGTAGGAGCCATTTTTACCCGCCGAATCCAATTTAAAGGTGGGACATTTATGGAAAAAACTTATCCTTTCAAAAGAGATTACACACGTGTGCAAAGTGATTCTTCAAGATGATGAACAACAAGACACTCACACACGTGTGCTCCTCTTCTCTAAAACTTGTCATCATTTCTCTCTGTAAGTGGATAGTGGTTTTAGGCTTTTTTCTGAACTTAACAATTCATTTCGTTGCAAAACAAGATCAATCAACAAGAACAGCGTACGAGGTTTCAACAATCTGCCTCAGAAAAGTGATATGATTATTTCATAATCTAGAAGACATCTCTTAAGAGTACAACACCAAGGCAAAAACCACCAAGACGAGCAAAGACCAAGGCTTTATCATCTCTATTACTTCAAATCTGCAGAGCATCAGCAATGGATCCCGCGAGGCTCAAGACTTCGAAAGGAGCCTTGTTTCCTATGGCCTTAACCGTCTGTGGACAAGAATCCGTGATCCAGAAGTGCGCAAACGCTTCTTCTAATCCTAATTTGAAGACGAAACAAAAACAATACAGACTTCAGTTTAAGCTTACAAGAAGATATATGAACAATTGACAAAGTCAGTTATTTTTTCATAGGTAATTACCGTTGTTCTTGTGAGTGAAACGCTCCCAGGAGCTCTTTGGGAAGACACCATGAGTTACATAAGCACTCACCTTCGCGGCTCCATGAGCTGCCAATACTTTCTGCGTGAAACAAATGAACAGTTAAGACGAGTTAAACCACCATTTTCTTGACAATTTCATTAACATCATCTGCAGATTTAAGAAGTAACAAAGATTTTTCGATCAAAACTGGTTTGAACTTGGAACATTAACACAGTTCAGCCTGAAAGCCTTAAAAGAGAAAACCATCTCACAACTATTAACTCATAATTCATGGAAAATTGCTAACGGTAAAAGCAAAAATGCAGGGATCTCAATACCTGGCATTCAATGAGTGTACCCCCAGACTGCACAAGATCATCAACTATAACAACGTGACAACCAGCGGGGTTTCCTTCCTTCAGCCTGACATTTCTCTTATCGCCTTCACGAACCTTTGTGCACACCACCTATTATGATTTCGTAAGGTATTGTGATGCTTATAAAGTTCGTTCAAGTGAGGATTGATAAAACATCAGTTTAGATCGCTACAAACCGTGGGATACTGATCTAACAGCTTGTGGAAACGCTTCCAGGCTCCATCATCTGGAAATGCAACTATGACCTGCAAACAAAATGGAATCAAATTGAGCCAAGGGAAAGAACGCAAAGAGTAACTTTCTGATTTGCATGCATCATTTATCATTTCAGATATAAACTAACCTTTTCATTTTCAGGAAGCTGTTGAAGACGTTTCGTCAACAACGGGATTCCAGTCTCAAACAAAGGAAGAACCTGATCAGCAAAGTAAAACCTTTCCTGCAAACACAAGAAAAGATAGAGATAGCGATAGTCAGAAGGAATAACACTTGCAGGTCATAGGGAACTAGTCTCAGGAATATTAGAAATAGGAGGAATAAACAAACCTGCAGAGCGTGAATGTCATAGATGACTACACTAGTCGGACCTCCACGTGAAATGGGGATATTGGAGACAATCCTTGCCATGGTAAAAGCAGTTGCTACATCTCCTTCCTCTTCCATTCTCTCAAAGGAACCAGTGGGGAAGAAAGGCAACACCAAGGTGAAGGACGCGACAAACAAGCGAGGGAGCAAGTAAATGACAGAGATCTGCTCAAAGATGACCGCTGGAGAACTGAAGGAAGCAAGGAAAGCAACGTGCTGGCCTCGGATTTCTTGTGCGTTGTTAATAAACAGATTCGGGAATCCATCAGCAAAGCTCCTAAAAGCAAATATAAACCAATGAACAAATCAATTCACATATCCTCAATCCCATCAGCAAAGCTCCTAATTTGAAGACAAATCAATTCACCTTATGGCAGAGTGAATCCAAATTTCACAATAAAGACATGATTTTTACTTAACATAAGCTCAGAAAAACCAATGAACTTTAAGCATCACCCAGAAACTCAAACAAGAGAATCCAGAAAAGGGGGAAAGATGAAAAAAAAGTTACCTCCAGTTGATGGATTGAAGGGTAATATGATCAGATGCGGCGGCGATATTGCGAGCAAGTTCTTCGCACTCTAAGCAGTAAAAGAGATGAACTTTCTTCTTCTGTAATTCAGACACGATGGCGTCTTTACAAAGCTTGTTCTCCATGATGTTGTTGGCTGCGTTCTCAGACATTGACGCCGTGTGAAGAGTCCGAATGTCTTTTGCTACGGAATCTGATACACAAAAAAAGGGTTTAAAGGTTTTTTCCCAAAAGCCCTTGTTTTTTTTTATATCCCCAAATCTGTATACTGTGTATTAAACGGTGATACGTATATTTTGATTTTTCAAAAGAGAAAAAAACTAAAAAACTCTATAACACGAAAAATATATAATTTTGTTTTAGAATTATACTACTATCTAAACTGAAGCAGAACAGATAAAATTAAAAAGAAATTGTTTATCCCTGAAATTTCATTTATGTGTCATTATTTCCAATAGTAAATATTTTGAAATATACAAAAGTATTATATCAAAACTCAAAATTTCATTCTTTTTGTTGCTTCATTTTCACAACTTTATTTATCCATAAAACCAAAAAAACTTTATTTATCCATAAGTCAAACTTTTATTATTCTTTTCTCAATAAGATGCCGTAGCACTAGTTAAACGGCATGAACCAACGCAATTAGCCGGAAAAAAAAAAAATTGACTAGAATATAGATTCAGCCATATTGTTCTATAAATTGATAATTTTAGAATATTTTGTTTTATAAACAGTTTATTTAGAAATCCAATCCATGTTTTTGGGGGTCGCTGTCGCCTGTCAGCTCGAACGGACACAGTTTATAATACTGCCTAAAACCTTGATTATACTGCCACAATTTAAAATTAGAACTTAAGTAGTGTGAGTGTGACAGTAATTTATACTTCCATTTAAAAAATTAGAACCTGACTAGTGTGAGTGTGACAGTAATTTATTGGTTGAATTAATATTACGTGGAGCCATGTGTGCAACAATACGACAGCACAAGAACCAATCATGTTCGTCTCTCAATTATCAAATCCATTCTCGTCGATATTTCGCTTACGCATCATAACCTTGCGTGAATCACACGCACCATTCGAAGCTAGATCCACCGTCCGATCATCCCAACCAAGTCTCATCCCATGGTTCAACCGTCTGATGAAACCCTCGCTACGTCTTTCACAGTAACCCAACCACCTAGCCACAGACACAGACTCCTTATCCTCGTCAAAACGACGCCGTTCTCGACCCACCACGGCCAAATACTCCACTATGCCGGCCACAAGCTCCGGCGAAGCTCCTGACTCGTCTCCCCATAGCCAAATCCTAACCATAGAACGTCGCAATGCTCATTTCATGGCGTTACCAAAGTCACTTCTTTCCATTAGAGATGAACTTAATCTGATCACATACTCTCCATGACTTGCACCGGAAGTTACCGAGACCCTCTCGACTCCATCACTGCTGTCTCCATAGAATTGGACGGTCACGTGGTTTACAGGCTTCCGGTGACGATGTGGAACACCCTCGTAGAGCAATCTCTCCGCAAAGAAGCTTGTATCGAGCAAGACCCGCACCGCGGTATCATCCGATTCGAAGAAAAGGGTGAATCTTTTCCCGGAAGGAGAATCTTTAGCTTCGTTGATGATAGTTATGGAGAAACCTTTTGATGCCTCGTGGTTTGCCCACAAGGAGATTGCTCCGACGAGAATTACAGAGAAAAGCCGTAGAAGAATACCTGAATCTGATCCTGATGCTGAGCCTTTGGCGGCGGGTTTGGCTAGGTAAGGTTGAAGAAGAGTCTGATCCGCCACTGAAGCCATAGAGAGAGAGAGAGACGTGTAACGGTTTTTTAATGGTAATGGACCTAATGTTAACTAATTGAGACAGAGACTTATAGCGAGTCTGTTGTAATGAAACAACTAATTAAACACTGATCATGTCTTTCACATGGACAGGAGAATGTACACGCAAGAGGATGATATATTGATATATACACATTACTGACAAGGAGAAGTTTTGAATAAAGTATTTAACGTAATGTACTAAAAGGAATGTTTTTAGATCGTTTTTTTTTTGTTTTCGCGTGAAGTAATCCCTAAAAACCGGTTACTCTGTTCCGAGGAAAAACAAGCCGTAATACTGTACATCTGTTTCTTCCATATCAGCGCCTGATCTGTACACTTACCTTTGATGGTAGGTTAGAGTTCCCAGCTACTGGTTTTAGTTGGGGATTGAGAGGACTCTTCTGCAATGTTCTTGGAGTTAACGTTCTCCCTCGGATTCTCGATAAGATCCATTGTGTAAGACCAATCTGAATCAGGCGCGGTTATGTTCCAAATGCTTGAAAAACGTTGCTCCTGTATGATCCATAAAAGAAAGGTACAATATTTGAAGAGACTGCATATGCATTTAAAAGGCAACCAAGATTTTGGAATTAATAGACTACCTGATCATCGGAGTCTTGACCATCATCATGGTGGTGGGAAACGTCTGGAAACAATTGCTTTTGGTCTTTCATAGGACTTGGATTCTGCATGTATGAAGCTAGAGCAGACTTTCCTTGGATCTCTGCATATGCCAATGAAGCAAATTTCCCACTGTTGAATTTCTCCCATATTTTACCATTAAAGGTCTGCAAAAACAGGCAGAAAAGAATTACTAGTCTAGACTGACATATCAGGCAAGAGCAGTTTCCTAAAACAATAGTGAAGAGAGAAGGTAACAACCTGTTGGAAGGGAACAATGTGCAATGGAGAGACCATGTTGACAAAAGCGTGACCCATGTTGCACTTATTCTGTATCCAGAAGAATGCTAGATTGTCAGCAAGTTCTCAGGTCATACAAGAGCATCATGAGTTCACTCTTTTATAGTAAAGTACCTTAAAGTCAATAGGTAAGCACAGAAAGTCATAGTCTCCCTTGTGCTTTTCGTCAATTTCAGCCACCAGCATCTTGTAAGTATACCTTACAAAACAAAGCATTTGAGAGTTACACATTGTCCAAAGCTCTTACATTGAGATCAATAAAACGCTTACTTGTTTGGGATGTTTTTAATGATTAATGTAGTCCGGATATCATCTCCAGTAGCAATTCTATCCAAGTCAATATGATACCGCCCACCATCAATGAGTTGATTCCGATTGTGAGTTTCGAGGTGTGGGATCCTACCCTGCTCAGTAAATGGTTCATGTCTTACTGATTGTAATCCTCTAATCCCACCAAAAGGAACTGTAGGCATCCCGGACATGCCAAAGCCAGTGAAATCCCGTTCATTATGGTTTCCCGGTAGACTCACACCAAGGTTCGTATTTCCATGAGCATTGATATAGCTTTTGTTAATTCCCATATCGCCAAATCCAAGGGGTATCAGAGAGGATGTCTCTTGTGATCCCGGGTAGCAACTAATTTGGGTATTAAAATGAATGCTAGAGGGAGCAGAGCCCACATGATGCTGGTATTTTCCAAGCAATGAACTTTGCCTCTCAGCAAATGGAAAACCATGTCTGACAGCAAAAGGACGTTCAGTAGATGATGATGATGACGATGACGCTCCATTGTAACCAGGATAATTCATATGCTGAGGAGGGCTTCCCCAGCGATAACGGTTATCAGATGAAGTCCCAAATCCTGAGGAGTGTGGAGCTATAAACCTCATGGAGTTGGAAATTCCCCCTCCTTTATGCTCTGGTAACGAATGAGGTTGCCCATAGGGAATGTTGTGCATCAATCCCTTATTCAGAATAGTTTGGTTTGGGTGATTTAATAGCCCTTGGTCATTACTGACCGGTGAAAATCCATGAAAGCTAGAGGGCTGACCAGGGAGAATTGAAGCCAATCCCGGCATATTATCTGGGTTAAATGGTCTGACGATTCCTAGACCATGTAGCCTCGGAAAGGCATGCGAAAGAGAGCCCTTCACGGGGCTGCCAATTGGCCAGTTACCTGTTAAGTAGATTGAATGAATTCCTGACTAACCAGTGGAGAGAAAAAATGTATAAGAAATGATCAATATGAGATTACCTGGTGGAGAATTGGCAACCTGTGAACCTACTTGATTGAAGAAATTTGTAACTTCATGTCTCTCTAAATCTTGACTTGCTGACGGGACCGAGCTGCATACAAATAATTCCAGTTCACTGTGTATGCAAGATAACCCAATTCATTCTTGGAAATATACAAAGTGCAGGCAACTCACACTCGACGGGCCCCTCCAGGACGGCTAAGTTCGAGCTTTATACATTTTCCACCTATCTCGCTTCTGTTCAGTGCCTTCAGGGCTGTCTCTGCATCTCTAACATCATAGTACTCAATGAACCTATGGAATCGCCTGTTTGGGGTTTCTCTAATCTGCATTTTACAAGTCCATATTTAACAAGAGGATGATTTGATACATCAAATACAAACAAAGAGAAGAAGATCTTAGACATAAATACCTCTCTTATTTCACCATAAGCACCGAACAGCTGAAGGAGCTCATCGTTCGATACTGTTGTGTCCACATTAAAAATCACAAGAGTTCCTTGATTCATATCCTTCTCTGACGGATTTTCCTATCATGTGGCAGTAAACTGATGATTAGAAAAATGCTAAAGAAAAGCTGAAACTTCAAATCAAGAATACTTCTCGTAGTCCATACTTTAGGAATGGAAAAGTGAATGTCCAGTGTCCTTTTTCTTAAGAGCGTGTTCTGTAGTGCACGCATTGCGGCATGAGCGGCTCGGATATCGTAGTAGGATATCATTACAAAACCCCTGCTTTTGCATGCAGTGTACAAACTTCTGATCTCCCCAAACGGCTGGTGACAAGTAGAAATCACGTCAGCGAGAGCAAGCAAGCCTCGATATTAAATGAGTTAAGGCTAATAATAATTTGACTAGAAAAAAATGGAAGCAAACAGGTGTGCATTACCTCAAAAAGGGCGCTTAACTCAGAATCCTCGACACTGCTGTTGATATTCCTCACAAATAATGTCCTTGAAGGATGTTCACCATTTGGATGTTCTACTGAAACTCTGCCAGACGTGCTGGGACGTTTACGAGGAACAAATGCATTTGCAGCCCCGCGGTCAGATATCTGCATCCCTGACGCATCAATAGCATAATTATCTTGGGATTCAACATCCAATTCCATACCCCCACCAGTGCAAAAAACATCACACTCTTCGAGTTCTTCAAGTTCATCAGGCAGCCCGTTAAAATTAAGCTCATCAATGAGGCCAGGAAGGAGCTCATTTTCATCCTCAGGAAGCAAGATTTCTAAGGAATCGGGTTCAACATCTTCCAGAGAATCCATCTCTGAGTTTCCTATGCCAAGTTTGTTCAGATTGGGTGAGCTGTCATCAAGGGAGAGCCAGCTATCTGAATCGGTCATATTCACTGCAAGTTTGTCAAAATATAAGAAGAGAAGAGAAAGATATTAGCAGTGGCTTCACGTAAATCAAGAGTTAAAACTGATCACCAAAGGATGCTTGGACATACGTTTTTCATGAAAAAGTGTGGGCAATGAGCTTGAGAACATGCTCAGATCACTTGCAGAACGATATCCACTGCCTCCATCAAAAGTTTCGGATGATCTACTAAGCAAGGATGGCAAGTCTAGATTTCGACATACCCAAAAAGATTAGATATCAAAAAATTGTAAAACAAAAAATAGTATCAAAAAAAAAAGGAAAACAAGAAAGTATCTTTTCGTACCAGCAGATAATGATTCCTTTGGTTCTAGCTCCATCTTTTTGGCGTCTACAACTGCAAAAAAAAACGAGAAATAACTGTATTATTGATTTCTGATTCTGCATCATAAAGCAGAACATTAGCTCTCAATCACACATGACATAACAAGCTGTTGGTGTTTCCTCGTCCAGACATAAACAAAGCAAAACAGACAGATCAAATATTCTCAGTTGGTCAACTCGATGAACTCAAAAAGTTTAGCTTTTGCTGCTGGTGGGAGACAAAACATCATCAGAGACAGAAATCATCTGTGCAATAAACTCAAATCCAAAGCTTAATTCGCAATATCACAAAAATTAATAGCATCTGAAACAAAAGAGAAGCAACTGGTTTTCTCGCTAAAACCATCATATACAGAGGTGAGTAAGAAAAACCAAGAACAATCACAATCAACTACATAAAGCAATCAAACATAGAAGAAGAAAGGGAATACAAATTTCATAACAGAAATCAACCGATTGAAGAATTTCAGGGAAGAAGATAAGAGAAAGTAGTACCTGCGATGGAGGAAACCATGAACGAGAAAAAAGCTTGAGTAGTCGATCAAACTAAACAGGAGGAGAATCGGAGAAGCAAAGAGGAGAAGAGAGAGCTATGTTTCGTAGAAGAAGAGGAATTTCTTGCTTACACTCTTCCTCCTCCTTGTTCCGTTGCCGGGAAATTACACAAACGAGCGAAAGAAAAAAAAAATATTGAAGGAAACCGAATTGTATTTTTATTTTTGCTCAGGGTGAAGAAGCAGAGAGAGACAAAAGGGTATTTATGAAGTAATTACAACAATTAAAGTAAGTAATTAGAGTCTATAATTTTTTGAAAATCGTTTTTTTTTTCGGTATCAGTCCTAAACTCCGAAGTGCCCAACCGTTGACACGAACCCAAACCAGCTTGATGAATTATGACATTGATAATTTGTTTTCAACTCTAAAAAGAGAAAATATGTTGACATCTGATATGTATATGTGTTCTTACACGAATTTTATTCAAACTTTATTTCTGTTAAATATTTATAACAATCATCTATAATAAATATATGTAACAAGTAGAGAAAGTTGAACACAATTTCCTCCAGAACTATGAACCAATATCATTTCAAGCGTTTGTTTATTAAAACAAAATATTGATCATCAAAACTAATCATATATATATCACATAACTTTTTTTATAAAAAATTGTTAACAAGGAAGTTTTGAATCTTTTTGGCCATAATTATATAATTAATTATTAGTATATGTAAAAATAAAAAAAAATTAACATATATAACAAATATAAAATTTAACATATCTAATTTTGGTTTGAATATCCTAATTTTATAATCTATATATTCGAATTTAGATTCAGGTTTGGCGGATTTGAACTTTCAATATATATACTATTGAAACAAAAATATTTTTAAAATTTGTTTCCAAACACTTCCTTACTTTTTTAAATAGATTAAACATGTTGTCAAACATGTATTAAACTTGTTGCCAAATATTTATTAAATCTATTATAAATTAAACATATTTGAATCAATAACACTGAAATTAGTTCTTATTCTTCAATTCATATTTTATATATTATTACAAAATATAATTTACAAAATAAATTATCTAGTGCGGATGCATAGATTTAAAATCTAGTTTAGACTTAATGCAAATTATACTTCGTATATATTCGAATTATCAAAATATGGCCAAATGGATTTTAGATTTTTAAATTGGGGACAATAATTATCACCTTAACTTATAGTAGTGCAACTGTGCAAGAGTTTTTTTTTTGGTTTGGTAGGATGTTTCTGGTAATTAGACGACTTGGTCAACCAGTGTAGTCATATACCAAAAAATGTCATGGAATAAAATTGTGAATTGTCCGGGAGCGAGTGGGTTAGTGGTAAGAATATGGAGTGTGGAGTGCATAACCACTTTCGCCCTGAGTTCGAACCCAAACAACTACAACATTCTCTCTTGGACACCCACACGGATATGGACCCATTGCTTACGGCCCATTTGAATACCCGGAAAGGGGCCTATCCGTGGGTTGCCTTTCCTCCAAGGATTAGTCTGGGTCCCTCCATAGACCTAGGATGACCCTGAGTTACAAAAAAAAAAAAAAATTTGTGAATAGTAATATACTACAAGCTCCTAATACAAGCTATAGTTTAAATGTAGGTTATGGAATAAAATTGCATGTTAAACCAAAAAAAGGAATTAAATTGCATATACTCCATTCGTTTCATAAAAAATGTCATTTTAACACTCTATTTTTGTTTCACAAAAAATATCATTTTGTATGTTCAATGTAAAAAACAAAAAAATCCCAATTTTAACTCTATTATTTTAGTATATTAATTAGAAATATAAAATTTGTTTAGTGTATTAATAAAAATTAATGTAAACTTTTAATAGTTTTGTTAATATGTGTTAAATATGTCAAAATAATATTATTTGTGAAACAGAGGTAGTATTACTTAAAAATTCCGTGAGGGAAAAAAAAAAACATAAATAGAAAGAAAAAAAATAAGAGGTTTTCTTTTCTTTTGATCTTTTCTCTTGAAATATGATTCACCATAAAAAAAAAGTTACATTCGCCTATACATAAGATTTGACTATACGTTATTGTGTATATATTTATTGGGGGACCAACAAATCTTGATTTATAAAGTATGTAATTATCATTTCAAACATTTTAACAGTAAATTTGAAATCAAATCAATATACTGTACGTCGTATTCGTATCATATCTAAATTATCATTTCAATTGTTGCCAACATAAACTTTTTGCAACAAAATATTGCATTAGATCTGATATATTGAATTGTAGCAATTGAATATTCTTTCTACTTTTAATAAAATGGAACTCTCTTTGGCAATAATAGGATTCTTGATCTTTCTCTTTGGCTCGGGTAGATACTTAGTTTTTCTAAACTCCTTTTATTTCACAATTATCCAACAATACTCCTTAAGTAATCGATTACCATCAAAAAATATATATGAAATGATATAAAAGTTGGGAGCTGTACACAGCACTTAATAATATTGACTATATATACTGTATTTCCATAAATTCACATCAAATTATAAAGAATTATGCCATACATGGAAATATACATATATATGTTGAGATTTTCTTACCGAAAATAAAATGAACCAAATATGAAAGATTCAATTACTGTCAAATGAAAAAAACAATAGAAAATTAAATTAAGATTTTCTTAGATAAAGAATCCTATAAATAGACTCGTCACGGAGAACTATAAATTTATAGAACATAGTTCTTCTCAACATAAACTAAAACAGTATTAAAAATATATATATAATGAATGTCACAAAAACCTCTATAGCTTTTTTCTTGTAGTAACATTAGCAATTTTATTTTCTTATGACAACGTTTTGGCTGTGTCACGTATGTTATTTTTTACAAAATGTGCTTTTTGTTTTTTGTTTTTTTTTCATTATCTTTGATTCAAGAGCAATAATTAGAATTGGTTACAGCAAATTCTATGTATGTGTATGTATGTTTATATATATATATATATATATATATATCTTCTTAAGAACGTTAAGAAGAAGAAGAAGAGAAACTGTTATTTGGACATGTATATTTAAATAGAATTATAATATTAATGTGGAGTTGTGTATATGTCCAGTGACCGAGCCAGCAAAATCTGTCCCCCTTTGCCCTTTTCTATGTGATGGTTTTAGACTTGATGATCATGCATGCCTCTATGAATGTCTAATAAAGGGGTTCGGTTATGGACACTGTGGTGGAAATCCGAAAAGGTGTTGTTGCAAAAAATAATAATTTTCTCTTGTCTGGCAAATTGGGCTTGAGTTGTGCGTTTCTAGTATGTGATTTTAAAAGATTTTTTTTTTTTTTTTGTCTAATATTTTTTGTTTCCATTGATTGAAACAATTTTAAACATACACCAAACAGCCGCAAGGGACGTATCCTTTCTTAATTGTGCTTTTCAATTTATTGATAATGGAATAAAACATAAATTATTATTTATTATACTATCCTTTCGATAATCTAATCTCGAAGGTCGGTGTGTTTATAACCTAATGAAATGACTAATTAGTCAATATTGTAAATAGAGTTTATTCAATTAAACTAAATTAAATCGCAAGTTAAAATATATATTTTATTGCAAGCCAGCTCAGCTCACAAAGAAGCCCTACTGAAGTATTTTATTTAATTAGAGCTATAATTTTTTTGGTTTAGAGTCTATAATTTTTTGTAATTAGAGTCTATAATTTTTTTTAAATCGTTTTTTCCGGCATCAGGCCAAAATGGCCAACCGTTGACACGAACCCAAACCAGCTTCATGAATATGTTGACATCTGATATGTATATGTTGTTCTTACACGAATTTTATTCAAACTTTATTGCTGTTAAATTATTTATAACAATCATCTATACTAAATATATGTAACAACTAACAAGTAGAGAAAGTTGAACACAATTTCCTCCAGAACTATGAACCAATATCATTTAACGCATTCGTTTATTAAAACAAAATATTAATTATCAAAACTAATCATATATATCACATAACCTTTTATAAAAAAATGTTAACAAGGAAGTTTTGAATCTTTTTGGCCATAATCAAATAATTAATTATTAGTATACGTAAAAAATATTATTTTTAACATATATAACAGATATAAAATATAGCATATATAATTTTGGTTTGAATATCCTAACTTTATAATCAATATATTCGAATTTAGATTCAACTTTGACGGATTCGAAATTTCAATATCTATACTATTAAAATATAAGTACTTTTGAAATTTGTTTCCAAACACCCTTTATATTTTTAAATAGATTGAACTTGTTGTCAAACATTTATTAAATCTATTATAAACTTAAAAATCACAAATTAAACATAATTGAATCAATAACACTTAAATTATTTTTTATTGCTCAATTCACATTTTATATATTACAAAATATAATTTACAAAAAAAAATTATTTTGTGCTGACGCGCAAGTTTAGAAACTCGGTTGGGACTTAAAGCAAGTCATACCTCGTATATATTCGAATTATCAAAACATGGCGAAATGAATTTTTGATTTTCAAATTCCGAACAATAATTATCTCCTTAACTTATATAGTATAGTGCAAGAGTTTTTTTTTTTTTTTGGTAGGATGTTTCTGGTAATTAGACGACTTGGTCAAACAGTGTAGTCATATCGATAGTGAATAGTAATATAATACAAGCTATAAATGAAGGTTATGGAATTAAATTGCATGTTAAACCAAAAAAAGGAATTAAATTGCATATTCTACTTAGAAGTTCCCGTGAGGGAGACCAAAAAAAAGAGATAACAAAACAGAAATAGAAAGAAAGAAAATGAGAGGTTTTCTTTTCTTTTGAATTTTTGATATTTTCTCTTGAAATATTATGATTCACGATAAAACAAAAAAAAACATATTTACATTCGACTATATATAAGATTTGACTATACGTTATTGTGTATATATAAGGACGGTAAGTTCAGGCCCAGTTCAAAAGTAGCAAGTAAAATTATGGGCCTCATTCAATTTTTAAAATATGAACTTATAGAGTGGAGGCAAAGATAAACAATTAACTAGGGTGGACAAAAAAACTGTAACCAAAAAAATCGAACCGAACCAAACCGAAATAAATCATATGGTTTGGTTATAGTGTAACCTAAAAACACATTTGGTTATCATTTTTGTTAAGAGTTCGGTTTCGGTTTGGTTTGGTTTAAAACCGTAAAACCGAATGGTTTTTTTGGTTTTTATATTTTAGATTAATTTTATATAGCTTTATATATTTTTTGGTTTGGTTTAGATTTATCATTTATCCATTCTTGTTTTTTGGTTTAGTTTATATTTATTAATTTTATATAGTTTTTTTGTTTTTCTTTATTTGTTGTTAATTTTGTTGATCAGAGATTCATAAGCAACATGAGGAGACGAACAATCGTGGCTAATGATGATGATAAGAATCTGAATTTTCTTCTTTTCATCTATTTTCTAGATTTCTTTTAGTCTTGATTTTTATTGATGATTTGGATTTACGAACAATTTGATTTGGATTCTAGTCTTTGAATTCTTTTTGTTTTTGCACTTATTATTATGCCTACTTATTAGCTTAATATATTATTTATATATTCATTTTATTTTTGCTTATTGTATGAGCCTTATCAAAAGTTATGAACCAAACTAAAAACCGTAACCGAACCAAACCGAACCGAGCCGAAATTGCATATGGTTTTTAAATGGTTTCATTTTTTATAAAACCGATAAACCAAAAACCGTTAAAAA
>PKML01043526.1:1144553-1154717 GCA_002933935.1 Eutrema yunnanense | reverse complement strand
GAATCGCCATAACAACCACCAAAACCACCAATCAAGCTTAACAAGGAATCACACAAGCTTAATTGATCACCTTTGGTCACAACTCACCTTAAAACAGCTGAAACGAGCTTTAAAACGACCTTCCAACTCAAGATCGATCTCCCTCACTTCTTGCCCAAAGCCGAGCTTCTCCCAAGCTCTTCGAATCTCTTCTTCAAGCTTCTCCCAAGCTCAAAACTCCTTTGATCTCACAAGATCTAAGCTTTTCCAAGCTTCTCGCTCTTTCTCCTTCTCTTACGCTCTTCTTCTTCTTCTCACGACCAACCTTTGGTCTTATCCTCACAAGGATAACCTTTTATACTCGAAGAAGAGAAGAGAAGAAAACGACAACAAGGAGAAAACCCGGCCGGTATCGATCGATACAGGCCAGTATCGATCGATACTGCCCCCGGAAGTAACCAGAATTAATTATTCTCCCCAATAATCAACTCTTCCGGAACCACGGGCGCTACAGGATTCCTTGTATTCATGCTATTGCTGCTGCTAAGCGCACAAAAAAGGATGAGAACAAGTACGTTGATGAGATATACTTAACGGAAACATGGGTTAAAGCATATGCTGAGAGCATACATCCGTGTGGAGATTTAACGACCTGTGTTTTTTCAGATTATGTATCTGAATATTCATGTGCACCACCTACTACTAAGCCAAGCAGCGGGAGACCTCCGAAAATGGTAAAGAGATCAGCGGGAGAGTTTGGTGTACCCGGTTCAAAGTCTCTAAGACACAAGTGCATCAGATGTTGCAGTGGAGGGCACAACAAGAGTACGTGCAAAGTACCTATATGATAGACTTATTACATTCAAAGTGATTTTATGAAACTTTCCAAAGCTTATCAAACGATTTAGTATACTTTACATACTTTTTAGGAAGACTTTACCCATGGAAGTCAACAGGAAATATCATTTTTTTTATTTAGTTTTCTGTTTTTGTTCATTTCGGAAGACTTTCCGAAATACGTTATTTATGTTCCTAAATACGTTTCATTTTAAAGAAAGGATCAGTTTTCATCATTTGAATCTTTCTTTATTTCTTTGTGTAGACAAAACAACAACACATTTGTTCTGATGCTTCATTTACGCACGGAAATCAACAGGAAATATCGTTTTTCTGTTTTTGTTCATTTCGGAAGAGTTTCCGAAATACGTTATATTTGTTCCTAAATGCGTTTCATTTTCAAGAAATGGTCAGTATTCATCATTTGTTCATACCTTTGATAAATATATAAAAACTACATACCTTTGGCGGACTGAAAGGATAATCTGGAGGGTAATGAATTGTCATTTTGAAGGCTCCTCCCTCATATGGAGTGTTTAGAGGTCCCATGAGAGTTGCTTCCCAGTGAAATTTGTCCTCACCCACCGGTCCTATATGGAGAATTGAACAAAACAACATAAGCGACATATGATACTGAGAAAGGATGAGTGTTTTAAATAGGTACCCGCGCTGAAGAGAGTTGAACGTTTCCTCTGGATTTCATTGTAATCCCTGGTAATTGCCTTTGACGCCATTGTTAAGAAAATGAGGATTATTAAGAGGGGATTTTGGAACAAAAGAGCAAGATACAGAAAAGGAGGAGTCTTAATGTTTTATAGCCGAGTAAGATGTGGAATTTTCGTCAACCAGTTAATTATGAGAATATTGAAAAGCCACAATTTTCTAAATCATCACGTCATTAAGGAGGAATATTGACCACTTTTCGGTATGTGGTCAATTTCAGATGACAACTTGTTCAATTTACGCATGGAAATCAACAGAAGATATCGTTTTCTTTCAGATCTGTTTTTGTTCATTTCGGTAGTCTTTCCGAAATACATTATATATGTTCCTAAACACGTTTTATTTTCATGAAACGATCAATTTNACAAAAGAGCAAGATACAGAAAAGGAGGAGTCTTAATGTTTTATAGCCGAGTAAGATGTGGAATTTTCGTCAACCAGTTAATTATGAGAATATTGAAAAGCCACAATTTTCTAAATCATCACGTCATTAAGGAGGAATATTGACCACTTTTCGGTATGTGGTCAATTTCAGATGACAACTTGTTCAATTTACGCATGGAAATCAACATATCGTTTTCTTTCAGATCTGTTTTTGTTCATTTCGGTAGTCTTTCCGAAATACATTATATATGTTCCTAAACACGTTTTATTTTCATGAAACGATCAGTTTTCATCATTTGAATCTTTCTTTATTTCTTTGTGTAGACAAAACAACAACACATTTGTTCTAATGCTTCATTTACGCATGGAAATCAACAGGAAATATTGTTTTCTGTTTTTGTTCATTTCGGAAGTATTTCCGAAATAAGTTATATATCTTCCGAAATACGTTTCATTTCCAAGAAAGGATCAGTTTTCATCATTTGTATCATTTAGGAAGATTTTCCGAAATACGTTATATATCTTCCGAAATACGTTTTATTTCCAAGAAATGATCATTTTGAATCATTTATTCATTTCGGAAGTATTTCCGAAATACGTTATATATCTTCCGAAATACGTTTCAAGATGATCCTTTCATTACCAAGGTTTGCACTTTCATTTTCAAGAAAGGATCATTTCATTTCTTTCCTAGATACGTTATATATATGCAGCCATTAAACACTACACCAGTTTGGAGTAATCACAAAATGTATCGTAATTACAAAATGATATCGTAAGAAGCTTTCATAACACCGGCATTTCAGGAAACATTCTTAACATATTAACCACCAGCAATTTCTTCAAAGAGATCGCACGCCAGCTTGCACCTTATGTCGTGTGCATTTGCATCAGCAATATTGGACATGTCTTTAATCCCCATTGAATGGCATTCAAGCATCTTCAACACGAAAAGAGCACAGTTCGCAACAATATTGGTCCTAGGGATATCTTTTCATTTGAGTTCCTCAAGCTCATAAGGAACTCGATCCTCATCCATAACAGCTTTGTTTGCAGCAACACATAAGAACTGGAATCATCTCTGCACAAATAGCAAAGTTATATATCTTCCTAAATACGTTTCATTTCCAATATAAGAGTCAGTTTTCATCATTTGTTCATTTCGGAAGTATTTCCTAAATACGTTATCTACCTTGATGTTTGGGCTATGAGATACTTCGAGAAAAGAGATACTTCGATTCCGTCAAAGCTCCGGTAAATCGATTTTGGGATATGAGAAGTTTTGAGATAAGACGAAGGAATATCGAGCAATGATATCTCCGATATGAAACTTTCAGTGAGGATGAAGAATTTCGTCGGAGGAAGTGTTTTTGTGATTTGGTGAGGATGAAGAATTTCGTCGGATGAAGAATCGGAAGTTAGGGCTTTTGGGGTTTTTCAATATTCTTAGATCAACGGGTACATGAGGTGTCATTCGCGCTTTAATTGATCATTTACGAAGGCTTTCCTAAATTAGTTATATATGTTCCGAAATGGTTTTTAAATACGTTTCATTTCAAGGGAATGACAATTTTTCAACATTTGCGTAGCCAAACAAAAACACATGAAGTAAGAGTGAAATCATACTTTCTGTTTCTTGTTCATTTAAGAAGACTTTCGTAATTACGTTATATATTTTCCTAAATACGTTATATATTTTTCCGAAATGGTTCCTAAATTGGTTTCATTTCAAGGAAATGATCATTTTTCATCATTTGTATCTTTCTTTCTTTGCGTAGCCAAACAAAAACACATGTTCTGATAATCTGATCCTTCATTTACGGATGATAATCAACAGTTAATATAGTTTTTTATAGTTTTTTCTTGTTTCTTGTTCATTTACGAAGACTTTCCTAAATTGGTTATATATGTTCCGAAATGGTTTTTAAATACGTTTCATTTCCAAGGAAGTGATCATTTCAACATTTGCCTTTTCATAAGTCAAGTCTTCATATTGTCTTTAAATGAAATTAAGATAGGCTTATCGATAGAATGAACTGTATATTGTCTTTTTGTTCATTAAAGTTCCTAAATAACGTTTCATTTTCTCATTATTTCCTTGAAAATGATATTTTTGTTCATTTACGAAGGCTTTCGTAAATACGTTTTAAAGTTCCTAAATAACATTTCATTTTCTGAAGGAAAAGATCATTTACGAAGGCTTTCATAAATATGTTATTTAAGTTCGTAAACACGTTTGATTTCCTGAAAATATCCTTTTTCATCATTTGTTCATTTACGAAGGCTTTCGTAAATCAGTTATTTTAGTTCCTAAATAACGTTTCATTTACTGAAGGCTTTCATTTTAGGAACTTTTTATTTAGGAACTTTTTAGATCATCGTTTTGTTCATTTACGAAGGCTTTCGTAAATCAGTTATTTTAGTTCCTAAATAAAAAATGATTATATCAACACCCAACAATCCTATAATAATGGCAACGTAAAGGCTGATTTTCCAAAATGTTTCCTAAATACGTTGTTTACAATCTTGTTCATTTTCAAGGAAACGATCTGATAGGTGTAGAATCTGGGATTATATCACCACCCAACTCTTCAAAGAGATCACACGCAAGATTGCTTCTTATGGCATCAGAAGTATCATCAGTAAGCTTTGACATGTCTGTAATCCCCATTGAATGGCATTCAATTATCTTCAAACTGAAAAGAGCACATTTTTTCGCACAATTGGTCTTAGGGATACTATTCCCTTCTAGTTTGTCAACTTTGTAAGCAACTCGTTCATTGTCAGTAATTGCTTTGTTTGTAGCAATACACATCAGAACGGGTATCATCTCTGCACCATTTAAAAACGTTTTTCATGAACTTTTTAGATATTAAAATTTCTCAACTAACAAATGATTAACAAGCCTAAATACCCACCTGCAAAATGTTGCACATGAGTAAAGACTGAATCAGCTTGCTCTGTTGGATGTCCACAACTAATTCTAGTGATTGTTTGCTTCTTCACATTGATTACCATTCCAATCCAATGCCTGCTCTTCTTCTCAAAGGTAAGTCCGTAGATGACTTCAACATCTGTCCCCCAGGATTTATTTGGATGATTTTTCCCATTTACGACTTCAACACAGCCTCCCAAAAATATGCGACCCGCCTCACGTTTTAAGAATCTTTTGTAGCTGCATGACAACACGTTGAAGAACGATAATTCGATGAATGCAGCTCGAGGGAGATGGTGTTTATGGAAGTATGCTTCATAATTCTGCCTTCTCAAAGCAAACAATGATAATATCGCATATATTTGCTGCATAAACGTTGAACATCAGAATCATTTTAGGAATGCTTTCTTAAACACAAAACAAGTAATCAATTTTTCACTAACTAATGATCACCTCTTCGCTCAGAGACACTTTTGGATTTTCTAAAAAAGTAAACCATGATGGAAGTACATGACGGCCATCGATTTTGACTCTGCATAAATTAAATGAAACAAGTTAGGGAGTAACAAGTTTTTAAGATTTGAAACAAATGGAAAGGTGAAATAAATACTAACCTTTCTCCCCTTTTTCTCATCCAATCATCCATCTTTTTAAATTTATCGATTTCAGGAGTTAGAAATGGATCTATTAGCGGATGTACTAGAGGCGTTACACATAACAACGGGTTGTTTGGTGCATGATACGGAGATCTTTTTGTTTTGCGAACATTCCGCAATAGAAACGCAAGGTTATCTATTGGCAAATCATCATACTTTTGTAAAAGATTAGGACTCGCTGCCGCCTTTCTTTTCTTAGCTCGAACCAAGAGGTCATCATCTTCTTTAGCTTCATCTCCTTTTCTTTTCTGATGAGTAACAAGAACATTCTTGTTTGTTGTCCGAGTATTCTCCTGTTTTTTGGTTTCAGCTTTTTTCCTTTGTTTAGGAGCAACACCAGCCTTCTTCTTTGATGCTTCCACCTTTTCTTCCTTCTCATTTGACCAACATAAAAAAAAAAGTTAATTAATAGCATACCACAATTCATGGTTAATGACGATTCAAGAATGCCTTAATAACTATGTAATAAATGTTTTATGAAACGTTTTGAAGAAACAATACATCTACTTGAGAAACCCATGCACCATTCACCCACTCCTTGTAAATCTGAATTTCTTGAAGCTGAAATTCTCGGACTTGCTGAGACAAGAAAATTTTAACACCGTATCTCTGTAGCTCATTATTTTAACCATTGTGGCTTTCCACCAGCCGCCATTAAAAAAGACGTAGACGTAGTCCAATTGTTCTGGACCCTTCCAACTTCCTTCGATATCCGGCAATGGAGGACGAATCTGTTCCTTGCTGACACTCTCCATGATTTTTTTCAGTTTCGTTTTTTGATCCACAAAATTTTTTGAGTACTCCACAATATATATATCAACACCCTCGTTTGTTGATTTTTTTTGTTACTGTTGCTAGAAACCATCCGCCATCTTTAGATTTTACCTCCACATGAGCACCCACTTGTATGTGAGTCTCAGAATGTGTATTAAAAAAGGATTTGTTCTGAGCCAATGGATCTGCATCAGACTACAAAAACAAAACAATTTTATGAACATTGCAATCATATGTGTTAAGGAAGATTCGACCAATTGCGTTTAATATACAACCTAGAAATCTTACATCAACAGTTGAATCTCCTTGTCGGGTTGAATCATGTGTCTGGCTCACCTTCTGTGTTTGTGTTTCCTAAAATTTGTAAAATCATAAATTGAGATTCAGTGAGATGCATCTTTTGGGTAACAGAATTTTTGAACACTATTCTGAATAATGGATCACACAATTTTACCCATTCCCTATGAACCAATATATCCTCAATGTTGAATTGGAATATTTCTAGTGTATACTTAATGAGGACAAAGACTTTTCCATTCTTAATAATCGTATTTACAGATCCTCTACGCCAGCAGTCTCTGTGACACACAAGAACTTCTTGATTTATAGATAAATCTTCCAAACTTACATGATGACCCCGATAATCATTTGGATATGGTGGTGTATCCAAAGATGATCCGATCTGAGTCAGATCTTCTGCAATAGGCTGCATATACATTTCATACAGGGTTTATGAAGACTTTTTTACCTAAATATTTAAAATTCAAGTAATAAAAACATTTTAAAGGAAACGAAAAACAAATAGCTTACGTCATTATTTACCCTGTGTTTTTGGGGGGTAGAACGAGATTCCAAATTATCTCTGTTTATCTGCAAACATTTCAAATTAATGGCGTATCAGTTTTGTTTTGTGTAAAACAACTTTAGTATGGTTTTCTCTATATTTAGGAAGCTTTCTCGAAGTTTTAAGAAGTCTTTCCTAAATTATAAGATGGAGAGTTTATTATGGTTTTGTACATATTTAGGAAACTTTCTCGAAGTTTTAAGAAGTCTTTCCTAAATTCTAAGATAGAGAGTTTGAAACGAAACGAAATCCTCAGAACATTACATGGTCATTCGTATTGTCCACAGGCTGGCTACATATATTTATCTGATCCAAACCATCTGTTTGTGAGAAATTGCCTTCATCATTTGTTTTTTCTTGACGTGTAGTAGGATTCTCGTTTATTCCCAAAACTTCCTCTATTGTTGTCAAGCATGAACGATAGAAGAATTCGGATTTCAGTCTATCGATGGTTGGAACATAACCTGCTCTTATCAAAAACTTTCACAATTTTTCAGTATTTTCGTTAGACAAACTTTCACCACTAAGACACTCTTTCTTTAATAGATTGAATCAGATCACCACTAACGCATGAACGATAGAAGAATTCGGATTTCAGTCTATCGATGGCTGGAACATAACCTGCTCTTATCAAAAACTTTCACAATTTTTCAGTATTTTCGTTAGACAAACTTTCACCACTAAGACACTCTTTCTTTAATTCTTTAATTGCTCGTAGTGTGAGGTTTTAATGCAATCAGAATCACATGATACAACTGCACGGTTCTTTTGTTATGCATTACCCAATAACAAAAGTTGACGAAATCAACCAAAGAATACAAAGCGAATCTGGGCCAAAAAGATAGGCTATTGAGCCTTTGGTTGCAAGCGCATACCCGCTATGGCCTGTTTCTCTCCAATATACAATAGTGTTCACCCAAGTCTTTTAAACTAAGGGTTACACATCATCCTTTATATACTAAAGGATTTCAATCCAAACTTCCAATGTGCGACATTTGCTAGTTTTCACACTTAGCCAAATTTTGGAGCTTTGCAAATTTTCTAAATCACCCATTTTGGACTTCTATTTCTCATTCAAATCAACTCCAATTTTAACAAGTGAAAACATTACGTTATAGTGCTCACAGCGAAAATTGCATCGTGCCTAAAATCCGGTCGTTCCGACAGACGTCTCCGTTGGAAAACCCACAAAAAGTGGTTAAAACCACTTCGTCAAAAATGAGTTCCAACACTTAGCACCTCATCGGCCATGATCGGAACCACTGAGTCCGAGTAATCTACTGAATGTCCTTTGATCGAACTTTTTTCATCCAAAATATAAAGATATTAATGTAAAGAGAATCTGTTTCAAATTAAACTTCAGATAACTCACGCGATGATTTTTAAAAAGACTTATATTCTTAAAGGTGCCAAAAAAAGCTGAAATGATTCGGAGGAATCCAAAATTAATCTCAGTGGTGGTACTTATCATCATCTATTAAATAAAGAGTGAGTGAGTCTCACAAGAGGATGACACATCATCACTCCTCTCCATGACACATCATCACTCCTCTCCATGACACATCAGCTTTCAAAAGTTTTTTAAAAAATAAACATTTTAATTTTGACACATTTTCCAAAAAATTAAAAATCTGAAGTTTTTTTTTTGTTAACAAAACTTAAATTTCCGCATAGTCACAATATCTTTGAACTCTTGTACAAATTCATTTTGTTGATCAATTAATATAACATTTCAACCAAAAAAAATAAAAAAAATAAAATTAAATTTTCATAACATTTAAATTTAACTTACATAAACTTTGTTCAAAAAAATAATAATTACATAAACTATATAGACGACAAAGTAGGATTTACTGATAATGACAGAGATAAGCAAGTTTAATTTGGCTGATAAATTAGATAGAGTGGATTGATCGGGTTATGACTGATGAATGTTTTTGATAATTTTTTGTGAGACTTCGAAAATTTATTAAAATAAAGTGGATTGGTGGGATATTCTTTGTTCTAATTTGACCATAAAGTTAAAATTAAAGAAATGAAGACCAAAGACAGAAAAATTAAGAACCGAAGGCATAAGAATCAAATCGAAGAAAGATGAAGATAAAAAATAACTTTCTAATTGTCAAATGACATTAATATTTCTTATTTCCGATAAATCAGGTAGCTTTTCAATAGAATTCAGTTCAAATAATTTTTTTTAAATGGTTTGAGAATTATTAGTTTAACTCAGAGAAATCTATCTGTTTTTCAAACCATTTTTCTAAATTCAAAACCGTAAATGGGACTGGTTGATTTGCGGTGCTACTTAATTTACGAAATTTTTAAACATATTTTGAAGAAAGGTTTGTTGTTCCAACTAGAGGGGTGAAAGGAGGTAGGATTGCGAGAATTGTAAACTTAAGATGGCAAAAGAATTTATATACAAATCAAAACATAACCGTTCTTATGAAAGAGCGAGAATTACGTCTTTATGATAAAAGAGACCAACGGAGAAATCGAGAGAACAATCATATTATAAATAAATTTAACCTCTGCATAAATGTATCAAAAATCAGTTTGCCGGAGAAACATATTAAAAATGTTACCATTTTGTTCATATACGAGTATTCACGACGAGACTAATTGGAGCTTGATAAAAAGAAAGCACCATAATTTTGATAGATAAAATTTTGAGGATAGCGGATGAGTGTAGTAAATTATTCTCAATTCTCATTTGATATTGTAGTAGTTCTCACATATGTTTTCAGTTCTATAAACCAATAGACTTAAAATTAAACGTTATATCAACGACAAATTTGTGAAAAGATAAATACATGAGTGATCATAGGGATTTGGGTAGTACTAAGCAACTTAATATTCAGAGAAAATAACCAACTTTCTTACCAAAATTCAATTCTATGTAACGGGAATGATTAAAATATGTTACTATTAACTAATATGTCAGACCATATATATATTTTAATAAAGAAATCTGCGTATACAACTTCATGTAACGGGAATGATTAAAATTTGTTACTATTAACTAATTTGGC